>JAMPIV010003402.1:25000-212633 GCA_024509875.1 Oreohelix idahoensis | reverse complement strand
CATTCTACCTATATATCGCTTTCGGTGTAGGCAAGACAAATCCATTTTCAGGACTAGTCCTGAAACACACCATTCATTCTGTCTTTTCAGTATACATAAAAATTAGAGGGAAAAGGGTTTTAAAAGATTTGTGATTGTCCACATAAGAGGGAGGGCGGGACAAGTCTGGGTTTTGTTTTTGTGAAGGGGGTTTTTTGTGGTGATGTTAAAAATGGCTACACATTGGTGTGACATCATATGTAGACAAAACTCCTTATGGCAGTTTTTCAACTCATTTTTTTAACAAAAGGTTTAAAAACTTCTGTAATTGCGAGTTCGTTGGTGGTGATATTTTTCAGTTTTTATTTTCTTGTATTTCCCTTGTCATCTTTTGATTTAGAAGGGCACAGAAAAACATTGCTTGCGTAAATATAGTTATGACGACCATGTGCTTTGAGTGAAGATCTTCTTGTTTGCTGCACTTGACTAGTAGCTTTAATGTCAATAGAATTCCATTAGTGTGGTGTTCACATGATCTGTGTACGTTCAACATTTAGACCAGCTTAAAAAACAGGAGGTCTGGCAGTGTTTGCTGGGAAATCGCGGTTTTTGAGATGATCATTTTGAATTGTATGGCATTTCTGTCTTGTGTGTTCTTCCCTTAGATATTTAGTCTGGTCAATGTAAAAATCACAAGTAGTAAATTTTAAAAGTGATATGCTTTCTTTATTTAAGTGGAGATAATTTCGATCTCTTTTTAGTTGTAAAGTTGTAAAGTTACCTCTTGAATGCTTTCAAAGATGACAAGGGACTATCGGGTCACATGTTCATGTATACATTTCAGTGCACATGACAAGTCATAGCTGTGTATTAGCTGATGTGACATGGAGCACAACACTAATTGTTTGGAATAAGTTTATTCCACAAATAACTTAGTCGACCCAACTGGTGTAAAAGAAGTGGGTTTTCTTGAATAAGTACTGAAATTTTTGTGTTTGTTTACTGTTTGTGGTAAACCTCCAATACAGTTGACAAGAACCTTTGGGTAGTCTTACAGTTTGGAAAGTTAATCTCAATTTACTTTTAAACACAATACCATAGTTAGCTAATACTATCATACAGATGGTCCCTGTGGTATTTTCCATCTACACAATTTTGTTCTTTCTTGTCTTGAAGGGACTGAAAACGGGTGCGACTTTGGAGATAAAACTTAGACAAATATAAATGAAAAACAAAAGCAGCAGGACAAATCATGTTTGAATTAACAGAATCAAGCATACAAACCAGATAAGCACCTGAATGGGAGGATTATGGTTTGGTATGTTGTTCTTGGCTGCTTCTGCTGTCCCCTCATGTCATCATAGGTAAATATTCATGTCTATATATTTTTCAAGAATTGGTTTGGAATAATTTCAGGATAGGATAAAAAGTTTTATTTATGTATTTATCATATCAAATGTTCTGCTTGCACTCTAGACCTGAAATACATTTGTTAGAAGTTTTGGAAATACTGCAAAGCTTGTTCCTTAATTGTCCTGACATGTTTTGGTCAGGTGCGCTGACTAGTAAGCACAAATTTTTCCTGGCTATGTATGTTTACCTGTGAGACACGTTGGGGCGGTCAAAGGAACAATATTGACGTTACTGTTTCATCATTTGTATGTCATACGAGGTGGTTACATATTGAGGTTGGGTGCAAGCAATGTGGCTAGCAAACCTCTTCATTGGTATGATCAATAAGAGGTGGGTTAATATGAGGTGCTATGCATAGTCATGTGGCTAGCAAACTCATCATGGTATTCTTCAATATGAGGTGGGTTAATATTAAAGTGTGCTCAGCAACCTCATCCATGTATGTCTTTTTGTAGGTGGGTTACTTATTGGGTATGTCGCTTGCAATGTGGCTGGCAAACCTCATCTTCACATGTTATGCCATCAAGAGGTGGTTTAATATGAAGTGCTAGCATTGTGGCTAGCAACCCTTCATCATGTTATGCCATAATGGAGGAGGTTAAATATGATGTTTGCACCGTTTAGCATGTGGCTAGAAACCTCCATTCAAGTTAAACACAACTAACGTATATAAATTAAACATGCTGCAACGACAGCACTAAGAATACTTGGTAAAACTTTCCTTGCTCCTAACTCCTGTCATGCTGCCCAAAGAGTGAACACTGCAACAAAAGAGTGGGACCACTGCACAAAGAGTGACAAAGATAAGATATTGATTTAGCTCGGCCAACAAGCACATTTTCCCCATAAAAGGATTTTTTAAACAAAGAAAACAAAAAGTGCTGAATAAATGTATATGTTTGCTCACAAAAAATTCATCCCACATACCAAAATAAATAATTCACTTGATGCTTCTTGATTTGACCATTCGATTTAACTAGCTAAGATTTGCCTCTACATCATATGTGAGTGGCTTATTGCGCAGGCGTAGAGAGTTTTTAAGTCGATAAATGTTTCATGTGTGTGAGTAAGGGAACTACTAGTAATACAGAAGAAGGCTTCATTGTGATGGTATCTCATGCGAGTGCGAATAAAGTGTCCAACTGAATACATGATCTCACAGAATTTCAAATGGTACATTCATTTATTATGGACAGGTTTTAAGCTCTGACTGTGAAAATCTTCTTATCTTTAACTTTCCAAAAGGAGCTCAGACCTTCAACAAAACTGTACGGACAAGCTCCTTCCCCTGTCAACATGACCTACAAAACAAAAACATAATGCACCAAGTCTGCCTGTCCTGGTGTTCAAGTTTTTTTTTGTACTCTGGTCCTGTGTCATTGTTTTTTCTCTCCCTGTCCCTGTGTACAAGTCTTCCTGTCCTGTGTCAAGTCTTCCTGTCCTGTGCCATTAATCCAGGCTCAAGTTCTTGTCCCATGTCTTTCTTCATTCACTCTTTATATTAATGAAAGTCTGTAGAATTTTTGGTCTTGTTGTTTTGTGCTTGGTTGTTTTTGGGTCTTGTTGGTGTTTGGTGCTTGTGTTTTTTTTGTTCTGGCTTGGTTGTTATGTGCTGCAATTGTTGTTTGACGGATGTAAACGGACCTGGTTTACATTGAAATTTGAAATGACATTCACTTTTGTGGTCTTATGTATTCACGTGTTTCTCTCATTGTGGCCACAAGTTTAAATACACTCTTGAATTTTCATGTGCGCGCCCAAAAGTTATAACTTTTGAGTTTTTCGTCTAAACATGTCAAAGTGATAGTTTGATTGTACAATTTGCATAAACCTTTCATCATCAATCACACTTTCAGCACACACAAGGGAGCATAGGCCCTTCACCTATAATCATAATGAATATGACATTCAAAGAGATGCTTGTTACAATCTTTGTGTCAGTCATTTTCTATACCTTCTGGACAATATTCAACTAAAACATTTCTTTTTTTAAAAATTACCTGACTTTGTGAAAATCACAAACGTTTTCAACTAAGGTGTTTAACTTAGAGAGGGGGTCATAAGGAATAGATTTGCGCTATGTCTACAAAATTTTATTTATCACTAAAAGGCAGCTAAGGAAAAGGTTGCAACATACAGTACTAGAAAGAATCCAAGCATAAAGCTATAGCCACTGAAAGACAGGGACATAGTTTTAAGATCAAAAGATAGATTCACATGATGATGTTTTAATAGCCCAACCATTTTTTACAAAATATAATATTTTTTAAGCACATTTCAGTTTTGTTATGAATCAACAAAAACTGGCAGGCCCAAGATTATGACCAACTGCATGTTAGCTAATGTTTTGAAGCTCCTATGTTTCGTAGCTGGGGCATAACAATTTTTGGGTAATCAAGTGCATATTTTATGTGATAGCATCGTGACCAATTTTTAATGACTGTTATTCTGTACTTTGCAAACAGTATTTAAGCTAGGGTATCACCGAGTTACATCACATTGAATTATAGAAGGGATGTTTGTTACTGTGTCTCTGATGTTCGTTTTACACTGGCTCCCATTGTATATGACATCTCTTTGCACGCTTATCATTCAGATACTTAACAAAACAATCTGTGGACACTCCCATTATCAAAAGTTGTTGCAGTGAACTTTTCTGGACACTTGTTAGCTTCAGAACGTGGATCAGGATAAGCAGAATTTATGTATATCCTATACATCCCCACCCCACCCCCCCCCCCCCCATTTTTAATTGTATTCTCTTGTCTAGTGACTTTGGGACTCTAATGCTCGCCCAAAACTTTCTTGAATATATATCATATATGATGATGGATGATGATTTGTCCATCGTATTCGGGTATTGAGGATACCTACATATATCATATACACAATCACATCGTTAATACAGTTCCATTCTACTGATGTTAAGTGGTTGCGCATATGGCTTAACCAAGGCCAATGCGGGCACAGAAAGAGTGTGTTGCAATGACCGACATACGACAAGGCCTGAAGACATATAAAGGCTGCACATCCACGACTCACGACTTTCGGGCTGCAGCTTTTTTTCTTCTGGACTGCCCTCACATAGCTGGCCTTGCTAAACAGCAACACCCGCATTCTGACATAGCACACCTTCTCGCCATGCTGTGCGATTCATGTGCCAGATTGCTTCCAGGTCAGTTATATTAAATTTTCTAGGCAGGCATCTATACAGTGACTACCCTCAAGGCTGTTCTTTGATAGCAACTTCTTGGGTCGGTCTCCTCAATACCACCCGCTTTCTGACCCATCCCTCAAATCTACAACCATTACCCGACAGCGCCTCTTTGGAGGCGTTCATTTGGCATTATCGATAACCATATATACTATATATTAGAAATAATAATAATAGCCCTTCAGTCATAACTGACTAGTGGGAATGCACCCCTGAGGTGGACAGCCCCCCAACTGCCTAATTTTTCCTTGATGCTCCTTATCGATGTTTTATTTCCGTCGTCTTCAGCTTGTTGTGTTGACAGCTTATTTTACGCCCAATCTTAAACCGTGCTTGGCCACCGTAAATAGCATCGCCTATCTTGGTGCGATACGCAGCTTCATCCCATCCACCCACGTTGCTGGTATTTATCGTTCCCATGCCCCTATATATCTCTCATGCACACACATCTCTTGAAACCTACAGCGTGCGGTATTGCGCCCAATAACTGTTCATTTTTGATTGCCACACACGCTCAGTTGTTGCTACCGTAACTAAGAAGTTATCATTTCAGCTTGCGGGGACCCATTCTTTTCCAATGCAGTTGATCATGGCCAGAGCCAGCATAATTCTTGCACTGCTCTAAGCAGTGTAGACATGCTTTGAAGGCCAGCATCGTTGACAACACTCCGTCAGACATTACATTACACGTTTATCTTTCCACGAGGATGCACGAGGATGTGGTGGTGTAGAACCACCCTAAAATGAATACAGGTATTGAGCCTTCACTTCTTGTCTTAGTAAAGGCAAGTCCTCTGGGCAGCCCATTATATGAGAGTTGCTGGCTAGATGCATGGCATTAGTATTTTCTGTTTATCCTCACAAACACACGTTACTGTGACGGCCAGGCAAAGGTAGCTGGCAGCTTTGCCAATGCCAGGCACTTCAATTTCTGTGGGTGCGTCACAGTTACGAGTGTTCTCAATTGAATGGTAGACCACCAAGATATGTTGAAGTTCTTGTGCACTGCACTGCACTGACCACAATTCATAGTTTATCGATAGTGAGATAACAACTGGTGCATGCACCCCACAACTTCCTGTACTTCAGCACCAGTTCATTTTCTTTAGGACTTATTGTGAGGCACCCAAAGTTCCTTGCTATGCTTGAGGGTAAAGCGATTCATCATAGAGCTCTGAAAGCTTCCTGTTGACTTTGAGTGATGACTGCAGCATCATCAGTACGAACAACAAGTCCCTTTATTGGTGGACCCTTCTGATTTTTGTTTTCTTGCCTTCATTCCTTGAAAGATTAACAGAAGGCCATTTTCTTGACCTAGTGTGGAAGGGCATATTCCTTCAACTACATCTCTGAATGCATGTTTCAGGGAGTAAGGCAAAGAAGATCCCGAAAGAGGGTCGGGAGCCAGAACACAGCCTTGTTTTAGATGCCCGAGCTTCACTATCGTCAACAAGGGTAGTGTGATGTGCTTCCAGCATATTGGAACTGTTTCCCTTCATGCCATCAATGGAATGACTTTATCATCATTTCCAGCAATTTAGCAGGGCAGCCTATTTTCATATATATATATAGTATCTATTGTTTTGGGGGAGCCGCGCTGGTTGTAATGGCTACGATATGTTGTAGTACATGGCGACCCATTATTCAAGGTTCAACCCTGGGCGTCATGGCGTTTGATGGAAATGTTTTCCCGTGAACCTGGCAGGAAGATGTTGAGATCTGAATAACTGAACGGCTCCTGCACATAAAACCCCACCCTTGTGGATTGGGGAAGGAGCCTCAGCTAACTGTTTACTCGGGTTGGAAGGAAAGTCCACTGACCCCCCAAACCTTAACAAAACGGCTGTAAAAGCTCGAGTGCCTCCCCGCTGGTGTTAGAAAAAAAAAAACATACTATATATATATATTTATTCAGAGTGTACAATCTTTAATTGCATTCATTGGATAATAACTGTCTAATTTTTATCATAATCATTGCCTTATGCGTGCTCTTACAGTCATTTGATTCATCAGACCCTGCTCAATGTGGTTAACCAAGGCAAGACAAACGAGCCCATCAAATCTGTTTCTCTAAACCTCTTTTCGTCTGGTCGGCATCTTCTGTTTCTCCATAGTTGACATACACTTTACATAACCAATGCAAGTGCTACAGCATTATATAAGCAGGTATTTCTTAGCGTAAAGCTCCAGCAGTAACCCACCAATCCATCTGCATTATCGGTGAGTCTCATCCGTGATGGTTTTTATCTGTCAAATTTACTTTGCTGGTGAAGCCATGGTGCTGTTCTTAGTCAGAGGGCACCGGTCTGAAATTTGTCTAATTTGCATGTTGCGCTAGAATCTTTGTATCCTCTTGTACAGGGAGCACAGTCATGTCTATAGTGGGTGTGGCACAGCGTCAGTGTTTGAGATATGTTCACAATCGTTAGCTACATGAGTTACACTTCTAGTACTTAGCTCTTCGTAGGGAGTCACTTCTCATGAGCGCTGCAGCTGCGTATATCAGTCGTAGTCATTCATGAGCATAACAGCGCTTAGCATTCTTTGCGCAGGGCTTTCCTTCATTCAACAGATGCCGCGACATCTAAACCATGTCTTGGTGACCTCTGTTTTCTGTACCAAAGCAAGTTGCATACTTGAATGGTGTTTTGTTTCCGTAGATAATCCACAGTTCTAACTGTAATGGTACACCATGACCAGGTTATTGCTACTGAGTACAGGAACTCGCTTTAGGTCGCAGTGAATTGGCATCATGCACAGGGTCTTGACATCCTAGCTGTAATCAATAGAGGTTAGCCCTTGATTAGATACAAATATCAACACAACCCCAGGTTTGCTCTGATCTTTGCAGACAAAACCACAGGATATATCTGTAGCACAGATCTCACTATGATACGAGCGCGTGCGTGTCGCCGTGCTCACGCGAGAATTTCTTTTCATCTTGTTTTCTAGACTCTGTGGTATTTCAATTAAACACTTCACACCTAAGGACTCAAACTTGGAAACAACTATTGATGTATATGACAACCTAACTGCAAATTACATTCTACAGTAAGCAGGAGTTTTTTCACGCAGAGGGTCCTGGTGGATACACGCAAATGAAGTCGTATAGCATTGAACCATTTCATTCATCTTGACGAGACCAAACCTGCCCAGACAAAACATATGCACTTGAAACAATCGCAACTTGCACTGACTCAAAGATCTACCAAGGGACACAACAGTGAGAGTTGTTTCTATTCGGCTAGTGTCATGCTTTTCGATAAAAACTGTTAGACACCAAAGAAGTCATGTTCTGACAGTTTTCCAGATTTCAGAGTATTTTTTAAACACACTGCTAGTTTTTATTTTTTGGCACTAGTGGACATCAACAGGAAGCTTATTCTGATCATGTTAGAAACGAAGAACCAAATCTACTTAGACGATTTCATTTGGGACAAAACCTGTTACTGAGTACACTCTAGGAATAGCTCTAGGATAACACAATATCTATTGCCATCGTAACAACAGGAAAGCTTCGTCGCCTGGAATGATAATCGTTAAAGCAAAACAGGTAACGCTGGCGAAGTGCATATATCGCACAAGTCGTTCTAGCTCGAACATTAATGTATCACAGGAAAAAGAGATCTCCTTAGATCGTTACAAACAAAGATTTTTCGAGAGCTAGATACTGGTCAGTTTAGGACTGACGTTTTCCAATGGCATCGGAAAGAAGTCAACAGAGACCAGATTTCTGATACACTAGTTGTTGCGAAAACACTCTCTTAGTGCTTGTACACAGATATTGTTTAAACTCATACACAGGGCTACTAGTTGTTGACCCTATTTCCATGCGTTCTTATACGGATTTGCTAAACTTGAATGGTGAATGTCGAGTGGAGCCATTGGGCGGACACAAAACTGTTAGATGTTGGGCTTGACTTTGGTTGTATTAAAAGTGATGTAATAAAGATTGTCAAGCGACATCTATCAAACACCATACCTCACGTTTTTCATACAGGTCTCATCTTGTCCTGGAAACGTGATGAGGCTCCAGACAAGTAATGTGAGTGTAAACAATGAGTGTGTGTATATCTGAATGTCAGATACACGAAATGGTAGAATGATTCGAAATAGAAAAAAAGTTAGAGTTGACAGGTTGGTATACATCACTCATTACTCACATCATGGCCACTGTTCGAATTCAAGAAGTACTGGAACTCCGGTGGTCTTTTTATAAAACATTTAATGGGGACGCATACATCACTTGGGACAGAAAGTACGTTTGGTAGGTTACAGGAACAAATGTTCGACGACAGTAACTACGCAAAACTTGGAACCGAATAATGTCGTATACCAGAACATAAGACAATACATAGGAAGGCTCCTAGACCTAACCTCGTCTAGCGAATATTCCTTCACGTAAAGTTCAATATATATATATTTCATAATATAGGAATCCCAGACATGGGTTCTCACATGTAGCAGTGATCTCTTGGTTCATCGAGCGATAGTACAGGCATCCCTTTTTCTCACTCGATAAATACAAAGTATATGAATTTCAACATGGCTGTTCTCTCTCTCGTGAGCTTCACTCACTATAGAATATAGACCAAAATTAGTCATTCATTAAATGTCCTCATTTCTTCATAGGTTCTCTCATAGAGGTAATTGAATAATATCATACAATCCAGTGCTGATACATAGGAATGTCTTCTTCCTTTGAATGGATATTCTTTTTAAAAAGTACCACTGTGCATCTGCTTATCAACAACGATGGCGAAGCCCAAGTTCATAATAAATTGTGGTTTTACCTTTTTATGCGAAATATAACTTTGCCATTCCTTGGCAAAAGAGAATAAACACTGGGGTAAAGTACATACAACATGTCTAAATGATTATCACTTTTTCCCCATCCATATATAGATCACTATTTCGGCAAAAAGCCTGCTACAACAAAACTCGGCATCCTCACAGGATGACAGCCATGGATCACACCCTTTGCTAGCGATACTTCCGCTGCATAGCCTTTGACCTTTTCTAGCGACAACCAAATTAGTTCGACTTAGAAATGCAAAGATATCCATATATAAGACAGACTCGTCCTACTCATACAAACACTACGTATAAATTCAGGCCATAGATATACTGAAGCAAGAACAATCTATTCCTACCCAGCCACAGAATAAATCGCAGTAGGCCTAGAGTCGTCTGCGGAGTCCGATCGAAGATGACAGAACTATTTTCAAGGGAAGCAACCCAAAAATGACTTCTCCTTAAGCACTTAAAAAGGAAATATACTTTGCTTACAAAATATTTGCGAACATAATAAGAATATAAATGTATTATATTGCAAGATAGTAAAAATTGCCCTTTACAGTCTTACCACACCTCCCGGGAAAAAAAAAAAAATAAAAATTTTTTTTTTTAAATACATCTAGGAGCACCGTAGAATAGGCTCACAACGCAAGAATACTGCGCAGATGAAAATATCAGGAATAACTATAATTCCTAATATGACTGGTGAGAATATATATCTCAAAATCTGAGAGAAATTGTTTCCCTACGAATAAATGTTTCCAGGAAGGTGTGATGTACGTATAATACAATTCTGGTAATTATACAATGCATACCAAAAATTCACACTACAATCTTAAATTTATGATTTATGAAGAAACAATCATCAAAGAACAGCGGTGAATTAACATCAATAAACCGCTAAGTAGCGATACCATCATTCTATTATTAAATTACAAATGTGTATCTTAGTAAAGAAACAAAAAATAACTGTTGTAAAGTTATACATATTAAAAAGATCCAATATTTAACAGTTAAGTGGCATCATGTGGGCATCTGGACAGAATGTCCGCCATCACATTTTCTGAACCACGGATAGCTCGTACCGAAAAATGAAAAAGGTTGAAGAGCGATTGCGTATCGAGTTGATCTCGAGCTCTTCAAGTTCTTACTTTGGATAGCCGTAAGAGCTTTTTGGTCAGTTTCCACTACGAAATGCGCGCCCAGAAGGAATCTTTGGAGTTTGAGAATTGACCAAACCATTGCCAATAATTCACGGTCTAAAACCGAGTAATTCCTTTCTGCAGCATTAAGTTTTCTGGATATGTACATTACAGGATGCAGAGTTCCAGAGTACTCTTGCATTAGTGCCGCTCCAATCCCAGTGGATGAAGCGTCACTACGAAGAACAAATGTCTTATCTGTTGTAGGTAACACTAAAATAGGTGGTGATGAAAACATAGTTTTGATCTTCTCTAGTGAAGATTGGCATTCATGAGACCAGTGAACCATGTTAGGCGACCCTTTCTTTAATAGTGTAGAGAGGGTGCCATGATAGAGGACAGATTCGGAATGAAACGTCCATAAAATTGTATGAGACCTAAAAGACTTCGCACTTGCTTTTTAGTCCTAGGGATAGAGATGTTAAGTATCTTAGTGATATTATGGTCTTCTGTCTTCAAGAAACCGTGACCTACTCGATGGCCTAAGAAAGCAATTTCGCTAAAGCCAATACAAGCTTTAGATGGTTTTGCTGTCAGGTTATACTCACGCAGAGTTGATAATAATTCAACTAATCCTGAATAGTGATCTTCCCAAGTATCGCTGAAAAGACAGATGTCGTCTAGATAAGCAATGACATCTGACCGATACGATAGGATTCGACGCATCATGCGTACAAATGTAGCTGGTGCGTTCATAAGGCCGAAAGGCATAAAATTCCATTGGAAAAGGCCTCTGGGAGTAGAGAAAGCGGTAAGAGGTTTGGCGCGTTCGGATATTGGAACTTGCCAATATCCTTTAGACAAATCAAGTTTAGTGAAAAAATGCGATTTAGAAAGACGAGTAAGTAACTCTTCTAGTAAAGGCATAGGTTCAGCATCGAACTTCGTAACTTGATTCAATTTGCGATAGTCAACGCAAAGACGTATGTTATTGTCTTATTTTCGAACAATAACCATCGGCGAAGAATATGCAGAAGTGGATGGTTCGATTATTTGTAAATCTATCATTTCATCCAACTCCTTTTCAACCTGTGTTTGGAAATGTATAGGGATAGGATAAGGCCTAACCCTAATTGGAGTATGTTCAGTTAGAACAATGTCATGCTCAATGACATGAGTTTGTCCAGGGATGTCAGTGAGGACATCCTGAAATGTTTGTAACATAGACGAAACTTGTCGCCGTTCTCCTAGAGACAAATCAGGAGAAACAGTAACGTCTTTTCCATGATTCACTAGAATGAAGTGGGATCATTGGAAGCGGGAGATTAACATCCGAAAAACTTGTTTCCTCATCCTGTATTACAGACAGTGATGAGTAATGACCATGTTTGACATGAGAATCGTCCGTTGCCTGGAAAATAGGCTGTAGATAGTCAGGACGTTCATGGAACTCCGTAAGCATATTGATGTGGAAGGTTTTATGCTTCCCGTTAATATCGACGATGTAGTCAACATCTGAAATTTTCGATATTATATCGTACGGACCTTTCCAACTAATAAGGAGTCTATTTTCACGACAAGGTAGCAAAACAAATGCTTTGTCACCAGGACAAAGTTGTCGTAAAGTTCTCTTCTTATTAGCAAATTGTCTTGCCTTCTGCTTAGCAAACTCAGAAGAGGACGTTGCCAATTTGCATGCTTCGATAATCTTTTGTCTCAGCGCGATGACATACTCGTAAGAAGATTTTGTGTCATCGTCAATATTGTCAGCTGTTATAAGATCATGCAGCAAAGACATTGGGGCCGCGCGGTCGCGCGCCAAAGACAAGTTCAAAGGGCGAAAACCCTGTATGTTCATTGGGGACCTCTCTGTACGCGAAGAGGGCCGCGGGTAAAACCCTATCCCAATCCTGAGGATGATCCTCAGTTATCTTCCCTAATAAGTTCTTAAGTGTTCTATTTAGTCGCTCGACCATCCCATTGGACATAGGATGATAGATGCTACTCAAAGATCTCTCTATCTGTAGAGTAGACATTACTTGAGACATGGTATCCGATATCAGTTGGGTGCCATGATCTGATAATATTTCTCCGGGGAATCCCAGCCGAGAAAATATAAGCCAAAGAGCATCTGCAATGTCAGCGGTAGTAATGCTCTTTAGAGGGATAGCCTCTGGCCAACGTGTGCACATGTCTACACACGTTAAGATAAACTGATGTCCTCTAGCAGATTTGATCTTGAATGGACCAATGATGTCTATCGCCATTTTTCTGGAATGGACGAATAGGAATATCTGCAGCCTGAATAGGCGCAGCATGACGAGGACCTTTGGATTTGACTTCTTGACATACTTTACAGGATCGACAATAGATCCGTATGTCCTTGTTCACAAAAGGCCAAAAGAAAGCCGCAAGAACTCTTGACTTTGTACGGGAAAAACCCATGTGACCAGCACACTGAGAGAGTCGTGTGCATGTTGTAAGATCTTAACTCTCAAATTCTTGGGTACAAGAATCTGAGAAATGACTTGACTTAGTGGAGTCTTGCACCATACGTACAAGTACGCCATTCTTCATTGTAATCCAAGATTTACAATTTGAATCTTTATTCGGATCACCTTTTGTTACAAGAGTGAAGAATTTCTTAAGAGTCGGATCTTCTTCTTGTTGTTTTATAAACGAGTCACGAGAAATTACCAAGGGATCATCTTGGTTATGCACTTCATTATCTTCAACAGATGAAGTTTCAGGCATATTGAGAGCTTGAGCTCTAGTGACTACTGCATTAGCAGATTGCATATTTTGATTTTCCCCAACGGAAATTTGCTCCGGAGTGCATTCTTTGACTCCGTGAATGCGACCGATGATAAGATCAGCGATCGGATCCGGCAAAAGACATGCGTGTACATCTCCTGTGAAGAAAGGAGTAGCAATCCTAATGATAGCGGTAGAGTATTTCTCTATGGTGCCGCCAAATGTTACGCATTTTGCTACTTTGCCTGTAGAATGAGAAGGATCTATGAGTGACTGCCTAACCCCAATAGTTGTGCATCCAGAATCAAAAAGGACTGAGACTGGATTGTCATTTACTAAACCTTTGTGTAAGACAAGAGAACCTCTCCCATCATGCGCGATTGACGCAGGAAGAGCGGGAAGAGGATGGCCACAGCTTAAAGTAGACACGGTGGTTGGCTCAAATAATGTTTTGCATTGGGGGCACTGAGATGCTCTCCCAAAATCAAAAGCGGCACATGCCATATTATTAGAGTCATCATTATCTTTATTTTGTTTATAGGCTTCGTGGGACTCTTGCTGTGCAGAGTTCGCCTGGTAATGAGCTTTATGTTTTTTGAATTGTGCTCTACCTCTGTTATTATTGCCTCTGTACTTATCATTGTTTCCACTATTATAACCTCTACTCGGGTTTGAATCATAGCTCCTTTGGTTACTATCATCATATTCATTATAATGAGTATCTCGGTAATTATGATCCTGTTGTCTCCATGAAGGAAAACTTGGATAGTTTCTAGAATGACTTCCTTTGCGAAAGTTCCTGTAATTATGACCACCCCTGAATCGAGGGCTGTCAGCTCTTCTCCAGGTATTCGAAGAAGAACCCTGAAATGATTGGTTGCCTTGGTTCTGATAACTGTAATAGTTACCTTTTTTTTATTAATCATATTTTTTAGGTCCTTGGAATTTGTGAGAGTGATTAGGGTTGTATGGTGTTGCAGAAGCAACTGGCATACCTTCTTTAACCTTACTGTTGCTAATAGCTACGTCCGGATGTGCAGTGACGTATTGGGTACAATACTGTTCCATTTCTTTTAGAGACTTAGGTTTACGCTCATGTAAGAATTCGAGGAAAGGTTTATTTATACTTGACATAATCTTGTCTCTGAGTATCAAGTCCATAAGGGCTTCATAAGTCTTTTCTGTTTTGGATAGCTCAATCCAACGATCAAATGTAAGACGTGTCCTTGCAATGAATTCTGAGAATTCTACACCTGCCTCAGGCACCATTGTCTTAAACAACTTCCGATAACCCTCTTCAGACAACTGATACTTCTTTTTAATAAGGCTGCCCTAATAACATCATAGTTATCTTTGTCAGCCTCTTCAACCAAACTTAAACTAGTCAGAGAATCACCTTTCAGATTTTCTGATAACTGGTTAGCATATTGTGATTTGTCCACATTATGTGCTCGACACGAGCGTTCAAATCTGTTTAGCCAGAATGTTATGTCATCACTGGAAGGGTTGAACGCTGGTACCTTGACCTTGTAAGTAAAGGGTTTACCATTACCACTAGATGCTTGATAAACATTACTTATGTTTGTTAACTTTAACTTTTCTAACTCAAATGCTAAAAGTTCTTTTTGGTGTTCATGTTCTCTTATTGCTTTTCTTTCTTGAGCTTCAGCTTGTAATTTTCTCTCTTCTGCAGCAGCCTGTAATTTTTTCTCTTCAGCAGCAGCTTCATCTTTTCTTTTCTCTTTTTCCATTTCCATCTGGAATCTTTTTTCATCAGTCTGTATCTGCAATTTCTTTTGTTCATCCTCTCTTTGTAATTTTTCTTTCCTCAGCTTCTAATTTCTTTTCTTCAATCAATGCTTTTCTTTCTTCAGCAGCCAATGCTTTGTCATATTGAGCAACTGCCCATTCTTCTAACTGCTGACCAGTCTTATCAAGAGCCCTGCCTTGTGTGATAAAATAATCCAAGGTAGACATCTTGTCTAATAAGATCAGTAATTTGCAAAAGTAAATAAATTTACTTTCTTAGTCTTAATCAAAGACTTTGTATGATAACTTTGTAACCTGTGAAAAATAGTACTTAACTATCCCAATCACTGTGGGAAACAAGCCTTACAAAGGTCTTGTATAAATCCTTATATAATAACAGCTATAAGTTGCTGGTTCACTCTATAATATAAGTGCAGTGCACCAGAAATAGTGTTTTATATCATCAACTGTGTACCTTTAGTAATAGCAATTAACTATCAGTTGATTCTTGTACATCAATTTATATGATCAACTATATTTTAAATAGTGTATGTCGATCAGGCACAAAACAAAACAGTTATACAGAAAAACATGAAAACATTTGCGGAAATGAAATAAATAAAATTGGAAAAACAATAAAAGATAAACCGCAAGAGGATAACAAATACAAATAACGCCACAGTATATAAATATAAATTGAGAATAGAACTGAAAGATAGAATAGGGTAGACCAACAAATTACAAACAAATCAAAACAAACTAAAGAACAGAGGAATATTACAAAAACAACAATGAGTACAGACTTCACAGCTAACACTAATAGCAACAGCTGTCGCAGCAAATTTTCAATGAAGAAAATTGCACCTATAGAAACGCACACATCAGACCCTCTATTACGTGGGATACTCTGCTGTGTGACACCGCCCAACCGAAACAACAACCCGCTGGATACAAACAAATATCACATATAAATAGTTAAACATAAATACATAAATGCATAAATAGTATGGCAATATGATGTAAATAGAGTGTTGCAGAAAGAAAGAATGTGTTGGAATGAAGGCTCAGTTACACTGCCTAATAGTACAGTACTGTGGTACTTTATTAAACAAATACTTCTGGTCTAATTATTTTAAATTCAACACAGAAATAGAAGGTCCATCGTTGATTTGAATGATAACAATCAATGTAGGACTTCTCAGTTCAATAACATTTTCTTTCGCAAACACTGTCAAATATTCTCCAGTCCTGATGTGTAATGTTCTATGTTTCAACCAAGCTCGCTGTGTAACACTGTCAGTTGTATGGCAAATGTCCAATGAACCAAATGTCAACAAACCCTGACCTAGTTACTGCATACTCTCGACAGGACAGGTCACGCTGACATCACTGTAGAGTTGTACTGTTGATGTATTTGTGTGTCGTAACAGACCCCAAGGAACGTCTGGTCTCAGTAGTTTACTTCTCAATATGGTCACTGTGCAGGTTGACCCAGGAAGCTGGCACACCAGTTGTTAAACTCTCTTTCTTTGTGTAGTTGTTAACTCATACTGGCTACTAGTTGTTGAATCATGCTTTATTTGCTAAATGATGTGAATGTCCACCAGTGGATAAATGTAGATGTTGGGACTGGTGTAGTAAAGTGTAACGATTGTCAACTCATCAAACCCAGCACAGTTTTGGTCATACAGGTCATCTTGTCCTGGAACGTGATGAGGCTCCGACAAGAATGTGAGTGTAAACAAATGAGTGTGTATCTGAATGTCAGTACGCGAATGGTAGAATGATTCGATAGAGTTGACAGGTTGGTAGTACATCACTCATACTCACACTGTTCGAATTCAAGAAGTACTGGAACTACGGTGGTCTTTTTATAACATTTAATGGGACGCACACTTGGACAGTACGTGTATGGTTACAGGAACAAATGTCGACATAGACAGTATAATGTTGATCACAGGAATATCATCTTAAGTTAGCATTCATGCTTGGCAAATATCATAATGGAGCATTCGTAAATAAGCATTCAGCGTTCCATCATGTAAATCATCTGGCTTTACTGACTGGGCACGTCAGACCATAACCAATACATAGGAAGGCTCCTAGACCTAACCTCGTCTAGCGAATATTCCTTCACGTAAAGTTCAATATATATATATTTCATAATATAGGAATCCCAGACATGGGTTCTCACATGTAGCAGTGATCTCTTGGTTCATCGAGCGATAGTACAGGCATCCCTTTTTCTCACTCGATAAATACAAAGTATATGAATTTCAACATGGCTGTTCTCTCTCTCGTGAGCTTCACTCACTATAGAATATAGACCAAAATTAGTCATTCATTAAATGTCCTCATTTCTTCATAGGTTCTCTCATAGAGGTAATTGAATAATATCATACAATCCAGTGCTGATACATAGGAATGTCTTCTTCCTTTGAATGGATATTCTTTTTAAAAGTACCACTGTGCATCTGCTTATCAACAACGATGGCGAAGCCCAAGTTCATAATAAATTGTGGTTTTACCTTTTTATGCGAAATATAACTTTGCCATTCCTTGGCAAAAGAGAATAAACACTGGGGTAAAGTACATACAACATGTCTAAATGATTATCACTTTTCCCCATCCATATATAGATCACTATTTCGGCAAAAAGCCTGCTACAACAAAACTCGGCATCCTCACAGGATGACAGCCATGGATCACACCCTTTTGCTAGCGATACTTCCGCTGCATAGCCTTTGACCTTTTCTAGCGACAACCAAATTAGTTCGACTTAGAAATGCAAAGATATCCATATATAAGACAGACTCGTCCTACTCATACAAACACTACGTATAAATTCAGGCCATAGATATACTGAAGCAAGAACAATCTATTCCTACCCAGCCACAGAATAAATCGCAGTAGGCCTAGAGTCGTCTGCGGAGTCCGATCGAAGATGACAGAACTATTTTCAAGGGAAGCAACCCAAAAATGACTTCTCCTTAAGCACTTAAAAAGGAAATACTTTGCTTACAAAATATTTGCGAACATAATAAGAATATAAATTTATTATATTGCAAGATAGTAAAAATTGCCCTCTAGTGTTTTTTAATTTACAGTGTGAAATTACTGCATGGCAGGAGTATACAATTTCATGAATACCTATTTCTTCCCTTAAAATAATTATTTGTTTGTTATTTGCCTGTTCGCTTTTTCTTGTTTATCCAGCTCTGCTGTTTTTGTTTTTTAGGTGTGTCCTTTATCTGGCACATCATATGTTCCATCTTCTGCCAGTTTGTATACACTGCATATGCTAAGCTAATGTGACACTCTGTGACTGATCTTATCAAATGTCATGTAATTGTAATTTGTTATTGGCCCCATGATTCATCATATTTTGTCATATTTTATTTCTAGGCCAAAGTCCACTATTTGGTAAGGGGGTGAACCCTTTGAATAGTAACTTCACTAAAAATATAACCTGACATCAAAATGGTTAAATAACTATAACCTGTGACATCAAAAGGGTTAAATAACTGAAGCTAATGACATCAAAATGTTTAAATAACTCACTTCATGACATCAAAATGGGTAACAGACAAAATAGAAATATTCATGAGGTACTGCCATGATTTAATGCAAAAAGAATTTTTTAAAATACATACTTATCAATTTGCTTTAGCTGGGTGTGATAGTCTAACATAAAATATGGTCACAGATGCAATTATTGTTGCTTTTTTCTCTGGCCTTGGGTGCCTATTTCCTTCCTGGCAGCAGCATTGTCCTCACACTTATAAAAAAATGAAAAGCAGGGCACAAAGCAGAGTGGTTTTTCACATCCAATACAAAAGAATCTTTTTCTGGACTCTCAATCCAGCAGAATTACAAACAATGCATCTTGGTCACTGTCAATTTTCTTCATACTGCTGTTAGTAACATTGTTTGCGTGGACTGTGTTGAACAAATTCTTTAATGCCATGTACAAGCAACCATGTTTCCCGACCTAGCAAAAACTGATGAACGGCCACGCTTCATGTTATGTTTTATTTTTCTCAAAATTACAGGAAACCCTCTTCTACTATCTGTAACAGTCTAACCCTAACCATTACGCTCACATGGAGGTCATCAAAGCCATACAAGTACCACTGAAACTAATCAGCTGCTTCTCTGTCACACCCCCTCCTAGTAGCAGGTCTTTTTCTAAGCCCCCCTGATTCTCACTATGGCCCTGAAAATCTCTATCAACACCTCTGACAGCTTCACGAATGCTGGAACTAGGGCTGTTGCTGTCTGTTTCAGTAATTTCAGGCTGCCCTGCATCAAAACTAGATCAACCATTGTCACTATCAAAGGTCAGCGGAGAGCCAGAATCCAAATCATTGCAACATTCACTAGTTTCACTCATTTTTAAAGAAATTTCCACCTAAAGATTAATCAAAACACGTGAAAAAATGTTCCAGCCGCCGTTGACCATTTCTCAATAAAATTGCGTTACTTCCCTTGATATGCGTTATGTTCAGACACTTGGCGTGATAACATTTTATGGTGATACTATACTTACGCCAAAAGGTGACATTGGTACTCTATGGAAAATAAGGCTTGTCGCCAATAGGTGCCCGTGGTACTCAAAGTGTTAAATAAGACACATACATCCTGACATCAAAATGGTTAACTAAATGACATAAAACATGTGTGGCTGTGAAACATGGACAATAGCAGAAACAACAACCAAGAAATGTG
Organism: Oreohelix idahoensis; assembly: GCA_024509875.1. Taxonomy (NCBI): domain Eukaryota; kingdom Metazoa; phylum Mollusca; class Gastropoda; order Stylommatophora; family Oreohelicidae; genus Oreohelix; species Oreohelix idahoensis. The sequence continues at coordinate 192,857 of JAMPIV010003402.1, read as the reverse complement.
TGCTTGCGTAGAATAGAAGAATTGAAATGGTATGACCAAGTCGCTGTTGTAGAACTGATGACAGGAACAATACAAGTGCCAGTGCAGCAAGAGATGAGAAGAAGGTGCTGGAGATGGATAGAACACACACAGTCAGGAAGCCTGTAGATAATCCTTGTTCTGGAACCCCCACAGTAAGAGAGGCAGAGGTAGACCAAGAAACACATGGAGAAGAGAACTAGAGACAGAAATGAAATAATGAGGAAAACATGGAAAGAACAGGAGTTAATGGCACGTGACAGGAGTTAATGGTACATGACAGGAGTTAATGGCACATGACAGGAGGTCTTGGCATCAGTCTTTTGACGGCCTATGCTCCTTGGGGAATTGAAGCATCTGCTCATCCCTCGCTCAAACCAAAATTTTTGTTTTAACTCAATTTAAAAAAACAACATTCGTTCATTCTAGAGCCTCTGACCAGAAAGAGGCTTCAGCAAGGATCCTCCATAGACTTCTGTCTGCTTGTTTTTGTTTGATTCTTTTACAGGACAGGCCGTAACTTCTTAGTTTTTTTTTTTTTTCCCTATTGGGCTTCTGCATGTCTCCCTAGGGTCAACCTGTATTTTCTTAGACCCTGTGCTGTCCAACTCATTGCTTTTTTACGATTGGCAGTCTTTGAAAATGTGCTAGCCAATGCTGTCTTTTGTCTTTCGGTAACTGTAGTCAGTGCATATCAAAGTAAATAGAATGCTTTAAAGCAGGTCAATACATTCAAATACCTAGGCTGTATTAATAATGTCAGACGGAAGGCACATCTCTGAAGGGAAAAGTAGAATAGCCCAGGCTAAAGCAGCATTCTGTTAAAAGAAAAGCATTTTATGCAACAGCTCTTTGTAAGTGGAAGTAAGAAAGAGTTCTTCATTGTTATATAGAACCAATCCTAACATACAGAAGTGAATCATGGACAATTAATAAACAAGTAGGAAAGGCACTAGAGGCCACAGAGATGTGGTTTTACAGACAAACGTTAAAAATACCATGGACAGCCAACAACAGTCACAAGGATGTCTTGAAAGAAGCCAAGGCACAAAGAAAGCTTATTAGTCATGTTAGAAGCACGCAGTCCACTTATTAAGAGCATGTTATGAGAAGAAGCAAGCTGGAGTACATTGTGACAACAGGAAAGATTGAAGGACAACAAGATACAGGGTGACAATGAGAGAGCAGATACTGGGCAGTTTGACATCATGGCGTGAGCAGAAGGCAGTTTGACATCATGGCATGGACAGAAGGCAGTTTGACATCATGGCATGGACAGAAGTCAACCACAGAAAATATAAAAAGTACTGGAAACATGAAGTTGTGGAGAGAGATGATCGCCCAAGCCACCAGGCATGGTACTTGAAGAAGACGTTAGTGCCTCCATCATTGTTTCTGGCAGTTTTCTGTCATTTGTTATGGTATTTGGCCAGAATGTTATTTCATTCTTCTCTTATTTTCCTGGCATATGCCATGAGATGTCACAGACACAGATGATGGCTGGTTCCTGAACCATGGTCAATGGGGCATGCGTATGTTCTTTTTCTTTAATCAAACTGGCCATGTATTTTGTATTGCTCAGATAAAGCAGGATCGACAAAATGGAATGAAAAGAATTTACTTACTTTATTTTTTAAATCCAGTCTTGCCATGAAGAGTTGTAGGTGAGCTTTATTTGTCATTCTTGAGCAGAGTGTGTTGCCTTGGCGGGCGAGAACCCATGTTCTTGTAGAATTTCAATTACATTGTCTATCCATCTGCATCTTAATCATCCCTTTCCTTAAAACCTGGTTTCCTGCAGTTGTATGCACATATTGATAACTGACTGGGCTGCAATCTCATGAGATGGCTAGATAAAGAAGGAATCACTGTTCCTAAATATATGTTCATTGCTGTTGTTAGATGTCTTTTATAGAAATAATACCATCTCAGTCATTTTTCCTGAGTATTTCAGATTAATTGTTACTGACAGGCCATTTTATTGACGGTGCACGGAGTTTAGCACTTAGCATAAGATCAAACTTTTAAAGTGCATAACAGCCATATTGTATAAAATAAAACTAGCATTATATTGAAAATTCGTGGATCGAACAACATAAGACCAGGAATGACGTAAGACCAGGAGTGATTTGGATGATTGAACTTGTAATTTTAGGTGGCTTCATGATATATAATTTAACTGTTATGCTCTGGTGACTTTGAGAGATATTATGTAACTTGTACTTTCAGGTGGCTTTGAGAGAAACGATGGAGTCTACTACCTTCAGTTTAAGGCAAGATTTGGTGAAAGTGCTCAGCTAACATCCTGGCCTGGTGCTCTTGTGTCCACTATACGCTTATTTCTTGGTAGTTACTTTTCCTTGAATAACATTTTTTATTTTCCCTTTCATTTATCTTGCTTCTTCCTCTTTTTGTTTTTTGTTGTTCTTCTCTTCCTTCGTGCATTTTCATTCTTCCAATCTGTCCTGTGTAGTCCCCTCCATGAGTATCTTCCAATCTTTCCTGTGTAGTCCCCTCCATGAGTATCTTCCAATCTTTCCTGTGTAGTCCCCTCCATGAGTATCTTCCAATCTGTCCTGTGTAGTCCCCTCCATGAGTATCTTCCAATCTTTCCTGTGTAGTCCCCTCCATGAGTATCTTCCAATCTTTCCTGTGTAGTCCCCTCCATGAGTATCTTCCAATCTTTCCTGTGTAGTCCCCTCCATGAGTATCTTCCAATCTTTCCTGTGTAGTCCCCTCCATGAGTATCTTCCAATCTGTCCTGTGTAGTCCCCTCCATGAGTATCTTCCAATCTTTCCTGTGTAGTCCCCTCCATGAGTATCTTCCAATCTTTCCTGTGTAGTCCCCTCCATGAGTATCTTCCAATCTGTCCTGTGTAGTCCCCTCCATGAGTATCTTCCAATCTGTCCTGTGTAGTCCCCTCCATGAGTATCTTCCAATCTGTCCATTGTAGTCCCCTCCATGAGTATCTTCCAATCTTTCCTGTGTAGTCCCCTCCATGAGTATCTTCCAATCTTTCCTGTGTAGTCCCCTCCATGAGTATCTTCCAATCTTTCCTGTGTAGTCCCCTCCATGAGTATCTTCCAATCTGTCCTGTGTAGTCCCCTCCATGAGTATCTTCCAATCTTTCCTGTGTAGTCCCCTCCATGAGTATCTTCCAATCTTTCCTGTGTAGTCCCCTCCATCAGTATCTTCCAATCTGTCCTGTGTAGTCCCCTCCATGAGTATCTTCCAATCTGTCCTGTGTAGTCCCCTCCATGAGTATCTTCCAATCTGTCCTGTGTAGTCCCCTCCATGAGTATCTTCCAATCTGTCCTGTGTAGTCCCCTCCATGAGTATCTTCCAATCTTTCCTGTGTAGTCCCCTCCATGAGTATCTTCCAATCTGTCCTGTGTAGTCCCCTCCATGAGTATCTTCCTCAGCGACAGACAGACACAATGTAGGGGAAGGCAGCCAGGAAGGGAACTAGTCACACCACCTCATAAAAAAGCTTGACCTTTGACCTATTATTGTGGCATCAATAACTTCACTCCCCTACTGCAGTATCTCATATTTAACTACATTTACATTTTATTCTCAGGAGCCACGGTAGCATAGTGGTTAGTGCACTGGCTTCCTGAGGCAGCGGTCTAAGGTTCGATCCCCAGATGAGGTGGGAATTTTTTTTTTTTAGGCCACAAACAGCTCCTGGGTCGACCCAGCACCAAATGGGTACCAGAGAGACTGGGAAGATTAAGGCGACCGGCGTGATACTGACCACATCACCCCTAGTGTGCTGACGGTCAAGAAAATATGGGCCTAACACCATATTCCCAATATGCCTCAATGGGCGTGTAACGAGATAATTTACCTTTTTTTTATTCTCATAGTTTTCACCTTGTTGTTATAAGCTTGTTTTTTTTTTTCCCCACCGATCAAGTGATATCTTTTTGATGTTTATGTTACCTTTTAACCCAGTCTGTGAACCACACAAGTTTATTGTCTTATTTTCGTTATTGATTTCCACATGTCTTATTTGTGAGTTATTTTTACATGGTCAAACTATTTAAGTCTATTTACATTCAGAATGTTTTTGACAGTCAAGCTTGAATTAAGTTTCTGAGACATTAAAAAGTATTTCTTTAAACATGCGATTGGCAGAGTGGTTGGAGCCATCACCTCTTGCTGCAAAGTTACTGGGTTACAGGATTGAAACCTGATTGCACCACGCTCCAGTTTCAATAATTAACTCTTTCAGTCCCAAGCAAAAAAGTGGGTTTGGCCCAAGCAAAAATGACCACCCCAGTGTGTTTTAAAATAAATATCTCAAAACAGAAACACGTTCACTCTTAAACACGTGTGGTATTTAAAAGAATGTACTTGCAGTCGGAAATGACGTTTTGGATGGTTTGTGGGTAGATATAATTAGAAACAGTCTCAAACAGAGGCACATATACTAAACGCTTTATAAAGTCGATTGGGCCAAGCGCGTCTAACCCCTGAGGATATATAAAGTCGATTGGGACTTAAAGAGTTAATACCCTTTAGCTCCCCAAGGAGCATAGGCCATCAACAAACACATGCAAAGTCTTTATGTCCTGTGCCATTCACTCAAGTTCTTTCCATGTTTTCCTCATCATTTTCACCTCTGTTTCCAGTTCTCTTCACCACATGCTCCTTGGTCTACCTCTACCTCTCATACCCTGGGGGTTCCAGAACAAGGACTGTCTTGTAAAGCTATCAACAGGTTTCCTCAATGTGTGTCCTATCAACAGGTTTCCTCAATGTGTGTCCTATCAACAGGTTTCCTCAATGTGTGTCCTATCAACAGGTTTCCTCAATGTGTGTCCTATCAACAGGTTTCCTCAATGTGTGTCCTATCAACAGGTTTCCTCGATGTGTGTCCTATCAACAGGTTTCCTAATTACTTCCATGACTGAAAGAAGCTGCTTGTTAAGAGCAGACAACTCCACTGTGTGCCTGTAAAATTGAGTCCTTGCTTGGCATGACTAGTTGTTATTTTCACTTGTTTCTTTGTGTTTTTTCTTCTTTATTTAAAAAAAAAATTACATTTAAACTTAAATTGACTGTCTTTAAAGAGCTTACAGTAGCTCCAAATTTATTATTGTGACTGAAACAATCAGGTATGTTGTACATTTCAACCTCGCTGTAAACAAAAACAAGTTGATGTAACTCCAACAAATATTTCTGTTGACAGGTCCTGTTGCAAGTGCCATTTGTAATCTGTACAGTGTCAGATCTACTGCCATGGTTGGAGCTCTCATATTGACTGTTGCTCAGATTCTCAACGCTTTCACGCCAAATTTCTACTTTTTATTTTTCTCGCATGCAGCTCTACAAGGTAGGATGATTATTTTAAACACATATTTTTTTTAAGTGCAGCGTAGTATGACAGATATGTTGACATATAAGAAATGCACACAATTTGACACCTTTAATTGACTCTATTTACACTCAATTTTTCATTTACTTTCTTTGCGTTCATTGGAGAGATAAAATAATACAGTGATACAGTATCAGCAATCAAAATTAACTTCTGGAATTAGTGACACTATCCTAATTATAACCTCTCTCTGGACACAGAAATTGACAGCCACATTGGCAAAGCTGCAGCCACCTTTGCCTGCCTCACAACGCATGTTTGAGGAAACTCTAAACTCACAACGAAGACCAAAGCTACGGTATATAATGCCTGCATCACCAGCACTCTCCAATATGGCAGCAAGACTGGGACAACCTATGCTAAACAAGAAAGAAGGCTCAGTACCTTCGATCAGCGGTGTCTATGCCACATCCTCGGTATTTTATGGAAGAGCAAAGTTACAAATGTCAAGGTGTTGTCATTTGCTGGCCTTCAAAGCATGTATACGCTGCTTACACAACACAGACTATGCTATCTTGGCCATGTCCACCACATAGAAGATGGTCGCATCCCGAAAGTAATCTTCTATACGAACAACTGGCAGATGGCAAAAGAGTAGTTGGGCGACCACAGCTGAGGTTCAAAAATGTGTACAAGAGAGACACGAGGGCACTGGACATAAATCCAGCAATCTGGGAGAATGAAGCTACTGATCACACTCAGTGGTTTTGCTGTCTATAGCATAACCTCAGATTGGGCAAAAAGAAGCCCTGGCAGCAAACAGAAGAGAGGAGAAAACGTAGTCAGGAACAACAGGAAAATAAGCAACTTGAGGGCTGTTACCTCAGGGGCACATTCCAATAGTCAGTTATGACTGAAGGGCTGTTACCTCAGGGGCACATTCCCATAGTCAGTTATGACTGAAGGTGCTATTATTATTATTACGTATATACTGGTCTATGTACTCTAGTGCTTTAATTTTTGTTGAGATTACGTCTTTAGATTTGCTTACGACCATTATTAAGTGGGAATCAGTTTCTTACATTGTTAGTTCCCATGGTGGAATCTTTGCTTTATACTGTGTACTACTGTTTATTATGTTTAATAGGTTTGGATGATGATCTATTTCTTCCATTGTTTTTCACCCTCACACCAAAATTTTTCTAAGTCCACAATACGCTGAGTTTTTTTTTTTTTTGGTGTACTAGTGAAAGGGCTGCGACTCAGGGGCAACAAGCGGTGTATACTATAAGGGGTGTCAGGAACAGAATTTCAGTGGCTTGCGCGCAGTGGTTAAGACTCATCGGCTGCGCGCTGGTGTCTCTGTGTGTGTCCTTAGTAGTGAAGGGCGACGGAATGAACGGAATAATTTGTCTTCTCTTTGTTACTTTCACAATTGCCTCCACGGCTGGCAGAGTTGTGGATTTAAAAGTTGCTACCATAAGTGAAATGGGTTCATTTTCGATACAAGACAACAGGAGGCTGAGACGCTTGGGAGTCATGACCCAAGTGGGCCCCCCCCCCCCCCCCTTAGAGTGTAAAGGAGTAATCAGGCTGAAACACTTGGGGGGACCACTTCTGATGATCAGATTACTTCCTGTTGTATCACTCTGTATAGAGTTTCCTATCATCATATCTATTATAGTGTAGAGGAATGTGACCTGTTTCAGTTAGCTTTATCAAACATCTTAAGTGCTGGGTGGATTGGATCTTTTGCCCAGGAGCTGAATCTCAGCTCTTTTCTCCATAGCACCAGGGTTATAATGTCTAGACTATGTGCCTCTACTGATGTTCCCTTTGAAGCACCTGCTATTATTGAGAGTGCCTGGTTTTGGACTGTATGTTATTTTGTCTTCTGCCAACTTCAAGAGTTATGACTAAAGATTTTGTGGAGCAAAAGCCCACGGTCCTGAAGTCCATTGCTCATTGTTGTTGTTTCACTGCCTGCATCAGGCCTTTTTAGCAAGTCTTTTGAGTGCCTTTGTCCTTGACTGTCCCTTCAGCTAGTCAACATATTAAGACACTTTCAATTTCTAACTTAAATATCAGATAGAAGTAATTATTTTCCTTTTATTTTTATCTCCCTTTCTTTTACACAACCATGTCAAATAGAAGCAACAGGGCTGGAGATTAAAGAGAGAAAGTGGACATTGACAGGACACACTCAGAAAACAACCAGCCAGTATAACCAGACATGCTCTTGCCAGGAACCCACAAGAGAAGCGAAAAGATCTGAAGAAGAAGAGTGGAAGAGGCAGCAAGAAGTGAAGAAAACATCACAAAATAGAAATTAGTGGCAAAGTAACAGATGTAGCCCTGTAATCCACATGGAACCAGTAAAGTGTGAAGGGAATCAATGAAACGTGTTGTAATATTGAGTTTATCTTAGCATTTCACTGTTGACTTTTTATAATGATGACAGTTGATATTTTTGTTTCCTGCTATCCATGGCTGACTCATGTTCTATGATGATATTCTGATCTCTTATTCAGATTTAGTTTATCTTTATCTCATGTCCTGACAACCACTATGAGACTAGGCATATTCCCACTGGTAAATTCTGTTCCAACTATACAGCTGAGGTTCAAGCTCTAGAGCAAGCTGCAAATATGATTTCTAACACCAACTCTGATTGCCACCATGTAGTCATCCTCACATTAACATTACAGCTCAGTGTAAGATCCAGTCTGTTCAATGATGTCTTCTTCCTGGTACACTCTCAAACATGATGTCTTCTTGGTACACTCTCAAACATGATGTCATCTTGGTACACTCTCAGACATGATGTCATCTTGGTACACTCTCAGACATGATGTCATCTTAGTACACTCTCAGACATGATGTCATCTTGGTACACTCTCAGACATGATGTCATCTTGGTACACTCTCAGACATGATGTCATCTTGGTACACTCTCAGACATGATGTCATCTTGGTACACTCTCAGACATGATGTCATCTTGGTACACTCTCAGACATGATGTCATCTTGGTACACTCTCAGACATGATGTCTTCTTCTCTGTGCACTCTCAGACATGATGTCTTCTTCGTCTTCTTGGTACACTCTCAAACATGATGTCTTCTTGGTACACTCTCAAACATGATGTCATCTTGGTACACTCTCAGACATGATGTCATCTTGGTACACTCTCAGACATGATGTCATCTTGGTACACTCTCAGACATGATGTCATCTTGGTACACTCTCAGACATGATGTCATCTTGGTACACTCTCAGACATGATGTCTTCTTCTCTGTGCACTCTCAGACATGATGTCTTCTTCGTCTTCTTGGTACACTCTCAAACATTTACCATTTTAGATTTTTATTTTGTTTCCAGAAAAAAGCAATAATAAAAAACATAATATTTATTAGTCAGATGGCAGATGTCGCTTCTTGTTTTGACATTTATTTGATATATCCAATATCCAATAGATAGAAGTGAGGATATGCAAATTTACAAATAGGAAATGACTTCAATCACCTTGTAGTTACTGATTTACCATTGTTAACTTGTAGTTACTGATTTACCATTGTCAACTTGTAGTTACTGATTTACCATTGTCAGCTTGTAGTTACTGATTTACCATTGTCAACTTGTAGTTACTGATTTACCATTGTCAACTTGTAGTTACTGATTTACCATTGTCAACTTGTAGTTACTGATTTACCATTGTCAACTTGTAGTTACTGATTTACCATTGTCACTTGTAGTTACTGATTTACCATTGTCAACTTGTACTTACTGATTTACCATTGTCAACTTGTAGTTACTGATTTACCATTGTCAACTTGTACTTACTGATTTACCATTGTCAACTTGTAGTTACTGATTTACCATTGTCAACTTGTACTTACTGATTTACCATTGTCAACTTGTAGTTACTGATTTACCATTGTCAACTTGTACTTACTGATTTACCATTGTCAACTTGTAGTTACTGATTTACCATTGTCAACTTGTAGTTACTGATTTACCATTGTCAACTTGTAGTTACTGATTTACCATTGCCAGCTTGTAGTTACTGATTTACCATTGCCAACTTGTAGTTACTGATTTACCATTATCAACTTGTAGTTACTGATTTACCATTGTCAACTTGTAGTTACTGATTTACCATTGTCAACTTTAAGTTACTGATTTACCATTGTCAGCTTGTAGTTACTGATTTACCATTGTCAACTTGTAGTTACTGATTTACCATTGTCAGCTTGTAGTTACTGATTTACCATTGTCAACTTGTAGTTACTGATTTACCATTGTCAATGTGTTGCTAGTATTCTCTTGCCAGCATTGATTTAAATGATCTTACTGTTACTTATATTGCTTGGTTGTGTGTGTTATTTTGTTTATTGATTGACTGTGATTCACTTTCCATACAAAAGTATAAATTTATGAACATTTAACCATAAACTTCTGTCTTACTTATGACAGGTCTCGGCCGTGGTCTGATGTATGCACCATCCCTGATCATCATCAGCATGTACTTTGATAAACATCAGGGTATGGCCGCAGGTCTTGGCTCATCTGGTGTTGGTGTGGGAACATTCTGTTTGGTGCCTTTTACACAGTACCTGTTTGAAATTTATGGTTTTGAGGTAGACTTTTACACAGTACCTGTTTGAAATTTATGGTTTTGAGGTAGACTTTTACACAGTACCTGTTTGAAATTTATGGTTTTGAGGTAGACTTTTACACAGTACCTGTTTTAAACTTATGGCTTTGATGTAGACTTTTACACAGTCATCATCATCATGTGATGTATTCTCTCCAGAACGTTGTCTCCATTGCAGCTGCTCTGACCTGCATCATCCAAAGACAAGTTCAGACTCTCTGTGATGTCTTGGATCCACCGTCGTCTAGGTCGACCCCTTTTTCCAGGGACCATGCCTTCCATCACTATTTTTTCCAGACTATTATGCTTCCTTATTGCGATGGTATTTAAGAGCCAATTTTCCTCTACATTTAGTGAGTGCAGTACTTCTCTGTTGGACTTTTTTCTGTCCAGGGTATTCTCAACATCCTTCTGTAGCATTTCATTTTGAATGATGTAATTTTTTTGCAACTGTTTTATTGAGTGTATATGTCTCGCAACCATATGTTGCTACTGGGAATATACATGCTCTGATTAGTTGTAACTTTATTTCTTTACTTGTGCCCTGCCATAGGTTTTTCATCTGTATTAGTTTATGTGAAGCAATTGCAAGTCTTCTTTTAATTTCTACTGCACAGTCGCCAGAGCTGTTGATGATTGATCCTAAGCATTCAAATTCATTAACACCTTCCAGTTCTTCATTATCAATTTCAATTTCTGGTTTGGTCTTTACTTTGTCTGTTGTCAATACTTTGGTCTTCTTGGTGTTTAGGTATTGATTCTGGGCCTCGCAATACCTGTTTGAAACTTATGGCTTTGAGGTAGACTTTTACACATTGTCTGTTTGAAACTTACGGTTTTGAGGTAGACTTTTACATAGTATCTGTTTAAAACTTATGGCTTTGATGTAGACTTTTACACAGTATCTGTTTAAAACTTATGGCTTTGATGTAGACTTTTACACATTACTAGTTTCTCATCATGAAAACAGTCTCAGTTCTCAGTCTGTACCTGCTGACCTATCTAGTTTCTCATCATAAAAACAGTCTTAGTTCTCAGTCTGTACCTGATGACCTATCTAGTTTCTCATCAGAAAAACAGTCTTAGTTCTCAGTCTGTACCTGATGACCTCTCCAGTTTCACATCATCAAAACAGTCCATGTTTATTCTCAGTCTGTGTTTTTTCTTTCAATCTCATACATTGAACAAAAGAAAAGAAAAAACAGTGAGATAGAATCCACATCAGTATATTTCATGTGTAAAAGTACCAAATAGCAAAACACGTTCAGTGTTTACATTTTTCTTAAGGGGAAGAGTTACACTGAAATGCTATTTTCGTTATTAATTGCTGGATTTCAATGAAAATGCACAGATTTAACCTATATCAGTACTAGATATGCAAAATGAAAAGTTTGATGGCACTGCACCACTGGTTGCCATAGAAATGGTGGCCATATTGGATTCTATTGTTCTATTTCAATTTGCTAAGGCTTTTTTATTTACTAAGCTATGAGCACCAAATTTGAACACAACGTTTATCATTACATTTTAAAACTTTTTGTGTGATGGATTTTTGATAACTTTAATACAAAAAAGTTGTATGACTTTGAATGTAGTGTCTAAGAATAGTAACAAATTTTGCTAAAATTTTACATTACTTTTTGCAATAAATCAAAAGTTTTATCAGATACTCAAAATCTATCTTACAAAAAGTTTTAAAAGATTATGGGCAACATATGTGCCAATTCTTATGTCAATTAATACATAAGTGTGGAAGTTTTTAAGGAAATTAGGATGAGAAAAATAGATTTTGAGAAAATCACATTTTTCTCCATAAATAGACTACAATTAAATAAGTATGTAATATTGCCTCTAAAAAATTGCTTACTTATCATTTAGAACATACTGGTAGCATAGCCAGCTTCCTCTGCAGCTTCCTTTCTGGCTTTGTGTGCTTCCTTTCTGGCTATGTGTTGAGGTTTGTGCCTAATTTCCTTCCTTTTCTTAGCGCAGTTTTCTGCCGTTTTAGAGCTGAGCAATATTGGATTCTTTGTTCTATTTCAATTTGCTAAGGCTTTTTTATTTAATTAAGCTATGAATACCAAACTTAAACACAACGTTTATCATTACATTGTAAAACTTGTCATAAGATGGGTTTTTGATAACTTTAATTTTAAAAAAGTTCTAGGACTTTGAAAATAGTGTCTAATAATAGTAACAAATTTTGCAAAATTTTACATTACTTTTTGCAATAAATCAAAAGTTTGATCAGATACTTAAAATCCATCATACAAAACGTTTTAAACATTATGGACAATATATGTGCCAATTCTTATGTCACTTAATACATAAGTGTGGAAGTTATAAGAAAATTAGTATGAGAATAATAGATTTCTTTAAAATCACATTTTTCGATATAATTAGAATATAATTAAATAAGTATGTAATACTGCAGCAAAATAAAATAACTTACTAGTCATGCAGAACATACCGGCAGCATATCCAGCTTCCTCTGCAGTTTCTTGTCTGGCTTTCTGTTGAGATTTGTGCTAAATGTCCTTCATTTTCTTAGTGCAGTTTTCTGCCATTCTAGAGCTGAGCACCAGACGTTTAACGCTTTCTTGCTCCTGCCAGTCGACAAGCCTCTTTTCCACTGTTCAGCCCCAGGACTTTCAAAAATCCCCAACTTTCGTATGAAAAATAAAGCAGCCTCAGGTCCTTGATTAAATTCAGCAATATTAGGGCCATATGGTTTAATTGCTATGATCTGATTGAATGCTTTGCTATCACAATCACTTTACACGGTGTAGCGAAATTTCTGTCGCGTCAGAGAACAGCTTCACAAAGCACTACCTGCCTCAGCTTCTATGACACTTGAACTTCCTAGAAAGAGGCAAATGTTTACATTAGTAAAATTTCAAATAAAGATGTAAACAAGCATTAATAAACTGTGCCTTAAAGTACAATGGAAGCAAAACAATACATGTAAGTAATGAAATACAGTAGAACTCCATTTATCCGAACCCCATGGGACCGAGCATCGTTCGGATAATCAAATGTTCGGATAATTGGATTACATAATGTATCGAGTACATGTACACATATTTCTAAAAATAATTAACCATCACAAGGAAAACACACTATAAAACATATTTACTTGTACTGTAATAATAATACCCACACTGTATTAGATCACTATCACCAAAATCTTTTATTACACTGCAGTGCATGTACTACTTGTATTAATTATTTTTGTTAAGAAAGAGAAATGTTTTCAAAATAACATTACAAACGATTCAAAATCGGGCGCAACTTATGTATATATGTACATGCACAGATGTAGCCCACTATTTAAAAATAATGAGGAGTCCTCTTTTGCACCAAACTGGATAGTCTCCTTTTGGCTGCTAAGTCCCGCATTCTCTTCAACAGCAGAAGCTGTGTAGGACAGCTGTCATCTTCTTGCTTGTACCAAGCCATCGCTGTTTCTAGTGCTATAAAGGCCTCTTCAGGACTTGGTCGACGTTTTGGTTTTTCTTCATAATCTACAAGTACATCATGTACTTCTGAGGAGTCTTCATCATCGGTCACTACATGTATTTGGTTTTCTTCTTGCACAAAAGACAAAATTTCTTCGTCATTCAAAAACTGAAAACCAGAATCATTATCATCTTCTAGCCACATGTGTGCATCATCTTTGTCACAGTCCGAAAATCCGGGCATTGCTTGAAACAGTTCCACAACTTCATTTATACAATCATCATTTGTGTCCACTGCAGTAGTTTCATTTCCTCCTTTTTTCCCAAGCAATCTATTCCAAGCCTTGTTGAGATTATCTTGTGATGGGGTGGTCCAAGCATCAGCTAACATATAGCAGCAGTCTTTGAGATTAAGCTTTTTGGAAAACGCCACCACACTTTCTTCATCTTCAGCCAACAATAAACAACGCATGACTTCCTTCTTGTACATCTTTTTAAGCTTTGCTATAACACCCTGATCCATTGGTTGAATCAGTGCTGTTACATTGGGAGGCAGAAAAATTACTTTAAAAATTTGCATCAACTGCATTCAATGTATCCGTCTCTGGATGAGATGGTGCATTGTCCAGTAGAAGAATTACTTTTCCAGTTTTCTTTTCTTGTTCTCTCAACCTCTTCACATTTGGGATGAACTGATTTGTATACCAATCAAGAAATATTTCACTATTCATCCAAGCACTCTTCTGTGCTTTGTAACACAATGGGAGACATGTCACATTCTTTAAACAACGTGGTTTTTTGGCTTTGCCGATCATTAGCACCGGTAAACGATGACTTCCACTGGCATTCGCGGCTACCAAAAATTGTTACTCTCTCTTTGCACTTTTTAAACCCAGGGGCAGCTGCTTCGCGCTGAGATGCAAGTGATTTTTGAGGCAATGATTTCCAGTATAAGCCAGTCTTATCGGCATTATACACATCATCGAGTGAATAACCTTCTTCTTCCAAAAAAGCCAAGAATGTTTCTTTAAAATTTTTAGCGGCAGTTGCATCGCTAGATAAAGATTCCCCTTGAATCTCCAATTCTCGTATGCCATGACGAGATTTAAAGTTTCTTAACCATCCCTGGCTAGCCTTAAAGTCAGGAGGACCGTCAAGTTGATTGTTGAACTGAAGTGCCTTTTCACACAACAGAGAACCAGAGATAGGTTCCCCTTTGCTTCTTCTTTGCACAAACCATATATACAAAGCCTCTTCCAATTTCACATCTTTCGCATTTCTCATGGTTTTACGTTTCTTCGACCCATTTTCACTATCAAATTTTGATGCAAAACTCATAATTTTATCCTTGTTACTTTTGATGTCAGAGACGGTAGCTATTTCAACATTGAAAATCCTCGCAAGTGAAGACACAGTTTCACCTTGTCCTAGTCTCTTGATAATTTCTGTTTTCGTTTCAATTGACAAAACATTGCGGTTCCTTTTATATGCTTTAGGCCTACTGGAAGATGCCATATCGCACAGAGAAATACTTGTACACCAAAATTATTCTGCTGTAGTAGCAGACACAATTATTTTAAGTTGAACTGTCTGTTTAGCCAGTGTTCTACCTAGAACGCACACGTACACTGGATTGGTAAACCAGATATTAACTGACTTTATGATCTAACTGACTCCTGTACGTAAGCGACCGACCATTAGCCATACCATTCTCTACAAATTGTTCGCACACATTTGAAGTTTGCCGCATCAAAAGATTCAGAATTTTAGTCTAACGTAACTGTGGCATCTAATTTTTTTTTTCTTTTTTTTTCTGGAAACAGTGTTCGGATAATTGGATGTTTGGATAACTGGGGTTCGGATAAATGGAGTTCTACTGTATGTTTCTAAACTTAATATTTATGGAGATCAAAATAAATTACATGAATGTCTATGCTTAGACAAGGGGAAACATAAAGTAAGTTTTAAAAGTAAATACCTTCAAAATTTATATGACAGCCTTGCTTCACTTTCCACTTGATGAAGTTTCCAGTCTTTCTTTTGGTACCAAGAACCAGCTGTTGCACATGTCTGGCAGGCATTTTTTAAATAACACATAAGCATCTGTGACAAGACATGTCAATAAAAATACATAAGAAACAAACATTAAATTGAGGAAACAAATATGCACTATGCTTACAAGAATCATGAAAATGTACTGAATTATGAGAAGTCATCCGTTATTCTGTAAACTCAGGAAAACGTGATTGTTACGTACATTTATTACCTAAAAGGGGGTAGTCTTCGGTCCTGCCAAATGTACGCACCAGTCTTAAAATAGTTATATTATTTGTGCGTTCGATTGATTCACGCACTGACGTGCACAATGCAGTGTGAGTTGCTTTGGACGCACGGGTAACCTAGTTAGGGAATTCTGACGTCATGTTTTGAACGGGGCAGTTCGGACCATGTTTATGTCCGATATATATTTCTTGGATTTTTCTGGCAAGTTTGAAGAAGCCATTATTTTGTAATGATATCTACTGGTATTCGTGATGAAGCCAATAGTGGAAGTATCAAGTAAGTGTCGCCCCATGTCACATCGAATGTTTATTGAGTTAAATTAAAGTATCAGGCCGCTCCTAGTTTTGGTCTAGCGGGAATTCATCGTAGTATGTCATTCCTAGAATGGACAGACGGAGTCGTTAGCCCTTTTGAATTACCGTAGAGGGAGGATACCTACGAGTAAACGAAGTTAATTGATTTGTATGCTTCACATGTTTTTATATGCCGTATTTTCGTCAATGCCAAAGTCGTGGCATGGATATATAGAGAGGTTAGTCAACACAGAACTCTAACCTGGTCGTATTGTCGTGGATGACTTTGTTTGGATTTTATATATATATGCTACCTAAGTATCGTATGGAAAAAAGTCTGGAATTGTTACAAGTATGATAAGAAGTATTGCTCCTTGAGAATGAATCCGTTGGCCATAAGATACGTCCTTGAAAGAAGGTCAACGGACTTGACTGCAATACATATGATATGGTAGAGGAAGTGACCCTTAGTCACTTGAATAAGAGGACTTAATTGTTAGAGAATCTTCATGAACTTGAAAAGTAATTATCAACATTTTTTGACGTATGACCCTTTTGCACCTGTAACTATGATCGTCTTGTTCCACTCCGTATGTGTCACGTTAAATAAAATATATGTACAGTCATCACAGACTTGTGTGCTGCCAGTAAGTGACCAGTTAAACACTACTTGTTGAAGTTCGTTTTGAAGAACATTTTCTGACATTTTTGTTCCTTTGCAACCATTCGCGTAATGAAGTTCTTTACCATTAGAATGAACACCCAACAGTAAATGGTATGCCAGTGTGGTCTGGAAATAAATAATTTCACAGGAACGTACTCAATCCAAGTATCGGTTGAAAAGAAGATTTGAACTTTCAAGGCGACAACATCTCAAACTTGGAACCTAGTGTGATGATGAATCAGAATCAACTTACAGTTACCAAATGCTCAAGGTCATCAATCAACCTCCACGTCAAGTTTTACTGTGACTGACTGCCTTGGGATCACCTATTCGTCATTATTACGTGCGAGCTGTTATTATATACGCAGAGCGAAGTATTTTATCCTCAGACGTACATCCACGGAGACGAGGCACATTGTTTTTTCCCGGCACACGCGAGATGAGTATAACGTGCTTTCGTTGTACATTTTATTACTTTTAGCTGTGCCTTCTATAGTTATGTCCATCTTTACATTTTCCATGTTATATGTTGTACATTCGTCGTGGGAGGTAGGGAGGTTGATCTGACGAACGAGATCCATCTCGAAGCCAATTCGGGCTCTTCGTCAGACGTTCTGTAGGGCTCAACTTGTAAGTTTCAATTGAGCGATAATTCCGGTCCAAGGCTAGAAACCTTGCCGAAGTTCCGATCGCTAATTGTTCCTTATGATAGTATCTGTTTAGCTGTTTCGTCACGTTTACTTGTTGTTTTTGGCAGTTATTTTTACTCGTATTTTAGTTTTATAATGAATTTTGTTTGTATTATGCGTCCGTCTCACCTTTCCTGTCGTTCAGTTTTTTACAAAACCTATGTTTTTACACTGTGTTGTCAATTGTCTTGTTGAGTATCTGATCGTAGTTGTCATCGTAAATTTTTACGATATTCTATTTTAGTTACACATTTCTATTTTTGTTGATTTCTACGATTGTGTTCACTCGTCTTTGATTATCGTGTCTTGTCGGTAATGTTTCTATTGTCTTTCACGTTGTTGCTTTCATGACATTTCATTACATAAATTACTATATTGATTATTGATATATTTCATAACTATATGATAACAAAAGATACCGTTCTAGGACAGGAACGACGTACACTTGGCAAAGTAACAAGGTTAATTAATTTACATTGATTAATTATCATTTTATAAATCAAGAGTATTGTGACTACTTATAAAGCATAATGTATTCACTAGATTATTTCATTAAGCAAGCAAAAGCTCTTCAGATGGCTCCTGATGAAGCAAAAGCATTTGCACTTGCAGAATATAAGAAAGCTCAAGAAATAGAAGCCGAACAGAGAAAGCTAGAAACTTTAAGATTACAAAATTTGAAATTTGAGGCGGAGGAGAATGAGAAACGATTTCAGCGAGAGGCAGAACAGAAACAAAAGGAAAGGGAAGAAAGAAGATTAATAGCTGAACAAGCCGCTGAATTAGAAGAGAAACGATTTCAGCGAGAGGCAGAACAGAAGCAAAGGGAGGCTGAAGAAAGACTTAAAATTGAGATGGAAAATAAACAAAAGGAAATGGAAAATAAACAAAAGGAAATGGAAAATAAACAAAAGGAAATGGAAGAAAGAAGATTAATAGCTGAACAAAATACAAAACGACTTCAGCTTGAGATGGAAGAGAATGATAAAAAAACGACAGCATGAACTAAAATTAGCAGAGTCAGAATATGAGAGACTTAGGTTAACTCAGGAAGCTAATTCTCAGAGAACTTTTGAAAGCCAAACTTCATCCAGACATGATCATTTTAAGGAAATTCACCTTAAATTACCTAAATTTAATCCCCCGTCGGATGACATAATATTTTTCCTAGATAGATTTGAGGCCACTTGTAGGTCTTATAACGTGGATAAAACACTGTATTGCACATATTTATCCAGGTTACTTACTGGGGATGCTTTAGCAGTTTATCATACTACCAGTATTAATGAGAAGAATGATTATAATGCTCTTAGAGCCGCACTTCTGAAGAAATTTCAAATGACAGAAGATGAATACCGATTAAGATTTCGTACATTGCTACCGCAATCAAGCAGAAATTTCAGTGATTTTCTGTCACAAATACGACTAACCCTAGAAAGATGGATCGAATTATCCAAAATTAAAAAGTCGTATGAAGGTCTCTTCGATTTACTGATGCGCGATAAGGTACTATCGTCTGTAAATCCTACATTTCTCGCATTTTTACATGAACGGAAACCTTTATCTATGAAAGACTTAGAAGAACATGCAAAAAATTTCTGCACTGCTCACCCAACCATGGATCTAAGTAATGCACAGATTAAGAATGAATTGCCTGTTGCTTTTGCAGCACAACAAAACAATTTTTCACGAAATCGTTCCTTTAGTGCTGACAGGTATGTCAATAAGGGAAATAATTACAATTTTAACAATGATAACTTTTACAAAGGGAAGCAATTTCAACAATCTGCTCCATTTAATGTTTCTTGGAACCAAGCTCACAGATCGCGAGATTTTGGTAACAATAATTTTAAAAATAATCAAGGACATTATAATAAACAAAACTGGAGATCAAGATCTCAGGGTCCGCAAAACAGACAAGGTTCTTGGAATAAAAATTTTAAAGAACATCATAACTTTAATTATACAAATTATCGGACTCATCCAAATTTTAACTCAAGCAGAAACGACAATTATGGCAATTTTATGCAAATAATCAAAATCGATCGCGTCGTAGAGATAGATCGTCGAGTAATACGGGTAGACATTCTAATGTCGCTTTAAGTGATACACAGGCTAACATTGAACAGGGTAAAGTAGCTGAAACTCACAATGCTATGTCTTGTTCTCTTGATTGTACCCAGGTGAAAGACTGTCCAGAATGCTCGACTCTTTTCCAGCCTAAGGCGATCACGACGCTGCGTTGCGGACATACCTTGCCTAGTCTACCTGTAGTCTGTACGGCCACTGCTGCGTCAGTACACCAGGAACAGGGCTCTCTTAAGTTTAACAAGGGATTTGTCAACAACATTTCAGGCTCTCTCCTATTTGACTCAGGTTGTAGTACTGTGGGCGTCCGGACTTCGCTGATCAACCCAAGTTGTGCCACGGGCAGGGTTGTCAAGTGTGTGACTTTTGGTGGCACCGTTGAAACATTTCCCACTGCTATTATTGACCTTAATACACCATTTTTTTTCAGGAAAGATCCAGGCATGTCTCCTTCCGAATCCAATTTGTGATGTAATACTTGGTCGCATACATGGTATTAAAGAGTGTACACCACAGCAAATAGCTGAATGGGAAGAGCGACATATTCAAACTGCAAATGCAGTAGTGACTAGAGCGCAAGCTACTAATATGTCGCATGATACACCTATTGAACCTACAGTTCATACCACTTGTGATGATGATGCTCCTATTTCACGGGAGTTGTTTGCAACATTGCAAAAAGAATGATGATTCATTAAAAAAATTTTTTCAGTATGTGAACAAAAAGAATACCAGCAACAAACTTGCAAAATCTAGACATGACTTTTTACTTAAAAATGGGATTTTGGTTAGAGTAATACGGGAAAAGGATTCATCCTTATGTTATCAGATCTTAGTCCCATCCTCTATGAGATCTCGTATATTACGACATGCGCATGACTCGCAATGTGCGGGCCATATGGGTTTTTCGCGTACCAAATCCAGAGTGCTTTCGGCATTCTACTGGCCAGGCGTCCATAGGGACATCACTCTCTATTGTCGGTCCTGTTTGATATGTCAGGAAGTTAAGGTACGGGGTCCATTTCATGCGGCTCCTATTCAAGCTGCGGACATCCCGATTAGACCATTTGATAAAATGGCTACAGACATTATTGGTCCGATGCTTCCATCTGCTAGAGGGCATACGCATATTCTTACGTGCATTGATATGTGCACTCGTTGGCCTGAGGCCATCCCTCTCAAGAACACTTCATCTGCCAGTGTAGCAGAGGCATTGATGTTAATCTTCTCACGCATTGGTTTTCCACGGAAAATCTTGTTGGATCATGAGGTTCAGTTCATTTCTGAATCCATGTCTCAAGTTATGAAGACATTAGGTATAGACAGATCTCTTAGTTCTATTTATCATCCGATGTCAAATGGGTTAATTGAGCGTCTCAATAGGACACTCAAGCAGTTGTTGGGTAAGATGACCCAAGACCATCCCCAAGACTGGGATCGGGTCATACCCGCTGCTCTGTTCGCGTATCGCGAAGTACAAAATCAAGCCACAGGGTTTTCTCCATTCCAGCTAGTTTTTGGCATGCAACCACGCGGTCCGATGTCGTTAATCCACGACTTATTGGTTGACGAGAATATTGAAGAGGAAACTCAATCCTCTTATGAGTATGTGATCTCTCTGAGAAAGAGAATCATAGATGCTTGTAGACTAGCTACTGCATCATCCGAACAAGCCAAAGAAAAAGCTCGTCTATTTGCAAACAAGTATAGACGTCTTCGCCAGCTTATTCCTGGTGACGAAGCTTTTGTATTACTCCCTGCGCATAACAATCGTCTTTTAATTACCTGGAGAAGTCCTTTCAGGATCATCTCAAGAATATCCGATGTCGACTACATCGTTGATGTTAATGGTAAACATAAAACCTTCCACATTAACATGTTGAAGGAGTATTACTCACGTCCTGATTATCTACAGTCAGTGTTCCAGGCAACTGACGATCCTACACCTCCTATTCAACACTATTCTAGTTTGTCAGTCATCCAAGAAGAAGAATCTTCTTTCGATGATGTACAACTACCAATACCAGTTGTACCACTCCATTCCACTGAGAAATGGAATGATGTTACAATCTCATCTACTCTTTCGGCTGATCAACGTCAGCAAGTCTCTAATATTCTACACTCATATGAGGATGTCCTCACTGACATCCCAGGTCATACGTCAGTCATCCAACATGACATTATTCTGACTGACGATACGCCTATTCGAGTTCGCCCATATCCTATCCCTTTACACTTTCGTGATAAGGTTGATAAGGAATTGGATGAGATGCTTCAATTAAATATAATTGAACCATCTTCATCACCATATTCTTCTTCTATGGTAATCATTAGGAAGAAGGACAACAATATACGTCTTTGCGTAGATTACAGGAAATTAAACAAAGTTACAAAATTCGATGCGGAACCGTTACCTCTTTTAGACGACTTATTGGAGAAATTATCTCATGCCACATTCTTTTCGAAATTTGACCTTTCATAGGGCTATTGGCAAGTGCCACTCACTCCTAAAGCAAAGCCATTCACCGCTTTCTCGACGCCACGTGGTCTTTTTCAATGGAATTTTATGCCATTCGGATTAATGAATGCGCCAGCTACCTTTGTACGCATGATGCGCCGCATATTGTCTCATTGTCCCGATGTCATTACTTATATAGATGACATCTGTCTTTTCAGTGACTCTTGGGATGAACATATTCATGGATTAAAAGCTTTACTTTCTACCTTACGGGATTATAACTTAACAGCAAAACCTTCAAAGGCTTTTGTCGGTTTTCATGACATCTCATTTCTGGGTCACTGCATAGGTCATGGTTTCATGTATACAGAAGACAGTAACGTCTCTAAAATTTTAAACATCTCGGCACCTAAGACAAAAAAACAAGTTAGATCTCTTTTAGGACTAATACAGTTCTATTCAAAATTCATCCCTCATTTGTCTACTATAACTGCACCTTTTTCGTCTCTACTGAAGAAAGGCACATCTAATGTAATAAAGTGGTCGCAGGATCACCAAACGGCGTTAGACTATATAAAACGATTTTTTTCAAATGAACCTTTTTTGAGGTTGCCTAACAAAAATCTCACTTTCATTCTTCGCAGTGATGCATCTTCTTATGCTATTGCTGCAGTTTTGATGCAGGAATATAACGGCACCTTATTTCCGGTGATGTACGTGTCCAGAAAACTTACGGAGAGCGAACTCAAATACTCCGTTCTGGATAAAGAGCTCCTCGCATTAGTATGGGCAATCACAAAACTGGAACGTTACCTCCTCGGCTCACACTTTGTGGTGGAATCTGACCAAAAAGCTCTTACCGCACTGAACACGAAGAATGTTAAATCATCGAAGTCAGCGCGTTACGCTATAGCGCTTCAATCATTCAATTTTGAAATACGAGCTATTCCTGGAGTGAAGAATGTGTTCGCAGACTGTTTGTCGAGATGCCCAAGCGAACTTGTCGAAACTAAACCACTTCCAGATGTTGAAACATCCTCACCGATAACATGAATAACTTTGTACATTATCATTGATTGTACATCTATAAAGACTGTTTATATAACTGAAGTATTCGTATAAGTATAACTTTCAGGATATACTTACTTATAGATTATAACATTACTTCTTGTGTAGTAACATTTTATTAGTACGGGAACATTGGTACTACAGTAACTTTTTATTAGTATGGAAACATTGTTAAGAGCGACAAATATACATTTGTTATTCCTATGGAACATATTACACTACATATCGTGTTCGAGAATATATTTTATCGTGTATGGAACATTGAGAACATCGTCTCGTCGATTACTAACTAGTTGTAACTGAACATTGACATATTGATAGTGATATTGGAATTACTTAGAATATATTAGTAACTGGTTACTTTTGGTTATTTGTTAGTAATTAAGAAATATATAAATTAGAATAATTCAATTTAATCTATTTAATTGATTATGGATCACACACATACTAACTTTCTTAGTTGTCACGTAATACCTGCATTCACGGGTCTTAGTTATGATATCTCACTGTTAGATCACTAGTCAACCGTACTAGTGTTAGAAAACATTAAGGGTGTTGATTCTTAAAGTGTTTAATTTTGCATTGCTTCATTTTTGCACATTGTATTTTCAATTTTTCTGTTTTATTGATTCTCTTGTCATTGATCAGCATCAGTGTTGCTGTTCATTTTCATTTTTGAAATCATATGTTTCAAATTTTTTTTGTTGAAAACTTAGTTGAATTTTATTATCATCTTTTTTTAATGGTTTTTTCATTTTTCATTTTCAACTTGTTTTTACTTTGAATATTACCACATCGTTCCAAAGTAGGTCGAGTGTGGATGTGTGCTTTAATGCATACTATCATTTAGTAATATTGATTTCGTTTAATATTCTTTTCTTAATATGGTATAACTTTATGCATTTCATATATCTTGTGGTAGTTTTGACTCACCTCTCTCGGGTACTAAGTTCAAAAAAATTAATAGGATTAATTTTTTTAAGGGGAGGTAATAAGGGAGCTGTTACGTACATTTATTACCTAAAACGGGGTAGTCTTCGGTCCTGCCAAATGTACGCACCAGTCTTAAAATAGTTATATTATTTGTGCGTTCGATTGATTCACGCACTGACGTGCACAATGCAGTGTGAGTTGCTTTGGACGCACGGGTAACCTAGTTAGGGAATTCTGACGTCATGTTTTGAACGGGGCAGTTCGGACCATGTTTATGTCCGATATATATTTCTTGGATTTTTCTGGCAAGTTTGAAGAAGCCATTATTTTGTAATGATATCTACTGGTATTCGTGATGAAGCCAATAGTGGAAGTATCAAGTAAGTGTCGCCCCATGTCACATCGAATGTTTATTGAGTTAAATTAAAGTATCAGGCCGCTCCTAGTTTTGGTCTAGCGGGAATTCATCGTAGTATGTCATTCCTAGAATGGACAGACGGAGTCATTAGCCCTTTTGAATTACCGTAGAGGGAGGATACCTACGAGTAAACGAAGTTAATTGATTTGTATGCTTCACATGTTTTTATATGCCGTATTTTCGTCAATGCCAAAGTCGTGGCATGGATATAGAGAGGTTAGTCAACACAGAACTCTAACCTGGTCGTATTGTCGTGGATGACTTTGTTTGGATTTTATATATATATGCTACCTAAGTATCGTATGGAAAAAGTCTGGAATTGTTACAAGTATGATAAGAAGTATTGCTCCTTGAGAATGAATTCGTTGGCCATAAGATACGTCCTTGAAAGAAGGTCAACGGACTTGACTGCAATACATATGATATGGTAGAGGAAGTGACCCTTAGTCACTTGAATAAGAGGACTTAATTGTTAGAGAATCTTCATGAACTTGAAAAGTAATTATCAACATTTTTGACGTATGACCCTTTTGCACCTGTAACTATGATCGTCTTGTTCCACTCCGTATGTGTCACGTTAAATAAAATATATGTACAGTCATCACAGACTTGTGTGCTGCCAGTAAGTGACCAGTTAAACACTACTTGTTGGAGTTCGTTTTGAAGAACATTTTCTGACATTTTTGTTCCTTTGCAACCATTCGCGTAATGAAGTTCTTTACCATTAGAATGAACACCCAACAGTGATGATTTTTGATTTACTGTCTACTACTCGTAATAGCTAGTTCATGTAACTCCCTGGTGGTTGAAATGAAGCACAGTGGGCTGCCTTCTTTGATGTCATTCCAGTAAGTAGCCAACGTTGTAAGGTTTAGCGTTAGGTTAAGATTCTTAAACCTGGTTGAAATGAGTCACAGTGGACCGTCTTCTTAGATGTCATTCCAGTAAGTCGCCAACGTCGTTAGGGTTAGGTTTAGGATACCTATATGTAACCATTAGCCCTTTTTACTGCGTCTCTGAATTCTAATTTAAGGCCCTATCGTACAGATGGTCCTGTCTGCTTCATTTCAACCACTAAGCCTATCCCTTACTCCTGTTTACTGCATCTCTAAATTCTTGTCAAAGGCCACATCGAACAAACGGTCCGCTGTGCTTTATTTCAACCCTCCTTGCCCGAGTACTAATGTCCCAGTTTTTACCATTATATCGTCACAATAAGTACGTTTTACCTGCAGTTTAGGATAAGTCTTGCTTCCATCTCTAACTCTGGCCTATTTCAGTTGGAGGTAACGAGAGCATCTCATTTTTTTAAGCATTGTCACATCAATAACAAATCACAACTGAGATTCCGAACCTTAATGTAAACACGCGGCCATATTGTCGTTGCCGGTCACTTGAACGTGCACAGCCAATTAAAAATTTAGAATCGAGGGGAAACCCTAAATGTTGACTTTGAAATTATAAATTTCTGATCTGGCATTTGGAATCCCGAAATAAGTGACCTGCTTACAGTAAAGTGTAGATTTGGATGAATCCAACAATGTATAATATGTAGGGGTGTAAGCTTGGTTGCTATGAAATAAACTAGGTCTAATTAGACATATTTTGTCAAGTTTGAGAAAATCTCTCCGTACCATACCTTTTTCAAGTCAAAATACATATTGTTAGAATGCATTTTGACATTTAATTCTGTTATATTTAGATTCGGGAGATGCTAAAGTATCAGAAAATGGACTAATCCCAAATTCTTAATTTTTTTGATTTCGACAGAGAAATGCCTGGCGCTCCTCCCCTTAAGTTTATCTGACATGTTTGTTGTGAAAGTGGGGTGATCTTTAGAAAAATATAGCAGTCTTTATCCTGTAGGGAACATTCCTTCTCCTGACCTGTTTAGGAAAATAAATCTTGTCACATATGTCAGGTGTTTCTTGAGTGTTTGACTGACATGTTCTTTATGAAACTGACATTTTCTTGATTAAGCTAGCAATTTTGATTTGAAAATGACAATGTCATTTGAAACTGACATGTTCATTTCAAGTTGACATTTTCATTTGAAATTCAAATTTTTTGTTATTACACTGGCAAATTTTAGTTGAAACTGACATTGTTTTTTTAACACCAGCAGTGTCATTTTGAAGTGACATTGTCATTTAAAACTTACATTATCATTTGAAACTGACTTTTCTTTATTAAACTGGCAATTTTTATTTTTAACTCGCATTGTCATTTGAAACTGACATTGTCATTTGAAATTGATGTTATTTATGACACTGGTATTTTTTAAAAAAACTGAAACATGTTATTGACATCTCAGGGAACATTTCTGATCATGGCTGGAGTAGCTTTGAATGGAGCTGTGGTCGCGATGCTGTACCGTCCATTAAGTATGCACTACAGGTTTACACACAAGACCAGGTCATTACATGTTCATGTTTAATAGCATGTGTTTATGCAGCTTTCTCTCTAAAGAGGTCATCAACTTGTGACTGGTAATTGTGGGGGTAATAATACCCTAGTGGTAGTGATAGTCATGATGAGAATTATGTATGTAAGATGATGACAGAGAGATGACTGGGTTAATGGTGGTTTAGTGATAACAGTAATGAAAGAGATGGGTATGTATTGCTGATGGTTGTTGGAGTGATGGTAATGATGGAAAGATGAAAGGATGGGAAGGAGATATTGATGGAGGGGTGGTGACTAATTATACTAACATGATAATAATGATATTAGTAATTGTTAAGATGCTAAGGAAATCACCACATAAGATTTAAACCAGTTTTTTTTTAATACCTTACACTTTGTGTATTGATGCCATTTTTGAGTCTGTTCCCTCAAGTCTTCACAGTCAGTGTTGTGGATCCTCCTTAAGCATCTCTTCGGTCTGATTATGTTTCAGTTTTTGTCATCTTTGATGTTCTTCCCATTTCTGCTCCATTCATCTGACCAGCATCAACATTTATAAAGTAATACAAATCTCTCAGACTACATGTTACTTTTTTTTCCATCTCTGCTTCAGCTCATTTGAGAAAAATGGGTTTTGGGTCAGTAGTTGACAAGAAGGATATATCACATAAAAGTGACATTTGTCATAGTGATCGAAACTGTCAACTGTAAGTTATTGTGAAGGATGAAAGATTAAACTATTTTATGTTGATTAAGACCTCAAGTCAATTTTGACCAAAAGTGGAGATAGAATAAATCATTACTAGGGTGACGTAGAGACACTGACAAAAATACAAGATGATTAAAGAAAATAACTCAGACTATATGTTTATTGGTCATGCATTGCTCAGCTCAGCATTGCATCGGCGCCACCTCAGATTGGGCGAAGAGAGGCTCACACAAGAAGCAGAGGTGAGGAGAAAACGTCGAAAGGAGCACCAGGAAAATAAGCAGCTGAGGGCTGTCACCTCAGGGGCGCATTCCCATAGTCAGTTATGACTGAAGGGGCTATTATTATTATTATTATTATTATTATTATTATTATTGCTCAGCCCACACCAGGTTATAGCTGGAGGATAAATTACTTTAGTCATTTTTACATTTGAAGTATTAATAAAATTATTACTTTATTTCTGATTTTAGTTTGCTTAGTAAAGTATCTGAAGATGACAATAGAAATGGACCAGCAGATGTCAGGAATAGTTAACAGAAGAAATGCCATCAGTGAGAGAGAAGATTAAAAATGAATCTTGTTTGTGACCTATAGATTCAGAACGATGAGAGAAAAACAGTTAATATCTTAGAGTTTTTAACTAGCTCAGGGGAGGAAATGGCAATGCATGTTTGTCAAAGTAAAAAAATAATGCGAAAATTTGGATTGGTCTATTTGTTGAAAATTTAAAATCTCTTGAATCTAAATAGGCTAAAAGTAATTGTCAGAAAATATTCTTAAAGGTGAATTTAGACTTTCAAAATTATAATTTCTGCAGAAAAAGTGTTCGTCTTATGAAGAAATTTAATAATTTTTTAGGACCTTGTTTTTTGCTGGTAAATTTTGTTATAACTCAGATATTTATTCATCAGTCAACGCGATGAAGCTCTCCTTTGCATGGTAACACTTTTTTTAGATCAGATTTCTTATATCTGATTAAAATGTTGGTTTATTGTTTTTAAAAAATGTGCACTATTTTTGATAAGTTTGAAATTGTCCATTGTTTAAAAATATTGCAAGTGTAAGAGAATTTTGATTTTGTAAATTGGTTAATATGATTCCCAGCGAGTGATAATTTTATTTCTTCTTTTTTTTTTTTTTTTTTTTCTTTTAAAGAGTGAAAGGTGTAGATCAAATCAGCTTGGAGAAGGAAGTTGTCTTAGCTCGACTGGCAGAAGCAGGGGATACCACCAGCATTCAGTCCATGCGCTTGCATCATCAGAATTCGTGTTCTGTTGACAAAGATGAATCCCATGCACTGACACAGATAACACTTACTCAGCCTAAGCAGAAAATGAAAAAGAAAGATGGATGGTTTCGGTCATCTCTGAAGATTTGCTTTCCTATTGAGCATAAGGAAAAAGCTGGCAGTAAAAAAAAGAAGCTGTTTCACTTTGGTCTTTTGAAAGATCCATCATTTCTGATGTTCTGTATCAGCATAGGCTTGTTTACATCTGCATTCAAAGCGGCATTCACATTCATTCCAGCTCTTGTCAAGTCTAAGAATTTGTCAGAGTCAGAAGCAGCTCTGGTGCTGTCCATTTGTGGAGTATTTGACACGCTGGGACGTATCGTGTCTGGTTTAATTTTAGACAGGCCTCTCCTCCGGCCCTTCAGACCTCTGCTTTATAATTCATTTATTTTTGCTATTTCTACCGTGTCGTTTATTCTGCCATCTCTGACAAATTTTGTATCTTTGGTCATCATGTGTTCTTTGTATGGAACACTAACAGGCGCCTACATTTCCCAGAAATCTGTTGTGCTAGTGGACATTTTGGGAATTGAGAACATGGCCAGCTCCTTTGGGTTGCTAATTTGTTTCCAGGCCATTGGGACGTGCTTTGGTCCACCATTATCAGGTAGGGATGCTTTGTTTGTAGCACAGTGCTGTAGTTACAAGTTTTGTTTGTGAGGTTTAGAGAGTATTTAGATCAGACTGGGATTGTCAGATTTTAGTAGTTTCAATTCGGTTTTGATATTAATAATCCAGATCCTTTATGGGTAAATTAACTAACTCCATCAGTTGTCATCTAGATTTAACTCATTCTAAACCATGAGCCGTGTGATGTGCCAGATTGACCTTTACTTTTACCCACAGGAGCATGATATATGTCAAGTTTGAATGGAAAATTAGAAAAAAATCTGGCAATAAGCTGGTTTTTTTAATCATTTCGTTACATCCAGAAAATGTGTGTGAACATTTGTGAATGAAAAAGAATGTCTGAAGCTGAAATTTTGTGCTTTACATCCTTTGCTAGCAATTCTATACATCTACTCAATGGCCGCATGGTATGCCCGCTTGATACAATTCTGAATTTGAATGAAAAATAAGTGGCCATAGGGTGTTCATATCATGTAAACACACCCTTTGGACCACATGTTTTGAATTGGGAGCGAAATCAGTTTATTCTGGTGCTTAATTTGTGCGTACTCTTATCAATCAGTGACACCTTGAGGCTGTTTGTTTACAAGTAGCGTAATCACATACATAAAAGTCATAAACTATCAACGGATGAACTGCAATAGATTATTTCTAAATGAATTTTAGCAATATCGCTAACGATAATAACCTATTTGAATTCCAAAAATAATGATTAAGAAATTTGAAATTTTTTAGTAATAAATTATTTAAATTGCATTGAACAGGAATGTGTAAGTGAAATTCCAGTTCAGAGAAAAGGAAACTAATTATGTCAATTGTCATTTAGTTTAATTCATTCATTCATAACCCTCTGCTCCCCAAGGAGCATAGGTCTTCAACAAACACATGCCAAGTCCTCCTGTCACGTGCCATCATCTCAAGTTCTTTCCATGTTCTCCTCTTCATTTTCACCTCTGTTTCCAGCTCTCTTCTCCATGTGCTTTTTGGTCTACCTCTGCCTCTCTTGCCCTGGGGGTTCCAGAACAAGGACTACCTTGTAATGATATCAACATGCCTACTGGAACTTGTCTAGTTCTTGTCATCAGTTCCACATTGGTAACCTTGTGATACCATTGTAATCCTTCTATTCTAAGCAAGCACCCATTTATGAAAGTCTGTAGCTTTTTGGTTATGTTCTCCATGTTTCAGAGCCACATAATAAAGTACTGACTTCACATTTGAGTTGAAGATTCTTATTTTCATGTTGGATCCGATTTCTCTTGATCTCCGTGTATTTCACAAAGCAATGAAAGCTCCTCTTGCTTTTTGTATTCTTATTTTGATGTCACTGTTTGTCCCTCCAACTTTGTCTATATAGCTGCCAAGATATGTGTATGTGTTTCTTTAAGTAATGATGTTTATCATTACTGTTATCATTTCCTGCATTTATTCTCATTATTTTTGTCTTTTTCCCTGTGTATTTTCAGACCCAATTGCTGTGACCTATCATCGAGTGTTTTTATTTTGTCATGAATCTGATTACGGTTATGGGACAGGAGAGCCAAGTCATCAGCAAAATCTAGGTCATCTAACTGTTTAGTCAGATTCCACTCTATTCCATTTCTGTTGTGTGTCGTCGATGTTTTCATAACACAGACTATTGCTAGTAAGAAAAGAAATGGAGACAAGAGGCATCCCTTTCACACTCTCATTCTTATCCCAAACGATTCTGTAAGTTGTCCTTCATGAAGAACTTTGCATGTGATGTCTTCATAAGTTTTCTTTATTAAATTAATGATCTTCAGGGGAACTCCATAGTGCCTCATCAATTTCCAAAGTGATTCTCTGTCTACACTGTCAAATGCCTTTTCATAGCCAACAAATCCAATGTATAGTGGTGAATTCCATTCCAGACTTTGTTCAACTATTATTCTCAAAGTGGCTATCTGGTCTGTACAGGATCTGTTTGGTCAAAAACCTGCTTGTTCATCTCTCAGTTTCTTGTCTGTGGACTCTTTTAATCTCTCGAAAATGATCCTAATTAATACTTTTCCTGGCACTGATATTACAATGGATGGGTTATGAAAAAAAATCTAAAAAAGGTTATTCATCTTACGAAGACAAAGAAAACAGCCAAATTTGCTGCCACAAGGCCTTCATCAGGGAAAGGAATATTAACATTATTCCTCTATAATTTGGGCACTCTTGTAAGTTTCCCTTTTTAGGCAGCTTAACCAGATATCCTTCCTTCCATTCTGCTGATATCTCTTCCCTTTCCCAGACTTAACCAAGTAATTTATATAACATCTCTGTAGCCATGTCAATATCTGCTTTGATGGCCTCTGCTGGAATGCCATCTGGTCCAGCTGCTTTTCCATCTCTTAGTTCTGCTTTCCATTTTTTGGTGTCTTTTATCTTAATGATGGTTTCTGTTGTTATCCATGCTTTTTGTTGTCATTCCCTTTTCCCCAGTATTTTTTCACGTCTTATTTCATACAGTTTTGATTTGCTGCCAGTGATCTTCTGTATTCTCTACATCTTCCAGCTGTTGGAGCACTTGGAATTTGTTGGATATTGTGACCGCAAATTTGCCTTTGTTTCTTGATTTCTTAGATGTCCTACATTAAATTGTTGCCTATAATTTTGCATTGTTGCATATCTCTTGAGTTTCATCTTTACTTTGGCTATCAGAAGATGGTGATCTGATGCCATATCTGCTCCTCTATATACCTTTACATCCTGCAGTGATGATCTAAACTTCTTGTTTATGCATATATGATCAATCTGATTTTCTGTTCTAGGGTCTGGTCATATCCGTGTTGCCTTGTGTATTCTCTTATGTGGAAACATGCTTCCTCCTATAGCCAGTTGATTTGAAGCACAGAAGTTTGTGAATAAATCCCCATTTTCATGCATTATTCCTAGCCCATGTTTTCTTCAAATCCGGTGTCGACTGTACCTATCTTTGCATTCATGTCACCCATCAAAATTGTGATGTCTCTTCTTTTTATTTTCTCCATTTTTTATTTTTTTATCGTACGCCCACTATTACTCAAGGGGAAATCTCAGGTTAGTATGTCTAAAACTGAGACTGATTTTACATGAGTATCCTATTTTCCCTCTATGCTGACAGGTGTCCCCTCGCCATCAGGCAGATACTCACCATCTGTGGAGGGATTTTATCCATATCTTGCAGTCTAGTATAAATGCTTCTTTCACGACTCTTCTTTGTCATTGGTTGGTGCATAATATTGGATGACATTTACATTTATTTTCTTTTTAGCTGTTTTGAAAGTAGCTGTTATGATTCTGGGTTCCCCAGCTTCCCATTCAATGAGTGCTTTCTGTGCTTCTTTAGATAACATAAGAGCTACCCCTTCACTGTGGTGTGATCTTTCATTTTCATGTCCTGAGGACAACACCAATTCACCTGTGCTGAGTTTCTTCCTGTCTACCCCCTTTGTTTCACACAGTTCCAGGACAACGATCTTATATTCCCTCATTTCTGCTGCTACCTGTGCCATATTCCCTTGTTCGTTCTTCTTCTTCTTCTTCCTCGTTCATCCTGAAAAGGGCGTTGGTTGCGTTGTGTCCATTTACAGCGAAGCTGCGATAATTTAGCCTTTCGGCCAACACATCCAACTTCAGCATGGCATATTTTGGGACCGGGTTAGCCTTCTCACTTCTATCCCTAACTCTCTCAGCCAGACTGCAGTGATGCAGCCTGTTTCCAGGACCACCACTTGGAGGTTGAGTAGGGTCTTGGTCAGCTCTGGTTCACTGACCCTGACGCAAGCAGTCAAGCTATGGGTTACTGACTGTATTTGCCACTGTTCGTGCGTCTTCAGTCCCCCGTGTTCATTCATTGTCCGAACATTCCAGGTGCCCAATCTGGAGGTTTTCCTAGAAGAAAGAAGGTTAGTCAGTAATACAGACCCCTTTCGGCTTTCTCTGTGTTGCATCATACACCTCCCAGCGAGAGGAACTTTTGCCTGTCTTGGATGGCTGTGTTTTATTTTCTTTAACTGACTTGTCCATATTTGTTGAAGTTTTTGTGGTTTAACATTTTTTTAACAGGATGGAGTAACCAGCCCCATGCCCAACCCTCCTTAGTCATTTTCTACAACATGCTTTGTATGGAACAGTGTTACTTTCGGGCCCCGGTAGCACACGGGTGATTTGACTTAATAGAATATAAATTAAATCTGTCAGTTTTTGTCAAACTTAATAAAAGTTGAATTAATTACGTGAGTTGTCATCTAGTTTAATACAAGTTGAATGAATTCTTTCAGTTATCATATAGTTTAACAGTGGTTAATCCACTATTCATAGTTCCACAGGTTCTGTCAGAGATGTTTATTTGATGACTGACAATTTTTGTAATTCTTGATTCCACAGGAGCTCTTAGAGATGCATTTGGTGGCTTTGATGAGGCCTTTTACCTAGGTGGTTGTTTCATGGTCCTAGCAGGCCTGCTAATGGTTGCTAGTAACATCTTTCTAAAGATCAAGAAACGCAAGCAAAAATCAAATGTCCAGACGTCCACAAGCTGATAACAGAATGGCAAGAAATTAAATACAATTATACTAATTTGTCAAATGTACAAAAAACTGATGGAATACACTAACAAGAAACTGTGTTACTATTTGGATACAGAGTCATATGATGGCTGCTGCAAGACTGAATTTAACACAGAATTTACTGTTAACACTGAATTTAACAATACAGATTAGCCATTATCATTGTGTCAGTGGGTAGATTAAAATGTGATAACTTTTAAGTATGTAAAAACTTAATGACATTGCAATGCTGACTGAACCTTGCGTACACAGAATTTAAAATTTCAGGATGGGCAGGTTTTCATACACATGACAGTGCTACAACCAGACAGTTTCTTGTGGGAGAAAAAAAAAACGAAAACAAAATTGTCAGTGGTTTTCATTTCATTCAGCTTTTCTCTCTCTCCTTCTTCTTTGTTAGCTCCCTAGGGAAGACATCTCTTCTGTTAGTTCGTACCAAGCCCCTCTGTTAGTTCGTACCAAGCCCCTCTGTTAGTTCGTACCAAGTCCCTCTGTTAGTTCGTACCAAGCCCCTCTGTTAGTTCATACCAAGCCCCTCTGTTAGTTCGTACCAAGCCCCTGTTAGTTCGTACCAAGCCCCTCTGTTAGTTCGTACCAAGCCCCTCTGTTAGTTCGTACCAAGCCCCTCTGTTAGTTCGTACCAAGCCCTCCTGTCTTCCACCATCCAAGATCTTTCCATGCCATCTTTGTCCTTTCCATAACTCTTTCCAGTTCTTCATTTATGTCAGAGGCCCCCCCCCCCCTTTTTTCACTCTGATAACTGCGGAAAAAAGAAAAACCCCATAGTGATGTTAGTTTCCTCATTTTATGTCCTATTCACCATCTGTGCCCCCCAATTTTTTCCCATTCCACCAGCTCTTATCCAGCCTTCTTTCTACCAGCTCCACACTGGCCCCTACACACCATTCCACTGTCTCGACCAACCATATTTCCACCAGCTCTACACTATGATACCCACTGTCCCTTCGGCCATCTTTCTACCAGCTCTATACTGGTCCCCACACACCATTCCAGATAGAAAAGTTTACAACCACATGGCTGGTTGTCATGTTTGTGGTTTGTTATATTTTATAGCCACACAGTTTGACTGCCTTGATACTTCAGCTGAAATTCCTTATTTTTGTGTGTGCTGAACTTTGACACAGATATTTCCAGATATATTGAAAGCCCCTCTTGTCTCCGTAACTCCACTATGATATCATTGTCTGCTACTCCTTTGCAGCATCCAGCCCTTACTTAATGTTAAATCACTTACAGACATAGCCAGCGGACTAACTACAAATACTAGGAGAAAAAGTGGCAAAGTTCTGTAATTATAGAAATATGAAAGCCAGCTTTAGTTGTATTAGTCATGAGAAGAGAAGTAGTTGAAAAAAACTATCAACATCAGAAGAAAAAATTGTGGCAAAAGAGTAAATGAAGACACATAGAGTAGGTCAGGGAAACTTGACCTGGTAACATGAGGGAAGTCGATAGCAATAAATGTGATGGAAGTCATCAAGGGCCAAGATCTGTCAAGAGAAATGATCATCTAGTTTGTCATCGTGCACATGATGATGATAATCGAACCTTGGTAATTAATAAGATGAAACTGTACTGTGGCTAGTTTTTTTATCCGTGTGTAATGCTCAAAAGCCAATCAGAAACCATCGTTATCATTTCAAACTTGCAACTTATCTTTTTTTTTTTGCATAGATTTTTCATTTATTTTAACTTTGTTTTCTGAGCACACTGATGTTGAACACTTTGGGACCCCAGCCTTTACAAACCCTAGTTCACTATTGACATGTAACCTTAATTATTGATGCGTTATTTACCCTCCCAGACCTTGCATAAGATACTTGATGTCAGGGAAAATTCCTTGGCCATTTAGCCAATCATCATCATCATCAGTTGCCATCTCCACAACGAAGGTTGGCTGTAATGGATCTCCAACGTCTTCTGTCTCTTGTCTTGGTGGTACACTCTGATAGACTCTTTCCCGTCCATCTCTTGATGTTATCTTCCCACTTATAGCGCTGTCTTCCCCTTGCACGTTTGCCTTCAACTCTCCCTTCTGTTATGGTCTTCTGCAAGGTGTTATGCCTTTTTATGTGGCCAAAGTATTTTAGCTGCCGAACTTTGACCTCTCTCATTAGTTCTCTTTTCATACCTAGATTTTCTAGGACCTCCTTATTTGTTTTCATCTCTTTCCATGAGATACGCCCCATTCTTCTATATATCCACATTTCAAGAGCCTCAATTCTTTCTTCCAAATGCTTATTCATCGTCCATGTTTCTGCACCATACAGAAATGCAGAATATATATAACACTTTATGATTCTCAGTTTTAATTTATGAGATAACTGTTTGGATGTCAGTATATGTTTCATGTTGTTGAATGTAGCTTTAGCCATTCCTATTCTCTTCTTGATTTCTGTTTCACATCTGCCATCTTCTGTTATTATATGACCAAGATATACGTAGCTCTTGACTTGTTCCAGGATTTTCCCATTTACGCTTATCTTTAATGTGGGTTTATCGTCTGTTTTGCTAATTATCATAGTTTTAGTTTTCTCAATATTAATGTCGAGTCCATATTCATGACTTATACTGTTCACTTGCTTCACTAGTTCTTGTAACTCCTGTTCGCTTTCAGCTAACAACACGGTATCATCTGCATATCTAAGGTTGTTTATTGGCCTTCCACTGATGTTCAGTCCTGGTATTTCCTGTATCTGTTTGAAAATTTTTTTCGGTGTATAAATTAAATAGGCAGGGGGACAGCACACAACCTTGTCTGACACCTCTTTTTATGTCTATGTATGGTGAATAATTCCTTCCTGATCTTACTGTGGCAGTTTGCTCCCAATAAAGGTTACTGAGTATTCTTATATCTTTTCCATCAATACCTATGTCTTTGAGGCATTCAATTATTTTCTCATGATGGATTCTGTCAAAAGCCTTCTTATAGTCAATGAAGCACATATACATACTTTTTTGGACCTCTGTATATTTTTCTGCTAATCTTCTTAGGCAAAATATTGCCTCTCTTGTTCCGCTGTTCCGTCTAAAACCAAAACTGTTCTTCTTGGATTTCGCTGTCTACTTTACTTTTTATTCTTTCCTGTATGATTTTGAGCAGTATCTTAATTGCATGACTCATCAGGCTGATTGTTCTGAAGTCTGAACATTCTGTTGCATTTGGTTTTTTGGGCAATGTTATAAAAACTGATGTCTTCATGTCGTGTGGTAAATATCCTGTATTGTATATATCATTGCATATTTCTGTGATTGTATCTATACCAAAGCTCTCCAGAGCTTCTATCATTTCAATTTTTATGTTATCCATGCCTGCTGATCTTCCTTTTTGTATCATATGAATGGCATTCTCTACTTCTGATCTGAGAATGTTTGGGCCTTCATTAGAATCTGGTGATGGTTTTTTACCTCTGTTGTCCTCGAATAGTTCTTTTACATATTCTGCCCATCTGTTTGATATGTCAATCAGAAATTCTTAAAATGGTGCATTCTATAAATAGCACTTTTAAAATAGCCTATGAAATTTCCCTCAGTTTGACAGTAATTAGTCAGTGAAAAGCTAGTTTAAGATCTCCCAATTTGTAGTGACTTGTCGGTGAAGCATATTGCTACAGGATGAAGCATGGCTCAGAATGTTGTGAACAGTTGGAAAATCCTTCAGTTTTGATAAGGACAGGTCATCAGGAGAGTTTTATGACTGAAATTGAAGTAGAAGGGAGTGAAACCTAAAGAGATATTGGTGCCAGCTGTGATAATGGTGGCCAAAACTTGCTAGTTTATGGAGAGATGGTCGGAGAAATCTTTCTAACAAAACTAAAGTATTAAAAAAAAAACAAGTAAGTTTTACAGACCAAAAAGAAAATCTTGAGCAGTTTATAAATACATTGTCAAAATTCTTTTAGCCATATTTTCAGCAGTTCTTGTGCTGTCTGATGAGTTTATCCTTAAATCTTGTTACTACAGTTATCATCTTGAAAACAAAGTTCAGGAATGGAATGGAAAACCAAGATAATTTTTTTTCCCATAAATAGAAAACATTTGAAAGCAAAAAAAAAATTGCACTTCAAATGAATTTTGACAGATCATATTTATCTGGATATTTGACAGATCATATTTATCTGGATATTTGACAGATCATATTTATCTGGATATTTGACAGATCATATTTATCTGGATATTTGACAGATCATATTTATCTGGATATTTGACAGATCATATTTATCTGGATATTTGACTGAAAAGTTGTGGACACACATTTTAATTTATTTGTTTGAGCCCTCTTTGCAGAAATTTGTTTGCTCTTATGGAGTTGGATATTGTAGATATACTTGGCTTCTGTGACTCATTTGCTGCAGAACCACATCAACTGCTTGTTGTTGATAGAGTTATAATTTGATCATGCTCAGTCAGTAGCTGGTAAGATTGTTTTCACTTACCCTTGCAAGTTGTTGTGTCAACGCTTTAAGTCACATGTTTGTGATTCCATATTTTATTATGATTGTACAGTCATTTTTTTTTTTTATTGTTGTTTTATAACTGTCATGATTTGATGAGAATCAGATTTTACTTGGTTTTAATCTATTGCATCAGTTTGTATTTGAATGATGTCTAGCCAGAGTTTGAAAAGGGAAATTATTATGTTAAATGAAAGTCAAGCATTGAACTTACTCACAAAATTGAGTCTGACACATCACAGTCTGCGCCTTTCTGAAGGAAAGAGACTTCAAAGATTTTTTTTCATGTCACAGTTTACGTGACAACCTACAGTATTATTGTACACCATTGTTTTCTGCATGATTAGTCAGATATTTTTATCACTGCATACATGCAGACCCCCAGAGATGAAAAACCCGTATGAAAGATCCAAACAACCATACAAAGGCACACAAAAAAAAAACATACAGAGACTGAAAAAAAATCAGATGACTTTTAATTCGTGTTAAAATATTTTCAATCAGAGCCAGCCGCATTATAATTGAGACCTACACCCTTTGCCTTTTAAAGTTAAGTCTTCACTTGTTTTAAAACCTTAACAACAAGTGTCTGAGTTTATTTAACACTAAAACGCAAGCTCTCACATCAATTGAAAACAGGCTCCTTGATTTTATTGGCTGATTTTTTTATTCACATGACCTATCATCTCAGAACGTGAGTATCGGCTAAGGTGTGGCCCACTAGCGGATTGAATATTTATATAATTAGACATAAAACTTGAAAAGAAAGTATGTACAGCTGTACAAATCTGTAAACAAAAAAAAACCTGTACATAGTATTGGTAACCTGTACTAGTTGGCATGTATGTCATTGTCTACCAAATAGCTATATCTATCACTGTCATGAAATAGATGGCCCATATCAAGTTTCAGTCATCGCTGACTTTGTTGGCAAATACCAATGCTGTCAAACTACATCTCTTATGGATCCAGCATTCTTGGAGGACATGTTGTGTGGTTGAATGAGACCCAGTTCTCAGCTGGAAAATATCATCTCTTCTCTTCTATCATCTCTTCTCTTCTCTTATCATCTCTTCTCTTCTCTTATCATCTCTTCTTCTTGTTAGTGAGATTTGTATGCTTCTGCTTTATATCATTTGTTTTTTTTTCTTTTTCTGTCCACTTGTCATTAAAACTATATTTAATTATTGCCTTCATCTCTTCATAAAAACTATATTTAATTATTGCCTTCGTGTCTTGATATGTTGCCCTGTTTCTAGACTACCTTTTGTGTCCTCTAGCCAAGTTAACTTTTAACTGGGTCAGGGATAAGAAAGACTGACAAAAAAACCCACATTGTCGTACAGAGCAGATGTAAATTCTGAGGAAGCACTTTTAAAAAATAATGTCTTTTGTGGCAATATTCATTTAATGTTTTAATGATAACTTCAAGTCACGCAGCATCAATTTCTTTATATCTTCCTATGAAAAAACCTTATATTAAGGTTATAAAAATGCCATGCTTCATTATTTCTTTTTAGGCTTCATTATTTTTTTTCTAAGGCGGAATAGCTGAATTTGTGTTCAGACTTGACTTATAATTCAAGAATAATTTATTATTCACATGTCTAATCTGTTACCTTCGTGCATTCCTAATCTGTAACTTTTTTTTAAAAAATTTACAATGTATAATAATGAAATTATCTCCCCTGTATTAGTCTTCTGGTGTGTAGTTTACAATGAGTCCATGGCCAGTCTGCAAAGGTGGCAATACTTTGAGACATTCTGTTCTTGTTTATTGTATTTATCTGATACTTACACTGGATTTTTATGAATTGTTGCAGAACTCTGAGTATTCCTGCTCATGTTTTATTCAAATGTAATTTACTCATATTGTAGGATACACATGTTACTGTATAAATGTTTTCTTCATATATGTTTATTATCAAAACATTATTTTTGATGATTATTTGTAAGGCTGGGATTGATTTTAAAAATCTTAATCGATTAATCCAATTTCTTTAATTGAAGATTAATCTATTAATTTTGAA
Source organism: Oreohelix idahoensis (assembly GCA_024509875.1). Taxonomy (NCBI): domain Eukaryota; kingdom Metazoa; phylum Mollusca; class Gastropoda; order Stylommatophora; family Oreohelicidae; genus Oreohelix; species Oreohelix idahoensis. The sequence goes on along the minus strand of JAMPIV010003402.1, from coordinate 152,403 downwards.
CAATTTGATCAATTATAATAATAATAAAACCATTTTCAGTCATATCTGACTATGCGAATGTGCCCCTGGGGTGACATCCTCAGCTGCCTATTTTCCCGGCGCTCATCTCTGTGTCCTCTCCCCTCCCCCCGCCGCGAGAGCTTCCCTTCACCCAATCCGAAGTGACGCTGCAGATAGCATTGCCACTTGGTGAGATCAGCAGCCCCATCCTCCCAGGTTGCTGGACCCATGTCCAGTGCCCTCATGTCTCTCTTGCACACATCTTTGAACCTCAGCTGCGGGTGCCCAACTGTTCCCTTGCCATCTGCTAGCAGTCCGCAGACGACATCTCTCAGGATGCAACCATCCTCCATGCAGCAGACATGGCCAAGCCAGTGCAGTCTGCGCTACCCAAGCAGTGCGCACATGCCCTGAAGGCCAGCACATAACAACACCCAGACATCTATCAGTTTGTCCTTCCACGAAATACAAACAAATTATAAAAAATCATAAATAACATTTTTTTTTAAATATCACTATGGACTTATTTATTTGACTTGTTATAAGCCAACATCTTCCTGAAAATAAAATGAAAAGTTACAAGCAAACAATTTATTATTATTGACTATACTTGCCAAATTCCTTATCACAAACCTCTGACATAGCAAATGCTCTCGCATTCAAGGCAAAAACATAAGCATTGATAAACAATGGTAAAATCAATTAAAATTTGTGTTATCAAGTCATTGATAAAAAAAAATTTAATAATTTACCGATTAATCAATTAATTAATCGTTAAAGATCCCAGCCCTAGTTATTTGTAATAAGATAATTGTGATTTTATGACTGTGTTTATATAGCGTGGGATAGGCAACACCACAGGACAAAGGGAGATAAGTGCAAGCAACTATGAATGTGAATGTTTTTTTACTGCTCAGCTGAATAAATTTTACATTGTTGACGGCTTCGTTAAACAAATTGCTATGTGGTACTAGCTTCCTACTACCCTTGACAGGTAAACAGATTTTGAGGTGGCAAATTATATTTGGGAGCGCTGGCGGTCGCTGTCTCGAGAGACTGCGCATGGTGATCCCGGTACCACCGGGCCCTCCCAGTTCATCGGTTAGCGAGGCAGTAGTTTGGTTCCTGTGTCCATAAATTGCAGCCCCCGGTAGTGATGTGAACAAGCCGTTGCAGCTCCGTATCGTGGCTCGACAACAGTCTTGAAAAAGGCCCTGCTCTCGCAATGAGTTGTGGTCCGGCAGTCAGTAAGCTGGTGTCGCTTTTGGCCCATCCTGTCCGACTAGAGGAATGTCTTGTCGGCAGGCGGCCAGTGGTTCTTGCAAGAATAAAATCGCCGGGACCGCCAGGATCCGCTCTGCACAGAGCGCTGTCTCCCTCCCTGCGTGAGCGACGAAATGGTCAAAGAAGACGCACGTCTGTTCGGACAGTTATCTGGTTGATCCTGCCAGTAGTCATATGCTTGTCTCAAAGATTAAGCCATGCATGTCTAAGTTCACACTGTCTCACTGTGAAACCGCGAATGCCTCATTAAATTAGTCGAGGTTCCTTAGATGACATGATCCTACTTGGATAACTGTGGCAATTCTAGAGCTAATACATGCTTACCAAGCTCCGACCCTCGCGGAAAGAGTGCTTTTATTAGCTCAAAACCAATCGTCGTTGCCCTTCGCGGGGCGCGGCGTTCCCACTGGTGACTCTGGATAACTTTGTGCTGATCGCATGGCCTCACGTGCCAGCGATGCATCTTTCAAATGTCTGCCCTATTAAATGTTGATGATACGTGACATGCCTACCATGTTTGTAACGGGTAACGGGGAATCAGGCTGTGTCCGTTTCAGATTTTGCTCACTTTCTCTGGCTTTTTTCGGGTCCTGAGTGTTCCTCTATAAATGCCTTCGGGCAGATGAGGAAAGGGCATTCCTCGACACCTTCGGGTATAAGAGGCTCTGTCCTTTTTGGCTGGAATAAAACTGGGATGGATTGATGGTTTCATAGTGATTAAATGTACACTTGAGGGCAAGTTCGGGCACAATGGGCTAATCACCTGTTTGCCAAACATTTTGATTACATGTTTTGCCCAGGAGCCTTGTGTTCTTTGGGTCACCTCTACACTTCGTTTTATGGGGTAGAAGAGCTTCTGATTATGAGATGAGATGAAATTACATTTGGACTTCTTTAATCCATTTCCTGAAATCTGGCACAAGGAATGTTGCTATTGTTTTTGTTTTATGCTTTTTTAAAAAAAATTTAATAATTAATTTGTGTTTTAAATTTTATAGTTAATTTGTGTTTTTTAAATTTAATAGTTAATTTGTGTTTTAAATTTTATAGTTAATTTGTGTTTTTTTAAATTTTATAGTTAATTTGTGTTTTTTTTAAATTTTATAGTTAATTTGTGTTTTAAATGTTATAGTTAATTTGTGTTGTAAATTGTATAGTTAATTTGTGTTTTAAATTGACATTAGTATTTATAGTAACACTGGTTTATTATTACATCACATGAACAGAATGAGAGCTGCATTTATATCATAGTGTTCTATATATCACAATGTTCTATATTTGTATCATATTATTCTATATTTATATCATAGTGTTCTATATTTATTTCATGTTCTATATTTATATCAGGGTTCAATATTTATATCATAGGCTCTATATTTATATTGTAGTATTCTATATTTATATCATATGTTCTATATTTGAGCATGGGCTGGTTACCCCGTCCTGTAAAAATTTTTTACCACAAAAACGTCAACAAGCAGTATAGATTAGTGAAAGAAGAAGACGCTGGCGATGAATAGGACACACGATGTGCAAAACTGTTGATGGCATTACAAGGCAGTCCTTGTTCTGGAATCTACAGGGAAAGAGAGGCAGAGGTAGACCAAAAAACACATGGAAAAGAGAACTTGATACAGAGGTGAAAATAATGAGGAAGGTATGGAAAGAACTTGAGCTGATGGCACGGGACAGGAAGACTTGGTGTGTGTTTGCTGATGGCCTATCTCCATGGGGAGCTAAAGGGTATTGATTGATTGATTCTATAATTATACATTTATATCTTAGTGTTCTGTATTTATATCATAGTATTATATATATATTTAATATCACAGTATTCTCTATAACCTCTACACCTCACGGTAGAAGGGGAACGACTAAGTAAGTAAGTATTCTCTATTTATAGATTATGGAATAAATGACTAGGAAGGATGCTGCCAGTAAGCAGAAGACAATATTTGATTATAGTCTGACTCAAAATTATAAAGGAAAAACCTGGTGTTACCCATACATGATGCAGCGTGTGCAGCCTTAATCCAGGGAATTTTATTGGTCACATTCATTGAAACTGGTTGTTCCTGTGCTGCTGCACAACACGTGGTGGGAACAGGGGTATCGGCTGGACATTGTACATGTTACAAAAGGTGCTCACGAGGAGACATATTAAAAAACTATCCTGAGCTTCTCATTCTGAATGTGACCAATGAAATTCTTTGGGTTAAGGCTGCAGATGTGGTTCCATTTAACCGTAACACTCGTGTCTGCTCAAAGTTATTGAACTTTATAATCCGGTGAATAATTATTGGATATCCTGTATTGTATACGATTATAGACATTATAGATCATCACATCAGCTCATCGGAGTCGAACTGGATATTTTTATCCATGTTAATTTTTTTTTAAAATACGTATATCATTATATATATATATATATATATATATATATATATATATATATATATATATATATATATATATATATATATATATATATATATATATATATATATATATATATATAATGATGACATTAAATATACAGGTTATTGAATATGCTATCTGAAATAAAGGATTCTGTCCACACACAATTTTACATGGACCATTTTAAAGCATGTTTAAAGTCACATAGGTCTGTATAAGTGTGCATGTATGAATATATTATATGCACGATAAATTTGATGTATATTTTTGGGGTTATGTAGTTCAATCCTTTAGTTAATTTCACACCAAAATTGTTGTGATGAATTCTTGTATGTTTGATTGTTTAATATAATATGTTCAATTTTACAACTGTTGCTACAATTGTCATCCACTGCATCTTCATGATGCATACACAAAAATTGTCTTGACCAAAAATGCATATGTCTGCTGTATAGTATGGCCTACTTTTTCAAATATAAGCTTAAAAAAAATAAATTGTGTCAGTTGTTGCACATTTGGATTTTTGAAAAATACATTGGGTACACTCATCTGCAGCTACATTCCTTTTTATGGTACTTCCGTTTTAAGATGTCTGACGTAGTTTGTGATTTGAGTTTTTTAGCCTGCTTTGCTGTGTTTTACCTAAGTGTTTGACTTGGTACGAGCCAGTATATTCATGTGAGGACACGTCCCCCTTTTTGTGCAACAATTGATGTCTGCATGTTAAGTATACACCTGAAGGAGGGCATGTTTTTTGAAAAGTTCAGCTAACGACTTTGTCAGCCATCTTGACAAATTCTGTTCACAAAAAGATAACGTGTAATTTCTACACGTTTTAATAATAATGGCATCATCAACAAATGTCTTCACATCATAATAAGCATGGTAAAACTTGAATAAGGTGTCTTCTGTCATAGTCATTAGTTAATGACCCAAGCCTAAGGTGCTCCAATGTGCTGAGAGGCTGAATGGCTGATGGGAAATTAGTCTTAAACATTGGCTGTCTGGAATGTGAGTGTATGAGCCAGTCATGTTTTTTTAATTGTATGGGCCAGTCATGTGTTTATTAAATTATATCAGCCATCATGTTTTTTTAATTGTATGGGCCAGTCATTTTTTTTTTATTGTGTGAGCCAGTGATGTTTTTTTAATTGTATGTGCCGTCATGTTTTTTTAATTGTATTGAGCCATCATGTTTTTTTTATTGTATGAGTCTGTCATGTTTTTTTAATTGTATGAGCCAGTGATGTTTTTTTAATCGTATGGGCCAGTCATGTTTTTTTTTAATTGTATGAGTGTGATGATTTTTATTTTTTTATTTTATGAGCCAATGACTTACTTAGTCGTTCCTCGTCTACCATGAGATGTAGAAGTTTGGAAGAGAGAGCGTCATACAATCATATCGGCTGTCTTTCTCCTGGCCTGGTTCCATTCTAGTCCTTGGTCCTTCAAAGATTGTCTAATGTTGTCCTCCCAGCGGACTCTGGATCATCCTGGGGGTCTGGATCCCTGGCTCTTAGTTTCCCATGCTTGTCGTGGTAGCCGATCTTCTCCCATTCTGCAGACATGGTCAGACCATCTTAGTTGGGACTGTTCTACTTGAGTCTGCAGAGGTTGGGTTTTTAGGCTTCATGTATCGTCTGGTTGCAGACCATGTCTCTTCTTGTTACTTCAATCACCTTCCTCAGATACCTCATTTGGGACCCAAAGATGCAGCAATAGAGAATGCAGTCAGCGACCCATAGCTTGACTGCTTGCATCACGGTCAGCGAACCAGAGCTGACCAAGACCCTACTCCACCTCCACGTAGTGGTCCTGGAAACTGGCTGCATCACTGCAGTCTGGCTGAGAGAATAGTGATCGAAGAGGGAAGGCAAACCTGGTACCAAAAAATGCTGTGCTGAAGTCAGATGTGTCAGCCAAAAGGCGCAAATATCACAGCTCCAGCGTAAACAGACACAACGCAACCAGCATCCTTTTCAGGATGAACGAGGAAGAAGAAGGAAGAAGATACCTCATTTCTGAGGTTTGGATCTGGCTTTTGTGAGTTGTAATCATTGCCTGTGACTTGCATCCATACGTCAAGACTGGGACATAGGTGGAGCGGTATACAGCCATCTTCGTTTTCTTGCCAATTTCTCTTTTGCTGAGGAATCCTCGATTTATGGCCTGAAAAAGTCTCCCAGCTGCTGCTCTTTGGGTAGCCAACTCTTCTTTGATGCCTCCCTTCCAGTCTGTGACAGCTCTGAGGTATTTAAAGTGGTCGACCTGCTACGGGACATTTTCTCCCAGTTTTATCTTTCCTCTCATGATATCACCATGGTTTTTGTTTTCGAGCTGCTGACGACCATCTCTCTATTCTCCAGCTCTTCCTTCCAGACTTGCAGGTTGGATTGAAGATGTGCCTCTGATTTAGCAATCAGGGCAACATCATTGGCAAATGCCAGCTCTGAAATACAGACCTGTCTGTTACTTGTGGTGTTTGGGGTGCTATGTGTTGGTGCTGCTGACTGGCACTGCTGTTGTCAGAAAAGGTCAGGCTTACTATCAGTGGCCGACAGTTTTCAGTTTTATAATAACGCGAATAACGTGGGCCGTTTGGATTGGTCAATGGTGATCAAACGAACATCGTGATAATGATAGGGTCATAAGATTGACCAACTGGTACATCAAGCAGGCTGGACCCATAGTTGTACATCAATGACAATTTATTATATGCAGACGAGGACATCAAAGGCATGCACGGTAGATAATCAATAGGTAGCAACACTTCATAGTTAAATTCACATTCATGGCAGGCATGCATATGTATGTTGAAACAAATAATCAATATCGAACTTGACTGGACTCACTAACTGCCGTCATCTCAAGGATGGTGGAAGCTCTGCGGTGCTGAGTTCTTATATTCTTAGTTTTCATTACGAAGATTTGAATAATATGTAGGGTATCTTCCATGAAGATCCAATGTGTTACGATCCAGACAAAGCTCAGCAAGAATCTGGATACACTAGCGACACGCCATAACAAGATGTGCCGAAGCTATACCAGATCTTGTCAAGGATAAATAGAGTATCAATCATGATACATGAATAAGCCAGGTTTGGCTAATGCAAATGCTCCACACAGGGAGATACTATAATATATAATTCATTGAGTCTTCCCATTGAGACTTGCAGGTTGGATTGGAGATGTGCCTCTGATTTAGCAATCAGGGCAACATAGTTGGCAAATACCAGCTCTGAAATACAAACCTGTCTCATCTTCCAGTACCCCACTGAATACTTTCTTGTCCTCTCCCCACATGCCTTGATGACATCGCCCATGAGGTGTATGAAAAGATAAGGTGACAGAATATCACCTTGTGGTGGTCCTGAACTCTTGTGACTTACGGTTTATAGTCCTCACATAATTTCTGCAAGACTTGTAGCCAATGATGTGTTTAAATTTTTTACGTCAGTCATTTTTTAAAATCTTATAAGTCAGGGATGTTTTTAACATGCTGATGTCAGAACATAAATGTGTCCTCTGTCTTGTTTAGGATTTGTGGTCACAGTCAGCTCCAAATTTCAGAAATCATTCTCTCATTCGTTCCCTCATTTTTTTTCTCTGTTTCATTTTTGCATGTCTTCTCTCATTCTTTCTCTGATCTTTTCTCTCATTCTTTCTCTCAGTCTTTCTCTGAACCATTCTCTCATTGCATCTTTTACTCATTCCTTCAGACCTTCCGTTATTTCTGTCCTTGTGGAACAAGGTACCATCAGCACTGCTGTAGCCCTCGTACATGCAGCTTGCAGTCGTGTTGTTTATGTGCTCTGACAGTGGGCACTTCTGTAACAATTGTTATCACATGGTGAGATTGCCAGTCCCTTGCACATCCCTCCTCCCCCCCCATCTTAGTCATCTCTTATGACATACTTGGTGTGAGCAGTGGTCCTGTTCTTTCTTGGTCAGAAACCACATGGGACTGTCTTGGTCAGAAACCACATGGGATTTTCATGGTCAGAAACCACATGGGACTTTCTTGGTCAGAAACCACATGGGACTGTCTTGGTCAGAAACCACATGGGATTTTCTTGGTCAGAAACCACATGGGACTGTCTTGGTCAGAAACCACATGAGACTTTCTTGTCATAAATCTCCAGCCAAACTAGTTCTTGTCTGGGATTTTTTCTGTAGGACTTTCTCATCATAAATCTCTAGCCATATTAGTTTTTGTCTGGCTTCTTTTTCAGGATGTCTTTCTAGTCATAAATCTCCAGCCATATTAGTTCTTGTCTGGTTTTTTTTTTTTTTTGGTAGAACTTTCTTGTCATAAATCTCCAGCCATATTAGTTCTTGTATTTGTTTTTTTTCTGTAGGTCTCTTCTCTCATAAATCTCCAGCTAAATTAGTGCTAATCTGGGTTTTGTCTGTAGGACTTTCTCTCAAAAATCTCCAGCAATATTAGTTCTTGTCTGGGTTTTTTCTGTAGGTTTTCTCTCATAAATCTCCGGCTATATTAATTGGGTTTTCCTGTAGGTCTTTCTCTCACAAATCTCCAGCTAAATTAGTGCTAATCTGAGTTTTGTCTGTAGGTCTTTCTCTCATATATCTCCAGCCAAATTAGTTCATGCCTGGGTTTTTTTTCTGTGTAACTTTTTCTCATAAATCTCCAGCAATATTAGTTCTTGTCTTTTTTTTTTTTTCTGTAGGTCTTTTTCTCATAAATCTCCAGCCAAATTAGTCCTTGTCTGGGTATTTTTCTTTTTCTCATAAATCTTGAGCCAAATTAGTTCTTGTCTGGGATTTTTTCTGCAGGACATTCTTGTCATAAATCTCCAGCCATATTAGTTTTTGTCTGGCTTCTTTTTCAGGATGTCTTTCTAGTCATAAATCTCCAGCCATATTAGTTCTTATCTGGTTTTTTTTTTTTTTTGGGTAGAACTTTGTCATAAATCTCCAGCCACATTAGTTCTTGTATTTTTTTTTTTTTTCTGTAGGTCTCTTCTCTCATAAATCTCCAGCTAAATTAGTGCTAATCTGGGTTTTGTCTGTAGGACTTTCTCTCAAAAATCTCCAGCAATATTAGTTCTTGTCTGGGTTTTTTCTGTAGGTTTTTCTCTCATAAATTTCCAGCCAAATTAGTGCTAATCTGGGTTTTGTCTGTAAGTCTTTCTCTCATAAATCTCCAGGAATATTAGTTCTTGTCTTGGTTTTTTTCTGTAAGTCTTTCTCTCATAAGTCTCCAGCCAAATTAGTCCTTGTCTAGGTTTTTCTTTTTTTTTTTTCTCTCATAAATCCCAAGCCAAATTAGTTAATGTCTGGGATTTTTCTGTACGTCTTTCTCTCATAAATTTCCAACCAAATTAGTTATTGTCTGGATTTTTTCTGTAGTCTTTCTCTCATAAATCTCCAGCAATATTAGTTCTTGTCTGGGTTTTTTCTCATAAATCTCCAGCCTAATTAGTTCTTGTCTGGGTTTTTTCTGTAGGTCTTTCTCTCATGAATATCCTAACATTATTAGTGCTTGTCGTGATTTTTGTCTATAGGTCTTTCATAAATTTCCAGCCAAATTAGTGCTTGTCTGGATTTTTTTCTGTAGGTCTTTCTCTCATAAATCTCCAGCAATATTAGTTCTTGTCTGGGTTTTTTTCTGTAGCTTTTTTTCTCATAAATCTCCAGCCTAATTAGTTCTTGTCTGGGTTTTTTTCTGTAGGTCTTTCTCTCATAAATCTCCTAACATTATTAGTGCTTGTCTTGATTTTTGTCTGTAGGTCTTTCTCTCATAAATCTCCTAACATTATTAGTGCTTCTCTGGATTTTTTCTGTAGGTCTTTCTCTCATAAATCTGCAACAATATTAATTTTTGTCTGGTTATAATCTGTACGACTTGTTGTTCCATCCACCTTCGTTATTTGTGCCTCTTTTGACAAAATATTGACGGACAGAATGAGATGTAGCTATTGTTTGATAACTATGTTCATTGAGTTTAATTTGGGGAAGAATGTTTGTAAAATAACATGAGAAGGATTTCTTTTCTGTATTACAGGGGTTGGCAACCAGTCAGTCCTGATCTAACGGTAGATCCTAAGGCATCATTGGGGTCGGTGAGGGAAAAAACAACAATTTTTAACCTGGGTAAATTTGGATTATCCCTCTCCCACTGGTGGAATCCTCTGGTCTAACGATACTTTCACCGCATTGTGAAGTGCATAATAATATAGACAGTGATCTTATCTTTGAAGTAAAGTGAACATTCGGTAGAATATTTAGTTTTCATTTTCCACAGCTCTTCTGGTGGGATTACAGGAAGCAGGTCGTGTGGCAGAGATCAGTGTTACGTATAGGCTGGGATTATTCCAAATTCCAGATAATCTGAGAACAGGCATGACTTTATTACCTTTGACCTTTAGAGAGTTCTGAAGTAGATCCTCACAGCTTCTGGTTTGCAGATTTCTGCTGTATGTTAATTTATCAGAACATTGTTAATTTATCAGAACATTGTTAATTTATCAGAAAATTGTTAATTTGTCAGAACATTGTTAATTTGTCAGAACATTGTTAATTTGTCAGAACATTGTTAATTTATCACAACATTGTTAATTTATCACAACATTGTTAATTTATCAGAACATTGTAAATTTATCAGAACATTGTAAATTTATCAGAACATTGTAAATTTATCACAACATTGTAAATTTATCAGAACATTGTTAATTTATCAGAACATTGTTAATTTATCAGAACATTGTTAATTTATCAGAACATTGTTAATTTATCAGAACATTGTTAATTTATCAGAACATTGTAAATTTATCAGAACATTGTTAATTTATCAGAATGTAAGAATTAATTTTTATATATTAGAAAATTATTCTTCTTCTTCTTTGATCCATAACCGCCAACCGTCAAAGCAGTCAGCGGCCATCACGCCTGGTGGCGTCTTGTAGGGCAGCAACAAATTGATTCCACTTTGCTCGGTCGGCGGCCATCCTTCGTACAGTGCCCCAACTGTGGTTCATTCTTTGCATCTCAGCTTCCACAGTTCTCCGCCAAGTTGTTTTTGGTCGGCCTCTCTTTCGCTTTCCCTCGGGGGTCCATAGCATAGCTGTTCTTGCGATGGTATCAGGGTCCCTTCTGAGGACATGGCCAACCCAACTCCAGCGTCTGCCAGCTATGATGGTGTGCATGTCCTCCTGGTTACTCCGAATAAGTAGTTCTTGGTTGCTGATGGTGTTTGGCCAAAAGATTCGGAGAATTTTCCTTAGGCAGATTGTGTGGAAGGAGGACAGTTTCGACATTTCCTTCTCTGTTACTCTCCAACATTCCGCACCATAGAGAAGCACAGAAAGTACGCAGCTCTCATACAGTCTTAATTTGGTGTTTGTGCTGTACTGGGAAGACTTCCAAATGTTGTTGAGAATAGCAAAGGCTGTTCTCGCTTTATTCATTCTGTTGTTAATGTCCTTGCTTGTTCCGCCGTTAGGTGTTACTATGCTTCCTAGGTAAGTAAATGTGTCTGTCTGTTCTAACTTCTGGTTCCTTACTGTTATTGGCTCAGGATTGCCCACATTTAGTGTCATGACCTCTGTCTTCTTCAGATTGATGTTCAGGCCAACCTGCTGGCCATACTTATTCAGTCTATCAGTTTTGTCTTGAATGTGTTGGTGTGAATGCGCGAGCAGTGCAATGTCATCTGCATATTCCAAATCTTCCAGTGTAGAAAACGTTGTCCATCTAATTCCTCTTGGACTGCCCTCTGTTGTCTGGCGCATCACCCAATCTATGACTGTCAAAAATAATGTTGTTGATAAGGGGCATCCCTGTCGTACTCCTGTTTTCACTTCGAAAGTTACATTACTCGATCCAACACTGCACGTAAAGTTAGAATAGAGGCTTTTTATAATGGAAACAATGCGGCTGGGAATTCCATAAGCCCTCAGAATTTTCCATAGGCTGTCCCTGTGTATGCTGTCGAAAGCCTTTTCAAAATCAACAAAGTTAATGTACAGCTGTCTCTGCCATTCTGAGAACTGCTCTATAATGTTCCTGAGGGCAAATATATGATCTGCACATCTTCTGTTCTTTCTGAAGCCCGCTTGTTCTTTCCTCAGTTTTATGGTCAACTGCTTTTGAAATTCTCTGGATGATTATCCTGCCTAGTATTTTGCTGGGAACTGAGAGGAGGGTAATTCCTCTCCAGTTGTTGCAGTCTGCAAGGTCGCCCTTCTTGGGCAATTTGACAATTGTTCCTTTACTCCACTCTGTTGGTGTTGTCTCAGTTTCCCAGACTTGTGCAAATAGTGGTTCTAATAGTTCTGCTGCTAGTTCAGGGTCTGTCTTGAATAGCTCAGCATTCAGATTGTCGTGACCAGGCGCTTTTCCATTTTTTAGCCCTTTGATAGCTGTGATAATTTCTTCTTTTCGTGGAATGTCTGTATTTACGTCTAAGTCACTTTCAGCCTCAGGAACATTCAGCTGAGTCTCTGGTGGTTCCTTATTCAGTGTTTCTCTGAAGTGCTCTGCCCACCTTGTTTCCTGCCCCTGTGCTGTGGTGATGAGATTTCCTTGCTTGTCTCTTACTAACGTTATGTTGTTTGCACCTCGTTTTCCACTGATAGCTTTAGTTATTTTATAAACTGTGCTTTGTTCATTTCTCAGTGCTGCCTCTTCTGCCTGTCTTGCAAGGTCATCCAGAAATGTCCTTTTGTTAGCACGGGTTTGACGTTTTACTTCCTTGTCCAGCTGACTGTACTGTTCACTATATATTGCCTTTAACCTGGGAGACTTAGCTTCTGTTTTCTTCCTTTTCATTTCCTTTCTCTTCGCTATGGTGTTTAGCGTTTCTGGTGTTATCCAGTCTTGGCTCTTTCTTTCCTGGAATCCCAAGCATGACTTGCTGCTTTCTTTATATATTGTTGAGATGGTGTTGAATTTCTGGTCCACATCGTCGGTCTCTGTTCTTTCCTGGCTTTTGGTAATCAGATATCGTCTCTTTACGTCAACCACAAACGCTTTTCTGGTGAGGGGGTCCTTAAGTTTCGTGATGTTGTATCTTTTCTGTTTGACTGCAACTGGTCCAGCAGCTCTGAGTTTCACCTTCAGTCTTGCTACTACTAGGTGATGATCACTTCCCACATCTGCGCCTCTTCTTACTTTCACGTCTTGTAGTGCATGTCTCCATCTGCCATTGATCATTATGTGATCTATCTGGTTTTTGTCTCGTCCGTTTGGTGATTCCCATGTTAACTTGTGCACTTCTTTGTGTTGAAAAAGTGTTCCTCCGATGACCAGGTTGTTAATACTGCAGAAGCTTATTAATTTGTCCCCATTCTCATTTACTGTTCCACTGCCGCATTTCCCCATTACTCTTTCGTTATAATTATTGTGTGTTCCAACTTTCGCATTTAGGTCTCCCATTACTATAATAAGATCGTACCTGGGTACAGTTTCCATTTCCTTTTGTACCTGTTGATAGAACTCGTCCTTGATCTCTTCGTTGCTGTCATTTGTTGGTGCATAACATTGTATAATTGTGGTGTTGGTGAATCTCCCTCTCAGTCTTGCTCTTATTAGTCTGTTGTTAATGGGTTTCCATTCCAGTAGAGACCTTTCCATTCCTTTCTTAAGGATAATGGCTACACCTTCGTTGTGCTGACCGTCCTCTCTACCAGAATAAAGTACTGTTTCCCCTGTAGCTGTTTTTATTCTCCCCATCCCTGTCCATCTGCTCTCGCTTATTCCCAGGATATGTAGTTTGTAGTTCCTCATCTCTGCTGTAATCTGTCTCAGCTTTCCTGCCTCGTTCATAGTTCTGACATTCCAAAAACCAATTCTGGTTTCGTGTTTTGCGGTCTGGGCATCCGTTTTCATGCCAGTGGCTTCCTTTCGGCTTTCACCACTGTCAGTCATACGAGCCTGAGACTCCGGATGTCCGTCCCGCATCAAAGTATTTCCATTTATTGCTGTTTCCGTAACGTGTGTGATTTTTTACACAGACAGGGGTGTCGGCCCTGTGCTAAAACCCCCAACCTGGAGGACCAGGGTACCAGCTTTTGTCTGACCCCTACCCACGCAGACCAGTCCAGCATGGTTGAACCTACCAGGAGTAAAACTCCCACTGGCATAGCTCTGGGGATTGTCAGGGTACACAAGCTGCCATACCGCTACAAGGTATAGGTACCATTGATGGCAGAGAAAATTATTAACAGCACAATATTAGAATATATTTTCATATCTAAGAAAATTATTAATTTAGCATAATGTAAACATATATTTCCTATTCCAGAAATGTTTTCATATATCAGAACTTGCAGGAACTTATTTCCTGTACTGTAAAATTGTTAATTTACCAGAAAACGAGATACAGTAAAACAAAACATACAAAATCCTCAAAACACAAGAGGGTAATGACAGAGAAGAGAAACACCATAAACACTACACGTATTAGGTAATGACACAACAAACAGCAGAGAAGAGAAACACCATAAACACTACACATATTAGGTAATAACACAACAAATAGCAGAAAAATTACAGCCTGTAAGAATCACCAGAAGAAAGACTGCCAGTGTAATATGCTATGTACAGGGTGACTGAATAGTGACTTCCTATTTTTACATTTGTATATCCTCAAGTTTAGCCACTGAATCTACATGAAACAAAAGTGAAAACAATGAGCAGTGTTAGCCATTTGACAGATAAGGATTATTTTTTGTTTGTTGTTTATTCCCAGAAATAAAATCTAAGATGGCCAGTAAACAAGGAACAGCACCAGTAGCTGCTGATGTACAGGATCTCAAGCTGAGTTGTCAAGTTAATGTGTCTTAACATTTATGTAATACAGTGGCAGTCAGTTTTGGATGTTTGTTTGATATAAATTAGTTTGAGGGGAGTGAAGAAATTACAGTTTGACAATAACAAGTGACTTTTCCATCATGATATAGAACAAAGAATACCATAAACCCAAATTATAACCCACATTGGGTTGAACAGGGTTTTCTGTACACAAAATAAACTCCAGTTTTCCTCTGCTTAGACCAAAAACCAAACCAAATTTACCAGAAGTATTTCAGAATATCAGAAAATGTTTGATTGGTCAGAACTTGTAGCAATGTTCCTCTTCTATTAGATAATTGTTCATTGATGAGATTTTTTATTTGTAATCAAAAAATTTTTTAATTGCTCAGTTTTTGAGGAAGAATGTATCATGTCTGTATCAAAGTATTGTTTATTTGGCACAGCTTGTGGTGGAAACAAAAACTCTGACCAACTTTTACACCAAATTAAATGTGACAAGTTATTCAGACCTTCACAAGATGTTTGCTCAAGTTATATTGGTTCCTGAATTAATTAATGCCAGTTTTATTCTTCATGTATAAGTAAACACGTTTCAGTTCAATTGCCAGTTTTGATTGCAGTGTTTTACCTGACCAGTTGTATCCTCACAGTTCATGTCATTTTTTTTTTACATTTTGGTTTGTTTATACCTGGTGATTTTTTGTGAAATGCCTGAATAAAAAAAAAAAAAAAATTTACAGGTGAAACACAAATAAATGTAATGGACAGAGAGTCATGGTTAATGAAGTTAAATAAATAAGAGAAACAGACTAATGGGGGATAACTGTACCAAAAAATCTAGAAATGGGCAATAATTATAACAGATAAAGTGGAGAAAACCATAACAGATAAAAGGGAGATAACTGTAGCAGATAACTCAATAAATGGGGGATAACAGTTGCAAATAAATGAGAGAAATGGATGATAACAGATAAATAAAAGGAATGGGGGATAATTATAGCAGATAAATTAGACAAATGAGGGAATAACTGTAGCAGATGCAGGAAGATGTATTCATGGTGGCTACAAAGAGAAAATAAATGAGGGGGGGGGGGGGGGGGTATCCAGCAAGTTTTGTAATTTCGAAAAGATGGAAGTTAATTTAAAAGGCTGATGTTTCTTATGACGATTTATTTTAAAATAAACCAACATTCATGAAAAAACAAAACCTTCATAAAAGATTGGGATAACCGACCTTGGTTGAACGGGACGCGCCTCACCAAAACGAGGCAAAAGTTTTACATAAAAAAAAAAAAGTTTTGAAATTCAGTCAGAAAATAAATATGATATTTACATACATAAGAAACATACACTATGTGTTTATAAAGAAGTAAGTGTTGTTTGTTTTTTTTCCCAATTTATTTCCTAATGTTATGAGTAAACATGACAGGACACTAGTTAAGGCAACAGAGTTCTCTTTCTCAAACAAAAGTTACATCTCTCCATGTCGCTTGAAGATACAACTGAACAGAAACAAAACGTTACATCACGTGAAATGCTTTAGCGGAGCCTTCCTGGCAGAAAGCAAACTACAAAGTGTAAAATCTGTGTACGCAAGTTTACATGACAGCATGTTATAAGAAACTGTCCTCGTGTTGCCGTTGGGCAAAACTAGAAATGGGTGGAGTAAAGATGGCAGACATACAAGATGGGTTATAGAATACAAGACGTTAATAAATAACGATAGCGTGTCTCCATCAAAACTTATAACCTGGTTGGTTAGTAAAACTAAGACAAGCCCCCATTTTTGTAAAATATGCAAATTATGGTTTAGATCGTTACATTAATGTTTCCACATAATCGTTTCCAGACTGTCCTCGTTCCTAACATCACGAAAAAGAAAAACATCAAAACTTTTTAGAAAACTAAATTCATGCATGAAAAACGAAAAAACCGACACTGAAGACAAAATAAACCTGCTCATCATCACACAACAGAGCAAGCACAAAATAATCGATCGTCATTACTGAGTCTTACAGTGTCTGCCCATACCCCACTCAAAATCCTTTTTTTTTCCTGTGCATTTTATGGATCAATAATTTTCTTTGTATTCTAGACACCTGGTCAATCTCAAGAAGGGACAAGTCTGCAAACGAAAAGTGGAAAGATCTTAACTGTTCTTTGTCTGTGTTCTTTTTTCCTCAAAATTGACTCACTCAATGTTGTTCTGATGTGGTGACAACTTTACGTTTTGTAATGGCAGAAAAGCCACAGGAAAAAATACCTAGATCTACACTGTAGATAACACCAAGGAATCTTCAACTTGGAATTGGCTACAAAAGAGCGAGAAGCTCAGCAGGTTAAACAACAACAGCCACTAGAATCTCAGGCTGCCCACAGAAGAGTCTAAGATGTCGATGATTAGTAAAAATGTGGCCGGGGGAGTGGACGGGAACGGCACCAATAAAGTTTACTGTGACAGGGTGAGGAAAAATGTAGGACTTCTGTTGTAAAGTTGTTTTGTGACACAGTGAAGAAAGGAGGCGCTTCTGTTGTAAACTGGCTATCGCCAGAGCTGGTGGTTACAGAAGATATGTGTAATAAACCCAGGTAGTTGATGTAGACTTGTCTATGTTGGTGTGTGGCTGTGTGATCGTAAGAATGAAGTACTCTGTTTCCGATAGTCAAATGTCAACAATGTAACTTCCAACTTGTGTTCAAGAAGTAAGTCTAACTTCGTCTTAACTAAACGATACCTTTTATTCAGTGGTTGCATTCGCTAACCATTTCATGCTGGTTCATAGAATATATTCATTAAAGGTGTACAAAACCACAGTCCATACGAATCAAAACCTAAATGGGACCTGCTAGATGGAAAAACAGCCGCCGCTCATCTCGTGCAAAAACAACTCCCCCTAATCTCCCCTTAAAAACAATCACTTCGTTTCTTTACTTGTATCGCTACCACACAAGCTTTGATGATGTCATTTCATGTACACCATGAAATGATGTCCTAGGTTTGGGACTAGAGTTAATTAACTAACTAGTCACTTCAAATACTTAGTGTTTAAATCTTGCTAAAGTATTCTTACACTAACTATAATAAAGTGGTAGCACCTTAGTGCTAAAACGACGTAGTGGACCTTACGGTCACATACGCCCGGGGCCACCAAAATGTATCCCGGAAGGGAGACATTCCGAAAAACTACTGAAAACTAACCCTAAAAAAACTAAGGGAAAAAATGTATATACCAGTTCCACCAGATTATACACCAGTATACATCAAAACATCAATCATGGATATGGAAGGTGATGGGATAATATACAGCAGTGGAATACAATAGCATGGGAGTTAAGGGAATGGGGAATGGACAATAAAATAAAGAAAAGAAAAAAATGATGGGGGAATAGTAAAAGAACTAGCTAGTTATGGAAAAAAATACAAAGTGTATGTGGAGAGGCATAAATGACACAATGGCAAAAAATGAAAATACTCATATTTCATGGGGATCAATGAACAATGCACCATGAAGTCACAAACATTACTCAAAGTCATGGAAAAAAACACAAATCATTAATGCATCAAAGCGAGGTAACGTCGCTAAAAGTGGAGAACTTACAAGCAATTTAAAAAAAAATGGGTGCCCAAAAAAAATGGTGGACGCCGAACACGGCGGTTGCACAAGATAGGAACATCAGTATGTAGTAAACTAACAGGCAATAAATGGCATGAGTTAATTCACATAAGAAATGTACCGGCATAAAAAAATCCGGAAATCGAACTATGTCCAAACGACATGGAGGAAACAAAACGGAATGATAAAAAAACATTACTGATGCCAACATAAGTGGCGGGTGAAAAAAAAATAATGAACTAATGGTAATCTCTTTGTTATTCACAAATCATCACGAACAAATCATGACCATGCTCGTGACAAAAAAATATCAACCCATTAAGAAAAAGGCAATAATCATAAGGTCATGACAGCACAGATGCCATCTTAAGTACAAAAAAAATGATATAGCTAACGCTGGTCAAGGAGGAGTTAATCATGTGGCATGAGGAGTGTCTCGAAAGACAAATGGATCATCAAATAAGTTATAACTGGAAATGACATCTGGGGAAAAAAAGAAAGGTCAACTGGTTAACGATTTTATGAGGATATTTAATGAATCAATCCATGCGATTGCTCGTGTGTTCAAATGTTCGTCACAGCGAGGTTGTTGAGGATGAGGAGAAATGGCGAGGACTGCAGGAGGGGACGGGACATAAAGTGAGGGTTGGGGAGGAGGGCGTGGACAGATCGGAGGAAGACGGCGGGGAATACGCGATCTACAGTGTGTCTGTGGGGTAGGGGGGGTTGGAGGAGGTACCAGAGGCAGCTGACGAGGGCGAGGAAGACGGGAAATATGAGTACGGACATGGGCAGTGGGCTGCAGAAGATACTTGGGAAGGGGAGCAGAATTTCCAGAGGAGGTGGAATGCCTACGTTTTGTAGGATAACGAAGAAGAGGGGGAGGAACGTCAGTCTCGATGTCAGAGGAGGTAGAATCAGGGGCAGTATCAAGTTCAGAAGTAGGTAGGGGAAAAGGAGGAGCGGACTCAGAGGAAAGGTGTACTGAAGGAGGAGGAGAGGTATGGGCAGTAGCTGCGGTGGTGGAAGGAGGAACTATGATATCATGCGTATCTGAAGCATGGGATGGACCGGGGACAACGGAAGGAAACACATTGAAACGATCCTGACGGGAGTGGATTCGGGCATATAGTTCAGGAGGAGGGATATCATCCTCAGATACGGAACAGGAGCGATAACGGCGAAGACGACGAACCATTTGGGAGCGAGGAGAAGGTGAAGACGGGGCTGAGGGGGCAGGATGTTTTACAACTCCACGGACATCTCTAGACCGGAGGCGATATACTACATCGTGAGGAGAACTATCAGATTCGGAAGAGGAGGAATCACCTAAAGCATTGGGTGGAACAATCACAGGAGGAGCAGGGTGAGGGACAGAGGAGACGGGGTGGAATGGAGGGTAAAGAGTGTCGGCAGACAAGGATGAAGAGGAAGAGGAGGAAGGGTTATATTGGAGGGTAGCCGTACGAACGGGTCGGCTAGTGCGAAGAGCAGGAGGAGGATTAGTGTAAGGGCGTTGCTCATCTTTTCTAATTTGAGTAGCATGAGCCTTTGTAGAGTGGTGACGCTCTTCGTTCCACAAGACGAAGGTAACTGGAGAAGTTTGCTCGACAATCTTATAGCCTGGAACCCAATGGTCGTCAAATTTGGAGTTCCGAACATGCTTACGGAACCACACCAGGTCACCAATAGTGAAGGATGGCAAGCGAGCGCCCTTATCATGTAACCGTTGACGCTTCTGAAATGCTTTAAGAGCATTATGGTGAACTCTCTGGTGGGCTTCACGTTTATTACGCAGAATAATCTCTATGGGATTATCACCCATATATCTCCGTTGGGGGAGTACGGAGATTATCTAAGGGAAGGCGTGGTTCTCGGCCATACAAGAGATAAAAGGGCGAGAAACCTGTAGTGTCGTTAACATTGACACGCAAGGCTTCTAAAGCTTGGGGAAGAAAGAAATCCCAATACTGCGTGTTGTCAGAAGTAAGTTTGGAGAGTATGTCATGGAGAGTCTTATGCATCCTCTCATTACGACCATTCGACTGAGGCCGATAGTAACTAGTCGTTCTATGGTCAATGTGCAGATCAACAAGAGTGGAATGGAAAGGCCTACCAATGAATTGCTTTCCATTATCTGTAAGGATAGTTTTTGGATAGCCATGGCGAGGAACAAACTCCGTAAGGAAAATCTGTGTAACGTCCTCGGAGGAAGAACCACGGAGCGGAAAACACTCGGGCCAGACAGAGTACTGATCCACGAAGTGTAAGACATGGGTATTCCCAGACTGTGAGAGGGTGTAAGGACCGGAAAGATCTACACTGACGCACTCCATAGGGAAATGAGTCGGAGTCATCTGCTGAGTAGGGATGCGCAGAGGACGCATGTTGCGCTGCTTGCATGTCCTACAAGAGTCAACATATTCAGCATGTCCTTATAAAGAGAGGGCCAGTAGTAACGTCTAGATACAATATAACGTGTCTTATCGCTCCCCATGTGGCCATTAGAATCATGGAACGCATGAAGGACACGAGAGACAAGATGGCGAGGAATACAAGTTAAAAGACGATCTGGCTGTTTGGGATTAATCCAGTAGAGAATGTCATCAGAAGTAAGGATAGTGTAATTAGGGATCGATATAGGATCACGTAGTAACTGAGTGCGAACCCTCAGGAGTTCAGGATCCTGAAGTTGTTCTTTCGCCGTGAAAGACGAGGAGAGGAGGAGCTCATCTGGAGAGCTAGTATCCACAGTATCGTGATGAGAAAATACAGGAGGGGTTTGATTGGAATTGATAACCAATATCTCCTTAGCATTATCATCAAGATCTGATGATGCCTTGGGATCCGATAAAGAAGAAGGACAGATATCAGTACAAGCATTGTACGGGACCCGTGATAGGAGATCAGCAAGGGTGTTATATTCCCCTGGGATATGCTCTATTGTAGCATCATAACTCTGAAGATTCAGAGCCCAGGTCTGGAGCTTGCGGGGTTGTTCTGAAGTCTTGGATAACCAAGTAAGGAGCGGCTTATGGTCAGTTCGAATAAGAACTTTAGTACCCCTAAGATAGAAGTCTAACTTTTGCAATGCGTAATGAATTGCAAAGGCTTCTTTTTCAGTAACGGTCCATCGTTGTTGAGACCGACTGAGTGCGTGCGAGAGGAACGCAATAGGTAACTCATTTGGCACATTAGGAATAATCGGAGGAGCATCCGATACGTTGTTCTGTACAAGACAAGCACCAACGGCCCGATTGGAAGCGTCCGTATACAAAATCATAGGACGTCGGATGTCTGGATAGGCCAAACGAGGAATTCTGGTAAGAGCAGACTTAAGATAGTCAAAAGCTTGTTGGCAAGCATCTGTCCAACGAAAACGAGCATACTTTTTTGTGAGAGCAATAAGAGGCTCAGCAGCTCTAGAGAAATTGACAATATGCTTCCGATAATACGAACAACTGCCCAAGAAACCATGGACATGGCGGACAGAGGTAGGAGGAGGCATGTCACGAATGGCTTGGACCTTGGTATCGTCCGGTCGGACACCATCTTGATTAATAATAAAGCCAAGATATTTAGCTTCAGTCTGGAGGAATGCACATTTGCTCAGTTTGAGCATAACATTATGTGCCCTCAAACGCGTAAACACTTTTTCTACATGAAGTAAGTGGTCCTCAAGGGATCCCGGAGTGTGAACCAGGATATCGTCAACGTAGGCCAAAGCAAAAGATTGCATGCCCTTCAATACTTCGTCCATAAGGGACATGTACATAGCAGGGCTGCCCTTAAGGCCGAAAGGCATGACGTTCCACGCATAACTCCCTATGTGTGTACAGAAAGAGGACTTAATTTTCGCTTCTGGGGACATTGGTATACACCAAAACCCAGATCGGGCGTTGAGGGTAGTGAACCACTTAGACTTGCCAATGGTAGCCAAGATATCATCAACTCGAGGAAGAGGGTACGAGATGGTCTTGGTAATGGCATTCAGGGCCCGATAATCACAACAGAAGCGATGTGATCCATCCTTCTTGGTAACAATTACAATAGGGGAAGACCAGGAGGACCGAGATCTCTCTATGATGCCTGCGGCAAGCATATCCGCAATTGACTTTTCCACAATCTCCCTATTATGTAATGGAGTGCGGTAGGGCTTAAGAGAAACAGGCTCTTCAATGGTGGTGTGAAGGTCCATGGTTACAGTAGATGTTTGTTTCAGCTCCATATCTGAAAGAGCGAAAATGTCTTGATGTTTCTTGACAAACTGACGGATGCAAGTAGCATGTGGGGAGTCAGTTGTCAATTGCTCCATCAACATAGCAAGTCGTGTAGGGGGAATAGGCGTGGGGGAGGCAGGAGGAGGGGAGAGGTGTGGGAAGAGAGGCTGAGGAGAAGGTAGACGTCGATAATCCTTCCTGTCGCCAAAATGAGGGGTTGTAGCCGGAGAGGAAAGTAATTGGTGCTGGGGAGGGAAGTTACAATGTGGTAAACGCGCATTTGTAACTGAACCAACAGTGGTGGGATACCGGAGAGGAAGATTTATTCCGCCCATTAAATGTGAAGGAGCAGTAGAGGGACGGCAAGTGGGAGGAGGAATAGAGGCATGCTGAGGCAAGGAATGTAATGCCAACTGTGCAACCACAGTGCCTCTCTGAATAGTGGTAGGTTTTCCAGAGGCATTAAGGAGCATCAAAGGGAAATCACGCTTCGTAGATACTTGAACAATACTGTCCACTACATTAATGCAAGGGTCATCACTTATGTCGGTATCAGGTAATGGTTCTACATGGACAGTGTGGCCAGAAGAGACATAATCGGATCGTTTGACCCGACCAGTAACGATAGTTAGAGCATGAGGTTTTAAAGTTACAGGAGCAGTAATACGCACCAGGGAAGCAATGTGAATATCATCCTGGAGAGGGATGTATTCACCATTGATGCGGATCTGTTTTAAATCAAAATAGATTCGGGCGTTATGACTGAGAAGAAAGTCACGACCGATAATGAAGTTCCGAGTCATACCTCTTGTTACTATGAACGGATGTTCAACCAACTGGGAGCCAATCTGAAGGCGTATGACTGTGGTGCCAAGAGAACGAAGAGGTTGGCCAGTAACGGAGGCCAGCGGAGTAGAAGAGGGAATAAAACTAACGTGCCTACGAAGCTGTCGAAATAACTGCTCGCGAATAAGGCTTACTGTGGCTCCAGTATCAATGAGCGCACGGTAGCTTTTCTTAGCTATGGAAATAAGGCATGAGGAAGGATCAGGAATTACATGTGGAGGAGAGACATAAGAAACAGGAGAGGAAGACGGCAGAGAAGAAAAATAAACATGCGGAGAAGCAAATGTTGTTCTTCTATAAAAGGACCTATCTCTACAAGGTGGTCGTTTGGAATTGTTGAATGCACCCGGTACGGTCCTTGCTAACGGGTGTTCCAGTAGTTTCCCTGGTCCATAAGAGGTCTGGGTTGGGATTGTCCACGGGAAAAAGAGTGTGAAGGTCTCTGACGGGGTGGCATGGCTGTGAATGGAGGCCAGGAAGGTTGGTGAGGTTGTCCCTGACTGTGCTGGCGATTCCATGGTTGTGGCTGGGTGTTAGCTTGTGGCCATACAGGATGCTGTTGTCGGTATACACAGTTCCTAGATATATGATTAGGCTGACCACAGGTGAAGCAAGTAATCATAGATACCTGATGTATCAGAGGTGCCTGTCCACTTCGATGATGTCGTGATCGATGTTGATAACTTGAATGGTTCCCTGAAGGAGGAGCAACAGGTCGTTGTTGTGCAGGTGGGCCTTGCCAAGTGTGGCGATAATGACTCACGTCCATCGGTTCATGTTCGTCTTGAGGTTCTACTCGAGGGTCATGTCCCAAACGCTGTTGAAAATGTTTCTTCACATTCTCTTCGGCTACTGCTAACTGTATGGCTTCATTGATGGATTGAGGATCTTTTCGAATTAGATGAAGTTTGAGCGAGTCTGTAGAGAGACCGTCAATGAAGATGCCAACAAGATGTTTAGCTAGATCAGCTGAAGGCAAAGAATCTTCAAAGAAAGCATCCTCAGAAAGATTGAGCAGCCGGTCACCATAGCATTGCACAGGTTCGTGTTTCTCCTGATGAATGCGCCGAAGAAGATTCCAAGCGTGTTCACAGTCGGTCACTGGAGAATAACGATGGATTAACTCTTTTCTCAGGGAGGGGAAGGTTTCCATAGGGAAGTCCTTGAATCTTCGTCGAAGGAAGTCTGTAACCAGAGACTGAGACGACAAAAATGCAACCCTTTTACGGTCTTCATCTGTAGCTGTAGGGATTAATGAGACATACTTTTCTATGTCCACTAACCACTTCTTAAACCGCGAGGGATCCCCATCAAAAGGTGTAACAATGGAAGCAATGTTCTGAAAATGTGCGGACTGAGTAACATTGCACAAAGTGTCAGTTATGTTCTTCAAAGTAGCAGTATGAAAATTATCAGAGTCCGGTAGGGGTTGTTGCGATGCTGCCTGCTGTGTCTGAAGCAGAAGCTGTTGCTGTAATTGTTGGTTCTGCTGTCGCAACAATACCAACTGGTGCTCCAACTGCGGCTGATCCATTTCCATTGTAGTATGGGTGCATCAATTTTTTTGAACCAATTAAAAAAAAAAAAAAATTGGTGCACCCATACTACAATGGAAATGGACCAGCCGCAGTTGGAGCGGAGGACTGTGGAGGCTGAGATGCAAAGAATGAACCAGAGTTGGGGCACTGCACGAAGGATGGCCACCGACCGTGCAAAGTGGAATCAATTTGTTGTTGCCCTACAAGACGCCACTAGGTGTGATGGCCACTGACTGCTTTGACGGTCAGTGGTTAAGGATCGAAGAAGAAGAAGATGGGTGCACCAACGGAGACGAGTTGGTCACGGACACCAATAAAGATGGTTATGTGGCCGGGGGAGTGGACGGGAACGGCACCAATAAAGGTTACTGTGACAGGGTGAGGAAAAATGTAGGACTTCTGTTGTAAAGTCGTTTTGTGACAGAGTGAAGAAAGGAGGCGCTTCTGTTGTAAACTGGCTATCGCCAGAGCTGGTGGTTACAGAAGATATGTGTAATAAACCCAGGTAGTTGATGTAGACTCGTCTATGTTGGTGTGTGGCTGTGTGATCGTAAGAATGAAGTACTCTGTTTCCGATAGTCAAATGTCAACAATGTAACTTCCAACTTGTGTTCAAGAAGTAAGTCTAACTTCGTCTTAACTAAACGATACCTTTTCTTCAGTGGTTGCATTCGCTAACCATTTCATGCTGGTTCATAGAATATATTCATTAAAGGTGTACAAAACCACAGTCCATACGAATCAAAACCTAAATGGGACCTGCTAGATGGAAAAACAGCCGCCGCTCGTCTCGTGCAAAAACAACTCCCCCTAATCTCCCCTTAAAAACAATCACTTCCGTTTCTTTACTTGTATCGCTACCACACAAGCTTTGATGATGTCATTTCATGTACACCATGAAATGATGTCCTAGGTTTGGGACTAGGGTTAATTAACTAACTAGTCACTTCAAATACTTAGTGTTTAAATCTTGCTAAAGTATTCTTACACTAACTATAATAAAGTGGTAGCACCTTAGTGCTAAAACGACGTAGTGGACCTTACGGTCACACAAAAAATAAAAAGTTTAAGACATCAATGCCGCGCAACCAGAAAACAGTTTCCAGATGTCGATACCTGACAATCATACATGCAGAGACATGTAAATCTACTTGTAGAGTAGGGTGACCATATCGTTTTTAACACACACACAAAAAACCAGAAAAGACATTTTCTGATTTGTTCACATAAAAAGAGAACAATACAAGACATAAGGTAGGACAGAAAGAGATTAATGCATGATTGTGGTGACTAGAGCTAGTTTTATAAAGGTTAGAAAAAATAGAAATAAAAATGTCATTTAAAGTGTTTATTTTAAAATGACGGGAGCCGCGCTGGTGTAATGGCTACGGCGTTGTACTGGCGACCAGGTGTTCATGGTTCAAACCCGGGCGTCAGCGTTTGAAAGAATGTTTACGGCCGGAAATTTGACTGAATAACCTGAACGGCTCCTGTGATAAACCCTCTGTGGATGGGAAGGAGTGAAGCTCCTGACCGGGTTGAAAGGAAAGTCCTCAGGTTCCCCAGCCTCGCAATGACATGTCATTGGGCCGAAGGGCTGAAAGCCCAAGTGCCGCTGGTAAAGAAAAAAAAAAAAAAATTTTAAAATGATTTTAACTTGAACAATTAACTTTCAACATGCTACTCTGTACTGATGACATTATTTTTGTTATTATTTGTTTTATTACGTTCATATTATTTATTTATTTGTTACGGAAAAATTGTCTTCAACAAATCAGTATTTTCATTTTAAATAATCATGGAATTGACAGCATAATACTATTTCATCATTCTCTCATCTCAGCCCGTAACCCGTCATGGGTCGTAGGGGCGCCATGGTGGTAGCATCAGCAGGCAGGGTCCTCCACTGCTCTCTATCCTCAGCAATGCGTACAAGTGTGGAAAAACCGTGTCCTGCCCATTCTTTGATGTTATCAGCCCAGGATTTTCTTTGCCTTCATTTTCTTCGTTTACCTTCGACTGTTCCCTGAAGGATCGTTTTCGAAAGCGAGTCATGACGAGTTACATGACCAAACCAGGCAAGCTTTCGACGTTTCACTACTGACAAAAGTGGTTGGTGGCCTGCATAGATGTTTATTTTCTTTCTAACATAGACATTTGTTTTGTGCTCTTTATAGCAAATGCGCAAAATTATTCTATAACATTTATACTCGAAAGCCTGAATCCTTCGCTCCGTATCTACAGTGAGTGTCCAGCCCTCACACCCATACAAGAGAATAGATAATACAAGTGATTTGTATAATTTGATCTTCACAGGAAAACTGATGTTACTTTTCCAGATCACATTCAGCCTTGTCATGGCAGCTGAGGCCATCTCAAGTCTTGTCTTGATTTCTTTACTTGATTTTCCATCACTACATATAGTGAACCCCAGATATTTAATACTATTTAAAAAAATATATAAATAATATGTTTCTGTATTGTGTCCAAACAACGGATGTACAGGCATTTATTTCATCATGAAACTTGTCAAGTCAATTTCTTCGTTTTTCAAAAATCTTGATCGTAATCTTCAAGGGCACAAACTCTTGACACAAGCGCTGCTTAAGAATGTCTTATCACAGATTTAACACAGTTTAGAACTTCAACAACTGAACTACATTCCTTTGTAATTTTTTCATTATTTACTTGTAAAAATACTCCTGAAGAATATTCATTCATTCATAACCATCCGCTCCCCAAAGAGATTAGGCCTTCTACAAACACATGCCAAGTCCTCCTTTCACGTGCCATCACCTCAAGTTCCTTCCACGTTTTCCTTATCAATTTCACCTCTGTTTCCAGCTCTCTTCTCCATGTACTTCTTGGTCTACCTCTGCCTCTCTTGTCCTGGATGTTCCAGAACAAGGACTGCCTTGTAATGCTATCAACAGGTTTCCTCAGTGTGTGTCTTATCCATCGCCATTTTCTTCTCATTATTTGTTCCACTGGCACTTGTCTGGTTCTTGTCATCAGTTCCACATTTAAAGTATATACTAGCGTTAAATAGACCTCAATCTCTGATCTTAAAAAGCCGGACAAAATGTACTTTTGAAAAAAAGCCGCCCGTACGCTCAATCATAAGGCTAATTACAGGACAGATCCGCTGAAAAGTGGACAGATGGCTACAATCTAATAGAGTGCTGTTGAAACGAATTCATGAAAAACAAACGAAAAACAAGTCACAGTCAAAGGGTTCACTCACCAAGTCACAGTCAAAGGGTTCACTTACCAAGTTACAGTCAAAGGGTTCAATCACCAAGTCACAGTCAAAGGGTTCAATCACCAAGTCACAGTCAAAGGGTTCAATCACCAAGTCACAGTCAAAGGGTTCAATCACCAAGTCACAGTCAAAGGGTTCAATCACCAAGTCACAGTCAAAGGGTTCAATCACCAAGTCAAAGGATTCAATCACCAAGTCAAAGGGTTCAATAAATCACCAAGTCAAAATGTTCAATCAATCACCAAGCCAAAGGGTTCAATCACCAAGCCAAAGGGTTCAATCACCAAGTCAAAGGGGTCAATCACCAAGTCAAAGGATTCAATCACCAAGTGAAAGGGTTCACTCACCAAGTCAAAGGGTTCACTCACCAAGTCAAAGGGTTCAATCACCAAGTCAAAGGGTTCAATCACCAAGTCACAGTCAAAATGTTCACTCACCAAGTCACATTGTTCAATCACCAAGTCAAAAGGTTCAATCACCAAGTCAAAGGATCAATCACCAAGTCAGATGGTTCAATCACCAAGTCAAAGGGTTCACTCACCAAGTCAAAGGGTTCACCCCCAAGTCAAAGGGTTCAATCATCAAGTCAAAGGCTTCAATCACCAAGTCAAAGGGTTCAATCACTATGTCAAAGGGTTCAATCACCAAGTCAAAGGGTTCAATCACCAAGTCGCAGTCAAAGGGTTCACTCACCAAGTCACAGTCAAAGGGTTCAATCACCAAGTCAAAGGGTTCAATTACCAAGTCAAAGGATTCAATCACCATGTCAAAGGGTTCAATCACCAAGTCAAAGGGTTCACTCACCAAGTCAAAGAGTTCAATCACCAAGTCTAAGGGTTCAATCACCAAGTCAAATGGTTCAATCACCAAGTCAAAGGGTTCAATCACCAAGTCAAAGGGTTCAATCACCAAGTCAAAGGGTTCAATCATCAAGCCACAGGGTTCACTCACCAAGTCACAGTCAAAGGGTTCACTCACCAAGTCACAGGGTTCAGTCACCAAGTCACAGGGTTCAGTCACCAAGTCACAGGGTTCAGTCACCATGTCACAGGGTTCAGTCACCACGGTTAAAGTCCAAGAAAGTCACAAATTAAGACTTGCGTCCACTTCTCTTCTCCATCTGTTTATGTGTTCAGTTCTCTTCTCAACCTGTTGGGTTAAGTCCCTTGACAGACAAGGACCGACAGGCGGTTCCTTTCCTTCGACCATTGAACATTTATGAGAGAGGACACATTAACAAAGTTAACGTTATGTCCAGGAATGTTGAAGAAAAGTTCTATTTACACCGTCCAAATTTAACATTAACATTGTCATCTGCGAATGTAACACATTTTGAGTAGAGATTATACTTTCCCCATAGTTTAAAGACGTCATTAATACTGGCAAAAAAGTAACACAGGCTATTGGAGTACACGATCATTGCTGTAAAAGTTTTTAAAAAAAGTTAACGTAGAAAATGGCAACTAAAATTGTAATATCTTGAAAGGCAATTGTGATTTAATTTAACAGGAAGTTTCAAAAGTGATTAATTGTAACCACCAATAAAAATCCGGACAAAATTAGGTATTCTTGCAATGCCTGTCATACATACAGAAAGTATTAAAAGAAAGACATGTCCTCATTTTGCCGGCCGTCTGGTAACTCAAGCCCGGAGCCAAGAATAAAACCAGTAGAAATCAAAATGAACCGAAAGTTATGACAGCGTGATCGCCCGAACCAGTAGTCGAGTTGACATTCTACTCAAGAAGATTTTTTTTAAATATTTGTACATGGTAACAAAAATAAAGCGGGCAGATGAAAAATTAAAACTTTAATTAATACTTACTTTAAAAAAAAAATTAAGGGATAAAAGTATCTTTTTCAACACTTGATGGGCTGTAATTAGGATGTAGCGAGATTTGGTAAACACTTGCTTGGTTGTAGCGCGACACGCCCACGCGACACCCACACACACCAGCGCAAGGTCAGCGCTGCGGTCTTTCTTTGAAGTTGGTAGACAGCGGAAATGTGACTTACGGTTAAAAGCCATACAGTATTACTGAAGAATGAGGAAATAGCTATATAGGAATGTATGGCCGACTTTAAAAGTTTGCATTTACTGGACATTAAATTATTCACTACAGGAGAACGCATGGTTGGAATAATATTAAATAAATATAACTCAACAAAGGAGATAGGCTAGGAATTATATCCAAAAGGATATTATTCAAATATAAATAGTTTTAAAGATAATTAATATTTTTTCACCTTCATCACATCGGCTAAAAGTTAGCTAAATATCTTTAAAAAATTTATTACACTAACAAGCCTCAACGGAATTGTATAAAACTTATATGTAATGAAAGCCCCATATGGGGAAAAGGAAATGATATATAGGAAGGAAGGAAGGAGAGAAGTGTGTGAGTGACAGAAGAGAAAAACGAGTACAGGAAAAGCACAGATTGTTTCAAATAGCTTCAAAACAGGAGATGAAACTAAAATCTTTTGGGGAATTTGGGAGCTGCTTTCTCGTACGCGCGAGAGACTGAAATATAAGGACAGAGCGGCGCATTGTAAATCACACACCAAATCCAGAAGCCAGAGTGAGAAACTGGAGGACAGCCTCTGCAAGAAAAGTTCTATTTTCACGCTGCATGCAGGGCAGATTAAGTTAAGCCAATACAGTCTCACCGTGAGCTTATTAATCCTAAGAGGGTATGTAAGTTTATTAAAAATATATGTATTACTAATATCATTTTATTTCAGATTTTATTTCTGATTGATTGTAGCAGATATAATAAAAAAGGGAATGACGCTAACCAGAGATAACCTTCACCGGCATTGTCAGGAAGCATAACCATTAATTGGTTAGCCAAATATATTATGGCTAATTCTTGCCTGGAAGCTTACGACATACCAGCAAGTACATAAGTGACTTGACATCCATAAGTGGAAGGCAAAGGTTATATCGTACCCATGTATCATAACATGTGATTTATTCATGTATATTGTTAATTCTGCACCTTATACATTATCTTATCATGCTATCTCTGTAATATACTACCATGATTCATTCATTTACATACAAACACTGAAGACATGGTCGCATCATGAACAGCAGAGGGTGGTGAGATTGTTAGAACAATGGCCACCTATTACTTCTTGTTCCAGGTTTTTATGATCAATGTTTATGATCATTCCTGATCGAGAAACTAAAGACTTGAAGAAGTTGATCCAGCTCACTGAAGCCTAGAGGTCAACCAAACTTCAACACCTTAGTCCCCCGTAGTTATAGGGCGGGCTGAAGGAAAGTCTTCCGTACTCCAGTGTGTCGGAGGAACCTCGAGCAGACGTGGATAAAGTTGAGTTTATATATTTCCATCCAACAAATCCTGTGAGCAGTTCTAAAACGACTTTCTAATGATGAAAACTAGATGGCAAGAGATAATGTGACAAACTTGTTTTATAAATTCAGTGGAAGATAAATCCAAGACTTTTTCTATTAGTTATTTTAATTTGTAACTGTAAATAATCATACATTTTACCATCTTCCAACACCCATTTATCATTACAAGAATATATAGATGTACATAATAAATTGGATAATTGTACTCATTTGACTTGTTAAATTTTTAACTGTTAAATTTTGAGTTACTTTTTCTAATTTAATTATAATATCACATAGGGTTACGATAGCGAAGTAGCATCTTATACTTCTGAAGCCTAAATCTATTGTCCAGCTCAGAGTATTCACAGCTGTAACTCACTTGTGATACCAGTGTACTTCTCGGGCACTGGAACTTCATACTTTCTGGAGAGAGATTCTACTTCTGCTCTACCACTACTATCATACTAGGAAAACCTTTCGCTACATTGGGGGCTCTTTCGCGGGATATTATTTTGTATCCTGGGCCACTATCTATGTATTCTTCTATCTTGAGCCACAAATAGTTTGTAAAATAAATTTTTTTTTTTGGAAAAAATTCTAAAAACTTAGAAATTTGTTTGTAATAGTAGTACCATTGAGTACGAAGTAAATAGGAAACGCTCACAAGGTTTTAAGGATTTGTCTTGTTCAAAGTAATTAATTGATTTTAATTAAGTTAGTTTGTTAGTGAAGATAAAATTATATACCCTCTGGTAAGTAAGCATCATGGCTGAATTGGTGAAGTTTAGAGCTGCGATTATGCAGGAAGGAAAAGACTTGGGTATGACAGGAGATGCTCTAATTCGATATATCACAACTGAAGTGGATAAATATTTAGATAGAGAGACCAAAAGAATGGAAGTTGAGGCTGAAGCTAAGAAATTAGAGGCAGAAAGAGAGACCAAAAGAATGGAAGTTGAGGCTGAAGCTAAGAAATTAGAGGCAGAAAGAGAGACTAAAAGAATGGAAGTTGAGACTGAAGCTAAGAAATTAGAAGCAGAGAGAGAAGCCAAAAGACTGGAAAGAGACTAATTTTGGAAGCTGAAGAAAGAAGGTTACAAAGAGCGCATGAGTTAAGTTTAAAGGAACTTGAACTCCAGGGAGCAGCTAGCAATCATGGTGCTAGCTCACCTCACTCTGAGAGTAGCTCCAACCATAGCGCGGCAAATGGAGCCATGAGTTTCCACCTGGATCCATTTATTGAAAAAGAGGACGCCATTGAGTCGTACCTGGATAGATATGAGAGACTGGCCTCTACCTATGGATTGGAAAAGGAAAAATGGAGCCTTAAGCTATCTCAGGGGTTGAGGGGAGTTTCATACGATGTTTATTTAAAACTCTCAAAAGAAGACCAGGAAGATTATGAAATCTTAAAACAAGCTTTACTGGTCAGGTACGAAAAGAATTCTGAATCTTATAGAAAGAGATTCCGAACTGCTAAGCTACTTCCAGGAGAAAACTATCACCAGTTTTCTGCCAGATTGGAAACTTATCTGACAAAATGGATTAGCTTAGGAAAGTGTCAAGATATAAAAGAAATGGTCATGATGGAGCAACTGAGAGAATCCATGCCTCAAGAAATGAGAAAATTTCTTATGGAACAAGGAGCTGAGAGATTGGAAGATATTTTAACCATGGCTGAAAGATATCAAGCAGCTCAGTCAGAAGTATCAGGAAATAAGAAGAAGCAGGGTGAGAACTTCAAACCTTCACAAAACTTTACCAACTATGAACACAGGGACAATTCCAACAAGAACAAACACAGAACTGATTATAAAGACAAAAACCCTCTAGGATCAGAAAAGAAACCTCCAAGAAAGGAAGGAAAGTGGTGTAAATCTTGCCAAATGAGTAACCACAATACTGCGGAATGCAGACGGAAAAACCCTCCTCATCACGCTGCATGCCTTACAACAGAGAACAAGGGAAGGAAGGACCTGGCAGATAGTCAGAATGACCTCCATCATCCCCCTGTCTGTGAGGAAGTGACCTTGAATGGCACCCAAGTACTGTGCTTATATGATACAGGCTTGGACTTTGACTCAGTAGTGTGCTCTTCTCTGGTGAGTCCGGAACAGATAACCACAGAAACAGTGGAAATCAGAGGACCAGTCAAGGGAGCAGGAACCATGACACTGCCCATAGCCCGAATCAACATAAGATCTCGCTATGTGGAAGGAGAGATCAAAG
Organism: Oreohelix idahoensis; assembly: GCA_024509875.1. Taxonomy (NCBI): domain Eukaryota; kingdom Metazoa; phylum Mollusca; class Gastropoda; order Stylommatophora; family Oreohelicidae; genus Oreohelix; species Oreohelix idahoensis. The sequence continues at coordinate 118,846 of JAMPIV010003402.1, read as the reverse complement.
CAGCAGTGATGGACAACCCTATCTACCCATTAATACTGGGATGTAGATATGTCTTTCTAGGAGAACCTATAAGACCCATAGTGATGGCAACAGTCCAGACCAGGGCAAGCTCTAAGAAAGAGGAGGACACTATCATCAATACTCATCCAGAAGAGATGAGAAAGGCTCAAACTGCTGACAGTACATTGAAGCCTTGCTTTGGCAAATTACCTAAAAGCCATAACCCTCCAGAGAAAGGAGACTTATATATGAAAAAAGGCCTACTATATAGAAAAGCTGGAACAGGACCAAAAGGACATGGACAGCTTGTAGTGCCAAAATCATACAGGGAGCAGGTTATGAAGCTAGGACATGCTATACCCTTCAGTGGACATATGGGAATAGGGGCCACTGGACAACGGATAGCCTGTCACTACTTTTGGCCAGGGATCACAGAGGACATAAAGAGGTATGTGAGATCCTGTCCAGAATGCCAAAGAGTAGCTCCTAAACATAGGACTGCACCAGCAACACTGGGAGAAATGCCCATCATGGGAACGCCCTTCGAACGTGTTGCCGTGGATATTGTTGGACCCCTCAGTAGGACCAAGAAGAGAAATGCATATATCTTAACCTTGGTCGATACTTGCTCTATGTGGGGAGAGGCAGTAGCAATGTCATCGATAGATTCGAAACATGTGGCAGAGGCACTGTTAACAATATTCACCCGATTAGGTTTCCCACATCAAATATTGACTGACAATGGTTCTCAGTTTAGGGGAAAGCTAACACAAGAAGTATTCAGGTTATTTCAAGCTAGACATTATCACTGTAGCCCGTACCACGCCCAAGGGAATGGTCAAGTAGAGCGGTTCAATGGCACGCTCATTTCAATCCTTAGAAAGTTGGCTAGTGAGAAACCTGAAACTTGGGACACATACTTACCCTCAGCACTATTTGCCTATAGGGAAGTCCCACATAACTCCACAGGATTGGCTCCAGCTACATTGTTGTTTGGACGACCAATCAAAGGTCCACTGGAAGCATTGTTGCGGACATGGACTGATGAAAAAGCAGAAGAAACCGTGACTTCTTCATACCAATACGTCAACGAGTTGACATCTCGATTGAAAACAAGTTGGAAACTGGCAAATGATAACTTGAGACAGGCCAGGAGGAAGCAGGCTGCTTACTACAATAAAACAGCAAAAGATAGGGAACTTGAGGTGGGAGAAAAGGTTCTGTTACTGTTGCCCAGCAGCAATAATAAATTGCAAATTGGATGGCAGGGACCCTACGTCATATTGGAAAAACTTTCCCGGACCAACTATAAGATTGACAAGAAAGGAAAGGAGAAGGTGTATCATGTCAACCTTCTTAAAAAGTATTATGACAGGGAAGCATCAGAAGTTGCCCATATCATGACCCTGGCCATTGCAACAGAAATGCAGGATGAACCAATTTCCTCCATGGAATACCCCCTATCAACTACGGAAAGCTATGCTCAGGTTAATGTGAGTGAACATTTAACTCTTGAGCAGAGGAAAAAGGTTCAGGAGGTGTTAGAAATCCATGCTGATGTACTCACAGATAAGCCGGGGTGTACTAATCTGTTAGAGTATGACATGACGATTACTGACCCTACACCAGTTTGTATGCGGACATACCCTATACCTTATGCTAAAGGACAGGCACTCAAGGATGAGATTGATTATCTCTTAAAAGAGAAAATTATTTCAAAGTCTGAATCTCCCTACAGCTCAAGTGTGGTGCTATTAAGGAAGCCTAGTGGTGAACACAGGTTATGCATTGATTATAGGAAACTAAATGCTATCACTGAATCTCAGGTAGACCCATTACCTGACACCAATCAGTTGTTTGCTACATTGAGTAAGGCTCGGTATTTTTCAAAAGTAGATCTAAGCAAGGGATACTACCAAATACCAGTGAAACCAGAAGTTAGGAAACTGTTAGCCTTTAGTACACCGGATGGACATTACGAGTTCAATGTACTCCCATTTGGTTTAAAGAATGCTCCAAGTATCTTCACCAGAATGATGAGGAAATTGTTGGAACCATTACAAAATCCTCATATCACCAACTTCATGGATGATATTCTGATTGCTACCACTACATTCGAGGAACACGTAGTAGCACTCTCCATGTTGTTAGGTAGATTAAGAGAAACGGGATTGACAGCACGCCCAACTAAGTGTCATATTGGATGTGAGACATTGGAATTTTTAGGTCACACTATCTCTACAGGGCAAATGTCTCCGGACCCAAAGAATGTAGAGAAAATGAGAAAAGCACCAAGACCACAAACTAAGAAGGATGTAAGATCCTTTGTGTCACTGTGCGGGTTTTATCAGAAATATATACCCCATTTTAACTCATTGTGCGCGCCATTAACCGACTTAACCAAAAAAGGTCAGCCGGATAAAATACAATGGACTGTGGAGTGTGAACAGGCTTATACAGAGTTGAAAAATAAGCTGACAAATAAACCTATCCTTGCCCTTCCCGATCTCACACAAGAATTCGTACTAAGAACGGATGCTAGCAATGTAGGCATCGGAGCAACATTACTACAGCGGGCAGACACACCGCCACATATGCTATTACCAGTAGCTTTTGCCAGTAGAAAGTTAAATACAGCTGAGAGAAATTATTCTACCGTTGAACGTGAATGCCTCGCTTTGGTCTGGTCGATCAACAAATTCGCCCCTTTTCTTTACGGGAAACACTTCATTGTGGAAAGTGATCACCAGCCTTTGATGTTTTTAGCAGTGTCTAAAAAATTAAATTCACGACTTTTAAGGTGGAGTTTACTGTTATCTCCATATTCGTTCAATGTGAGATACATACCAGGACGGGACAATCTTGGACCCGATTTTTTAAGTAGGCATCCTATCAAAGGAGATATAGAGAAACAGAAAATTAAGGAGGAACTGCAGCATGTGTTACCAAAAAGTTAACCGTGCAGGCACTGTTTTAAAGAAGAGGGCTCTGTAGCGAGATTTGGTAAACACTTGCTTGGTTGTAGCGCGACACGCCCACGCGACACCCACACACACCAGCGCAAGGTCAGCGCTGCGGTCTTTCTTTGAAGTTGGTAGACAGCGGAAATGTGACTTACGGTTAAAAGCCATACAGTATTACTGAAGAATGAGGAAATAGCTATATAGGAATGTATGGCCGACTTTAAAAGTTTGCATTTACTGGACATTAAATTATTCACTACAGGAGAACGCATGGTTGGAATAATATTAAATAAATATAACTCAACAAAGGAGATAGGCTAGGAATTATATCCAAAAGGATATTATTCAAATATAAATAGTTTTAAAGATAATTAATATTTTTCACCTTCATCACATCGGCTAAAAGTTAGCTAATAATCTTTAAAAATTTATTACACTAACAAGCCTCAACGGAATTGTATAAAACTTATATGTAATGAAAGCCCCATATGGGGAAAAGGAAATGATATATAGGAAGGAAGGAAGGAGATAAGTGTGTGAGTGACAGAAGAGAAAAACGAGTACAGGAAAAGCACAGATTGTTTCAAATAGCTTCAAAACAGGAGATGAAACTAAAATCTTTTGGGGAATTTGGGAGCTGCTTTCTCGTACGCGCGAGAGACTGAAATATAAGGACAGAGCGGCGCATTGTAAATCACACACCAAATCCAGAAGCCAGAGTGAGAAACTGGAGGACAGCCTCTGCAAGAAAAGTTCTATTTTCACGCTGCATGCAGGGCAGATTAAGTTAAGCCAATACAGTCTCACCGTGAGCTTATTAATCCTAAGAGGGTATGTAAGTTTATTAAAAATATATGTATTACTAATATCATTTTATTTCAGATTTTATTTCTGATTGATTGTAGCAGATATAATAAAAAAAGGGAATGACGCTAACCAGAGATAACCTTCACCGGCATTGTCAGGAAGCATAACCATTAATTGGTTAGCCAAATATATTATGGCTAATTCTTGCCTGGAAGCTTACGACATACCAGCAAGTACATAAGTGACTTGACATCCATAAGTGGAAGGCAAAGGTTATATCGTACCCATGTATCATAACATGTGATTTATTCATGTATATTGTTAATTCTGCACCTTATACATTATCTTATCATGCTATCTCTGTAATATACTACCATGATTCATTCATTTACATACAAACACTGAAGACATGGTCGCATCATGAACAGCAGAGGGTGGTGAGATTGTTAGAACAATGGCCACCTATTACTTCTTGTTCCAGGTTTTTATGATCAATGTTTATGATCATTCCTGATCGAGAAACTAAAGACTTGAAGAAGTTGATCCAGCTCACTGAAGCCTAGAGGTCAACCAAACTTCAACACCTTAGTCCCCCGTAGTTATAGGGCGGGCTGAAGGAAAGTCTTCCGTACTCCAGTGTGTCGGAGGAACCTCGAGCAGACGTGGATAAAGTTGAGTTTATATATTTCCATCCAACAAATCCTGTGAGCAGTTCTAAAACGACTTTCTAATGATGAAAACTAGATGGCAAGAGATAATGTGACAAACTTGTTTTATAAATTCAGTGGAAGATAAATCCAAGACTTTTTCTATTAGTTATTTTAATTTGTAACTGTAAATAATCATACATTTTACCATCTTCCAACACCCATTTATCATTACAAGAATATATAGATGTACATAATAAATTGGATAATTGTACTCATTTGACTTGTTAAATTTTTAACTGTTAAATTTTGAGTTACTTTTTCTAATTTAATTATAATATCACATAGGGTTACGATAGCGAAGTAGCATCTTATACTTCTGAAGCCTAAATCTATTGTCCAGCTCAGAGTATTCACAGCTGTAACTCACTTGTGATACCAGTGTACTTCTCGGGCACTGGAACTTCATACTTTCTGGAGAGAGATTCTACTTCTGCTCTACCACTACTATCATACTAGGAAAACCTTAATGAAGGATCCTCTTTTTTTCTTCTTCTTCTCTTTCTTTACAGAAAGTGGTCGAAATAAGTCACATTTTCTACAAATATAAATCTATACAGGTTTTTGTTTTTCTTATTGGAGAAGACACATCTCTTTCAACTTCTGCTGGATTATAATTAGAATATGCCCAATGGGCTGATTGTAGTGGTGTTGATGGTATTGTATGATGGTGATATTACTAAATGTAATTGTATGAGGCCAGCTGTGAAGGCTCCTGAGTTAAAATGTAGTTGTGAATTGTCAGAAGGCCTTTCTTGCTACCACTACGACCTCACACTTAATTTTTTTTTAATGAATGTGGCTACGTAAAGTGTCTAGGGTTATGATATGTAGTGTGGTGTAATAGGTTATAGATATACCCACAGATATTTAACAAGACTAATAATATTAATAAATGTTAAAATACACTGAACTAACTCACGTGTGTAAATTTTTTGATAAAATTATATTACATTTATTTTGTTCTGGATCAATTTTTTAGGTTGACCAGAACTTAAAAAGATTTAGAGATTATGAAAGAAATGCATGGAATATTATATCATAAATGCAATAGTGTACATATATATGTACTATACTAGTTAGTTTTATTAAAATGTTCTAGTAGTCATCTACTTGGGAGGATATTTAATGTTTGTGCTGTTGGGGTGGCCTCATCACACCTGTCTATATTGACTACACAGTGTCCAGAAAATGGTGGGAATTTTTATGAGGGTATTAGTAACTACACAGCGTTGGTGAATGTCCAGCAGACCAGAGGCTCACTCATCTTGTCGTTGTAGCTCTGGTGCTGAAATCAGGTGGTCCCACCTCTCCGTGCTGGCGGGCAATAATGGTGGTCTCTGTCACAAGTACTGCACAGATACACTCGAGTAAAGTCACCAACTGAATAGTCACTGCTTTGTTGACAACAGAAACTCGCAGCTCTGCAATCAAAGTATGGGCCATGTGTCAAAATCTATTCTCTACCCACGTCTGGACACAACACTGACACAACAACCACATCATACAGACAGGTCAGATCTCTCTGACCAAACAGCACATTTACCATGGTGGTTTTACATCAGATAGATCCTCCCAGACTATAGGTTCTGAAAAATATTTATTAGTTGTCTGCCCTAAAAGAGGATAGGTAATATGTTTCATTATTCTCAACACTTGATCTGTCTTGCATAATCCTTGCTGGAGTTTATGTACATTGTTGGTCCCTAGACCCTGACTAGGGCGGGGGGTCTAGAGCAAATCCCTACTTGTTTGTAAGGCTAGATTTCGATATGGCAGTATCAAATCACTCGAACATGAAACAATATTCAAAATATATAAGGAAATAATTTCAATCTTACCAGATTATGAATAAATAACACAGAACTGCTAGCAAAACTCAGCTGAGCTGCTGGCTATAGTATGGCGTCCCTAAATTTATTACACTTTCTTTCATATGGAAATCACCACACTTTAAAATCTGTATCACTGAACAACTATTGAGAAATGACCCCAAATCCGCGTCTAAGCGCCGACAATATGCTTGTCTGTGGCCAATCACTGCCTAGGTTTATTTGAATTTCAAATTTCCTACACTAAAGTCATTTCAGTCATGCTTCAGTCAAGTATGGATGTTTATCTGTTAGTCTGTCCGTCTCTACTTGTGTTTCTACAAAATGTACTTGATTTTTGAACCAACCTTTCTCTCCCCTCCAAAATTTTTTCGTTAAAAATTATATTTAGACACAGCTACCACCCAAAAACCCTCTCCTCCATACTAAGTAAATTTGAACACCTGCGTCCCAAAGTCGTGTTTTTTTGTGCAATTAGCGACACTTTTAGATTCAATACAGTCTGTCGATGATGTGAACAACACTGTCTTTTGTCATTATCTTCAATATTATCTATCCGTCTGTAAAATTAAGAACATATTAGTTCACTGCTCAGAATAGGCCATCCGGCCAGCTAATTTTTATATTCCTAACATTAATATTAAGAAAAAAGTACTTTTTAATTTTTGTAATATTCCTAACATCTGCGTTTAGCCGCTGAATTCAAATCAAGGCCTTGGTATCGCGCAAAAGCGTCCAACAAATGACTGTGGCGTAACATATCTATGGTCCCTTCTGTCGAGTTGCTTACTTTTTATGTCAACTTGGGAAACGTGACTTTTCTCCGTTTCCCCCCCAATTGCGTCTCCTTAGCCTTTCTAGTCTCACGCAATCTTTCCAGTCATATTTTTTTCCTTTTTGATCCGCCGTTCCCCTCCTGTCTAGCAAGTCAATTATTATGGAGGATGATGACCCGCGGTCTAGGCGATCATGTACTATTCGCAGCCTACGCATTATGTTTTTATCCTTAAATGTTATCTTTGGAGATATTTTACCGTTGTATCTCTGTCAATTTCACTACACATCTCCCCACTTGAAAACATGCCTATGGCAAGTTCCAACACCAGCGATACACATAGGTAAAATTACTCCTCACGTCTGCCACTACTCTAATTTTGATCACAGGGGTGCCGACTGAGGAAATCTGCACCGACATTCAATTTGCCTGGGATATATTGGATACTGAACTGATAAGGTTGAAGCAATAAAGACCACCTCAGCAATCTTGCGTTTTCATGCTTAGCCTGAGACAAGAACACGAGAGGCTGATGGTCCGTCTCCACCACAAATGTCCTACCATACAGATAGATTTGAAACTTCTTTATTGCCCAGATTAACGCTAAACATTCTTTTTCGCTTGTGGAGTATCCTTGTTCCGCCTTATTCAATTTACGGCTTGCATAAGCGACTGGTTTCAGTTCCCCATCAGGTGAAGATGATCTTTGCAACAAAGCCCCTCCTAGTCCTACATTACTTGCATCGGTTCTTAAGACAAAGTCCTGTGTCAAATCAGGCAGTTTGAGAATAGGCTTGCTAGTGAGTTTTTCCTTTAACTCTTGGAACGCTAGTTCACATTGTGCAGTCCAAATAATTTTATCTGGAAGTCCCTTGCGAGTCAGATCAGTCAGAGGAGCACAAATAGCGTTAAAATTCTTGATGTATTTCTGATAAAATCCGCATAACGACACGAATGATCGCACGTCTTTTTTTGTTTGTGGCCTAGGTGCTCTCTGCAGTTTTTCCAAGTTCTTAGGATCAGGGGTCATATTACCCTGATATACAGTGTGCCCCAAGAATTCCAACTCTTTGCATCCAATACAACATTTTGTTGGCCTAGCAGTTAAGTTCGCCTCCCGAAGTCTATCAAACAACATCTCCAGAGCTTCAATGTGTTCTTCAAATGTCTCTGTGGCGACGAGAATATCATCCATGAAATTCGTGATACATGGGTTATTCAGGGGATCCAACAATTTGCGCATCATCCTTGAAAACACACTCGGAGCATTTTTCAGTCCGAATGGTAGCATATTGAATTCATAATGTCCATCCGAAGTGCTAAAAGCCAAATAAGGTCTCACTTCAGGCTTCACTGGGATCTGGTAATAGCCTTTACTAAGATCCACTTTTGAAAAGTATTTTGCCTTGTTCAGTCTGGCAAATAGCTGTTTTGTGTCTGGTAATGGATCCACTTGTCCTTCTGTGACAGCATTCAGTTTCCTGTAATCTATGCACAGTCTGTGTTCCCCAGACGGTTTTCTCAACAAAACGACACTAGAACTAAAAGATGATTCACTGTGCGAAATAATCCCCTCCTTCAACAAATACTCTATTTCTTCCTTCAATGCCTTCTCCTTCGCGAACGGAATAGAATAGGCTCTCATACAGATTGGGTTTGAGTCTACCAGTTTCATGTCATACTGTAGCAAATTTGTATGGCCTGGTTTATCTGTTAATACATCTGTATGTTCCTCCAGAACTTGTAGAACTCTCTCCCTCTGGTTTTTAGTCAGGTGCTTACTGACTTTTACCTGTGCTGCTGTTTCACAAGGATGTAATGGGTATTCATGTGAGGTGAGTGGTTCTTTTTGCATCTGGGTTGCAATAGCTAAGGTCAATAAGGGGGTGCTTTCCTGGAGTGGTCTGTCCAGATACTTCTTTAACAGGTTTACATGATAAACTTTTTCCTTCCCCTTTTTGTCAATTTTATAGTTTGTTCTAGACACCTTCTCTAGAACCGTATATGGACCTTGCCAACCAATTTGTAATTTATTCTGGCTTCCGGGTAGTAGAAGCAGCACCTTCTCTCCGACTGCCAGTTCCCTGTCCTTTGCCTTCCTATTAAAATATGCTGCATGTTTCTTCCTGGCTTGTTTCAAATTATCATTTGCCAGTTTCCATCCAGCTTTCAAACGAGTGGTCAGTTCGTTCACATATTGATACGATGAGGTAACAGTCTCTTCCGCCTTCTCATCTGTCCAGGTCCTTAATAAAGCTTCTAAAGGACCTTTTATTGGCCTCCCAAATAGCAGAGTTGCGGGAGCCATCTCGGTTGAACTATGTGGTACCTCCCGGTACGCAAACAATGCGGCGGGCAGGAATTGATCCCACAGATCCGGTTTATCGTGTGCCAGCTTTCTCAGGATAGAAATGAGAGTCCCATTGAACCTCTCTACCTGGCCGTTCCCTTGTGGATGGTACGGACTACAATGAAAGTGCCTGGCTTGAAATAGCTTAAAAACTTCTTCCGTTAGTTTCCCCTTGAACTGAGAACCATTATCCGTCAAGATTTGATGCGGAAATCCTAATCGGGTAAATATTGTAAGTAGTGCCTCTGCTACATGTTTTGAATCAATTGATGGCAGGGCTACCGCCTCTCCTCACATAGAACAAGTGTCCACCAGAGTAAGGATGTAACTGTTCCTCCTCTTGGTCCGAGTGAGAGGTCCCACAATATCCACTGCAACCCTCTCAAAAGGTGTTCCCACTATGGGCATTTCCCCTAGAGTTGCAGGAGCAGTCCAGTGCTTTGGAGCTACCCTTTGACATTCTGGGCAGGATTTGACATATCTTTTTATATCCTCCGTTATCCCTGGCCAGAAGTAATGACAAGCTATACGCTGTCCTGTGGCGCTGATCCCCATGTGACCACTGAAGGGAATCGCATGCCCGAGTTCCATCACTTTATCTCTATATGAAGTGGGAAGAACCAGCTGGTTGTGACCATTTGTTCCAGTTCCGGCCTTCCTGTATAAGAGTTTGTTCTTCATGAAATATTCCCCCTTGCTCGGAGGTGTGTGGCATTTGGGCAATTTTTTAAAACAGGGCTTGAGTGTCCTATCCTCAGCCTGCGCCTTCCTCATCTCCTCTGGATGAGCATTTATAGGTTCACCTTCTTCCTCCTTCTTCTGTGACCTGGTCTGCACTGTCGCCATGATCACAGGTTTCTCGGGATTCCCCAAGAAGACGTATCTACACCCCAATATCAGAGGGTAGATTGGTTCATCTATCACTGCTGCTCTGATTTCTCCTTCCACATAGCGAGTTTTCACCGTTATCCTTGCGATGGGAAGTGTCATGAGTGGTATGTCCTTAGTCGCCCCTTGTATTTCCACTGTTTCTGTGGTATACTGACTTGGGTCCACTAGGCTAGACTTCACAACTGAATCATAATCCAAACCTGTATCATAAAGGCACCTTATGGTGACCCCATTACAAATAACATCCTCACAAACTGGGGGGTGATAAGGTTCCTGTTGTCCCTTAGGATTAACCTTTAATCTTTGCGTCCCCGACTTCATTGCAGCAATGTTTGAAGGTTTCCTTCTACAAAATTCGGTGTTATGGTTATCCTTCTTGCACCATTTACACCATCTTTTTCCTTGGTTCAACGGTTTTCTTTCATTGAACTTTTTGGTCATTGAACTGTGAGTTTCTGTCGCGATAGTCATTTCTTGGCCGCTCAAAGTTTGTCCTACCTTTATTTCCCTGCTCTCTATTATCAAATTTATTAAATTGCTGTGGAGCTTTAAAATTGTCTATGTGCTTCTTTTTAGCACCACTTACCTCTGCCTGGGCTGCCTGATACCTCTCAGCAACATTTAAAATTTCCCCCAACTTCTCTGCACCTTGTTCCATGAGAAATTTTCTCATGTCTGGAGCCATGGACTCTCTCAATTGCTCAATCATGATCATTTCTTTAAGATCTTGGGTCTTCCCCAGAGCCGTCCATTTCTCCAAATAGGTTTCTAGTCTAGCAGAGAATTGGTGGTATGTCTCCCCAGACAACAGTTTAGCATTTCTAAATTTCTTACGATAAAATTCACCATTCTTCTCGTACCTTAATAACAAAGCCTGCTTTAACATGTCATAATTGTCTTGGTCTTCCCTGTTCATTTTGGCAAATACTTCATAAGAAGTACCTCTCAATCCCTGTGATAGCTTTAAGCTCCACCTCTCTCTCTCTACCCCATATGTAGTAGCTAATAACTCAAAACGTCCTAGGTACCCCTCTATGTCATCGTCTTTTTCAACAAAATGGTCTAAATGAAACCCCATAGCTGAGTTTGAGGCTCCCAGACTGGGCGTAGCATCTGAGGCAAAAGGGCTGGCACCATTTTCAGGAGCCTGGCCTTGTAATTCCAGCTCCCTTAGTCGTAATTCGTGCTCCCGTTGCAACCTTCTATCTTCTGCCTCCCTTTCGGCAGTCAACCTTTTTTCTTCTGCCTCCCTTTGCTGTTGTTTTTCTTCTGCCTCCCTTTGCTGTCGTTTTTCTTCTGCCTCCAATGCCTTTGCCTCTTTGTCAGCCTCAATCTGCAACCTCTTAGTCTCAGCCTCTAACTTCTTCTCTTCAACCAACCTGTCAGACTCCAATTTTCTTTCAGCCTCTTTTTCTAATCTCCTTTCTTCCCGTTCAATATATTTATCACATTCAGCCGTTACGTATTGAATTAAAATTTGACCATCCATTCCCATCTCCTTCGCGGTGAGCACAGCAGCTGATCTAAATTTTGCCAGCTCCGCCATACTTTTTAGACAATATAATAATATACAAGATAAATCTCTAACCAGTAAATACACTAAGTACTTCTTATGACTATAGTCTAACCAATTCTAACTAACCAGTTAACTAATTAATTATTACTGGCTGTGAAGATTCACCAACTTTTATCTGTAGGGACACTTTTAATTTTAAAGGGAATTTTACAATTTATTTCCCTACTTTTATTTCTCCCACCAGGAGATCCTAATATTACTGTTGGGCTAATTATCCCTGGACAAGACCCCAATTTATGTAGTGGTGTTGATGGTATTGTATGATGGTGATATTACTAAATGTAATTGTATGAGGCCAGCTGTGAAGGCTACTGAGATAAAATGTAGTTGTGAATTGTCAGAAGGCCTTTCTTGCTACCACTACGACCTCACACTTAATTTTTTTTTAATGAATGTGGCTACGTAAAGTGTCTAGGGTTATGATATGTAGTGTGGTGTAATAGGTTATAGATATACCCACAGATATTTAACAAGACTAATAATATTAATAAATGTTAAAATACACTGAACTAACTCACGTGTGTAAATTTTTTGATAAAATTATATTACATTTATTTTGTTCTGGATCAATTTTTTAGGTTGACCAGAACTTAAAAAGATTTAGAGATTATGAAAGAAATGCATGGAATATTATATCATAAATGCAATAGTGTACATATATATGTACTATACTAGTTAGTTTTATTAAAATGTTCTAGTAGTCATCTACTTGGGAGGATATTTAATGTTTGTGCTGTTGGGGTGGCCTCATCACACCTGTCTATATTGACTACACAGTGTCCAGAAAATGGTGGAGAACTGCTAGCAAAACTCAGCTGAGCTGCTGGCTATAGTATGGCGTCCCTAAATTTATTACACTTTCTTTCATATGGAAATCACCACACTTTAAAATCTGTATCACTGAACAACTATTGAGAAATGACCCCAAATCCGCGTCTAAGCGCCGACAATATGCTTGTCTGTGGCCAATCACTGCCTAGGTTTATTTGAATTTCAAATTTCCTACACTAAAGTCATTTCAGTCATGCTTCAGTCAAGTATGGATGTTTATCTGTTAGTCTGTCCGTCTCTACTTGTGTTTCTACAAAATGTACTTGATTTTTGAACCAACCTTTCTCTCCCCTCCAAAATTTTTTCGTTAAAAGTTATATTTAGACACAGCTACCACCCAAAAACCCTCTCCTCCATACTAAGTAAATTTGAACACCTGCGTCCCAAAGTCGTGTTTTTTTGTGCAATTAGCGACACTTTTAGATTCAATACAGTCTGTCGATGATGTGAACAACACTGTCTTTTGTCATTATCTTCAATATTATCTATCCGTCTGTAAAATTAAGAACATATTAGTTCACTGCTCAGAATAGGCCATCCGGCCAGCTAATTTTTATATTCCTAACATTAATATTAAGAAAAAAGTACTTTTTAATTTTTGTAATATTCCTAACATCTGCGTTTAGCCGCTGAATTCAAATCAAGGCCTTGGTATCGCGCAAAAGCGTCCAACAAATGACTGTGGCGTAACATATCTATGGTCCCTTCTGTCGAGTTGCTTACTTTTTATGTCAACTTGGGAAACGTGACTTTTCTCCGTTTCCCCCCCAATTGCGTCTCCTTAGCCTTTCTAGTCTCACGCAATCTTTCCAGTCATATTTTTTTCCTTTTTGATCCGCCGTTCCCCTCCTGTCTAGCAAGTCAATTATTATGGAGGATGATGACCCGCGGTCTAGGCGATCATGTACTATTCGCAGCCTACGCATTATGTTTTTATCCTTAAATGTTATCTTTGGAGATATTTTACCGTTGTATCTCTGTCAATTTCACTACACTGATCACCCGTTGGCTTGTCACACCGATTACGGAAACAACGGCAGATGGATCTATTTGTTGTTGCCCTAAAGACGCCGCTAGGCGTGATGGGAAACTACAACAGAGAAAATCAATCTGCTGTTGCCCTTAAGACGCCACAAGGCGTGATGGCCTCTGACTGCTTGGTCGGTCTTTGGCTAGGGACGGAAGAGCGTCGCTAATTCAAGAAAATAATTTTGATTCCAAGTGTTGCATCATTTCAGCCATCTACTCTGTCAAAATAGAGTAAATCAAAAGTTGTGTAAAATTGTATGAATGTGCATTAGTGTGTGTGTGTGTCTTCCCCTGTCCCAAAAAGACGTCTTTCTATGTAGATAAATGTATGATTGTTTAAGAAGTTGTGCTTTGTCTATGTAAAGTTTAGAAAAAGAAAATGAATTATCCATAACTTGATTTATGTTACTAATTGTTTTTATAAGCTGCTGATTTATTTATTAGGCAAGTCAACATGAGATTTAGCTTTTTCATTAGTCAACATCAGATTTGGCTTATTCATTAGTCAACATGAGATTTGGCTTAGCGATTAGTCAACATGAGATTTGACTTATTCATTATTCAACATCAGATTTGGCTTATTCATTAGTCAACATGAGATTTGGCTTAGCCATTAATCAACATGAACTTTGACACAGATACTTTGCTCCGTGTGATACAATTTTTATAAAATCAGATTCTTGATAACTTTTCAAAATGTTGATTTACTGCTAATCAGTAGATACTAAGAGCCACAGTAGTGCAGTGCTTAGTGCATTGGCTTCCGTGCTCAGTGGTCCATGGTTCGATCCCCCAGGTGAGATGGGATTTCTTAGACCGCAAACGGCTCCGAGGTCGACTCAGCCACATGAATTGGGTACCAGAGCAACTTTGGGAAGGTTAAAAGCAGTCAGCGTGATGCTGACCACATCACCCGTGTGTGCGGTATGGTCAAGAAAATATGGCCTAACATCATATTCTCAGTATTCCACAATGGGCATCAATAGACATATAACGAGATCCTTTACCTTTATATTTTTAGATACTAACTTTGTACTTGTATATCTCATGTTCTATTAAAGCTATTTTTAAAAATCTAATCAAACACAAGCTATAAAATGCAATAGGGAACTTTCAATTCAACTGTGGTGCTCACATTTAAAAAGTAACAAAGCCTTAGTGAATGGTAATATGAAGCAAAAATAAAACAAATAACTGCCAATTTACCATCAAATGTTTTGTTAATCATAACTATTAATATTGTAACTCCAGCCTATGCTTTTTAATTGAATACTAATTTTACTGTATCTCTTCCCCTTACTGTTGTGAGTGTACGTACATACATACATACAGTGTCGGTGCTAGGCTATTCTGCGCCCTAGATAGGGTTAATTACTTGCACCCCCCACCCAAATTCCAACTTCAATTTTCAAAAACAGATGTCTTGTAGACAAAAAGTTGAAAAGCACACAAATTGAAACTGGTAAATTTATTTTAAATACAGTGGGAGACAGACGGAGAAGGTATCGAACACAGACATCTATATAGATCAACAAACATGAGAAGATATCGCACTAATACATCAGTCCAGATCAACAAACATGAGAAGATATCAAACGTAGACATCAATACATATAAAATAAATATGAGAAGATATGATACACGGGCATCTATATATATCAACAAATATGAGAAGATATCACACTCAGGCATCTATCCAGATCAACAAATATGATCAACAATCACGAGCAGCTTTCACACATGTACATCTATATAGACATGCAAACATGAGTAGATATCACACATGTACATCTATAGACCAATAAACATGAGTAGCTATCACAATGTACATCTATATAGATAAACAAACATGAGTAGCTATCACACATGTACATCTGTTTAGATCAACAAACATGAGTAGCTATCACACATGTCCATCTATATAGATCAGCAAACATTAGAAGCTATCACACATGTACATGTATATTGACCAACATACATGAGTGGCTAACATACATGTACATCTTTATAGACCAACAAACATGAGTAGCTATCACAACCTACATCTATATAGACTAACAAACATGAGTAGCTATCTCACATTTACATCTATATAGACTAACAAACACGAGTAGCTATCACTCATGTACATCAATATAGGCCAACAAACATGATTTGCTATACCAAATGTACATCTGTATAAATCAACAAACATGAGTAGCTATCACACATGTACATCAATATAGATCAACAAACTTGAGAAGCTATCACACAAGTGTGACATTACAGCTCGTTTGCTTTTTCGTAATTTCCTCTCATCGTCTTTATTATCTATTATTTTGCTATATTTACCGCACATAATTTCGTGCCTATCCTCTACTCAGAATCATTACCCTTTTTTCCACTATCATTGTACACGTTTCACGCTTCGATGCATGACAGGGCCAGACAATTGCCCATCCCTGAGAGATTAATTGAATCATTAAATGTGATAATACCACATTGACTCCAGGTAAATGCGAGCATAAAGTGTTTGTTCAAGATTGCGTAATTACTTCCGATCTAACAATAGAATGGACTTGCAATACGGGTTTAATTGTATACACCACGATTTGTCTAAACAGGCAGTCGGATTGCGACAAGTCATGTGATACAAGGGATCGGCAAAGTCTGATAAACTAAGTAATCAGACTTCCGAATTGCTTGGGATATGTATATATTTATATCTACATCTAAAGAGCCAATACGAGCAATTATAATAATAATAAGCAGAGGTGTTTTACTGTTAATTCTCAGTTGGGGTCTTGAACGAGCTAATATTATATCTCTTCACAAAAGGCGGCGGGAAAGATAAAGAATTAACTTGCTCAGACCCATTCAGCATTGATCTCGATTTCTGAAATATCTTCCTCATACTTCTATTTGCATCTCTGATAAGAGTAATCTTGTGCGATGTGTAGACACCTTTGAATACCTACATTAGTTACTCTAGGCTTTGGCAATAGTTGGACCATCACTGCAGAGAAAAGGGGTGGCAACCTGTGACAACGTTTACATCTATATAGATCAACAAACATGAGAAAATATCAGACATGAACATCTCTATAGATCAGCAACCATGAGAAAATATCACACATGTACACCTATCCAGGTCAACAAACATGAGAAGCTATCACACATTTACATCTATATAGATCAACAAACAGGAGAAAATATCACACATGTACATCTATCCAGGTCAATAAACATGAGAAAATATCACACTAGTTCTATCCGGATCAACAAACATCAGAAAATATCCCACAAGTACATCTATCTAGATCAACGAACATGAGTAGCTATCACACATACATATCTATCCGGATCAAATCGTGAAAACTTTAAAAATAATGTAAATAGAACGACCTTCATTTTTAGAAATGAGTCCTCCATTCTCTCCATCAATTTCATCGTCAGCGTGTTCTTCTCATCTCTTGTTCCACTGGCACTTGTCTGGTTCTTGTCGCCACCTCCACGTCGGTAGCCATGTTAATCCTGTATACATTTTAATGCACGGAAATTCTGTTGTCTTTTATCTGAACAAAGACGTTATATCCTTTCTTCTCTTTCCCGCTCCTTATAGGGCATGGAGACACCACGGCAGCTGGTACCTTTACAGGACGCCTTCATCCATCATTGACTTGGCTTTGTGTTTGCGGCGGTGGTTAGGTAGCTATTTGTTTTACACGATGAGGTAACCAAAGATGGTGTCACATTAATTTTTCTCATATCTTAACATATATTTTGGATTTTTACTTATTTAAATAAATAAAAAAAATTCCCGAACAGAGATATCATATTCCGGTTGCCATGTTGTTCTAATTCAGGACAAGTACCGTACCAGATACACGAGCGTTCGATTGGCAGAGTGGTTAGTGTCCTGGCCTCTCGCTACAAAGGTAACGAGGCTCGACACATTGTGGCGTGACGCTCGTCTACCCATCTGGTAATGACTACCTGACCCTGTTAGGGAAGGCAAAGGTGCGAGGAAGGAAAATGGTCACCCCATAAACCTCTCGAAACTGGATCTAGTATAGTAAAGTCTCTAACACTTTAATCACCTACGCCAGTATATGATTTTAGATTACCTTTTACCAGACAGACGTAAGAGACGGGATGTGGTTATATGTAACGAAGGTGTAAGGACAAACGAAATAATTACAGATATCGCTAAATTGTTGTACGTTTACCATAAATTATCGTATTACAAATGTATACACTTTGTCTCACAAGGCTATATTTAGAATTTCCTATCTCATCACGTGTAAAGAGTACGAATTGGAAAATGGGGTAAGAAATCAGAAACGGCGTGAAGTACATTTTTTTTTTTTTTTTAAAATTTCAAGTCAATATTTCTTCATATGCTTCACCAGACATTTGAACTAACAACAAAACATTTTGTTCAGGGTTAAATAATGGTTAAAGTGTTCTGAAGTGAAATAAAATCGAAAAACTTAATGAAGATTGTGTGTCTGTCTGTCTGCTGTTGTGTGTGTGTGTTTGGTGGGGGGGGGGGGGGGGGTTCTTTAAAACTCTTTGACTACGAAACAACGCTCAGAGCGTTGGTCAGATTTGTTGACACCCATGCCAAAACAACTCTCTGAGCGTTGTTTTTAGTCTATCACGAATTAAAATTACGGCACAGGGTGGAAAATAATTACGGAGTCAAAGAGTTAATGAGGTGGGAAGCTGTGACAATGAAGGGAAGAGGTGGGTTGTGGGATCGATTATTTGTGTGTGTGCTAGAGGTGGGGGTAAGGGGAAGGCTGGACAAAGTCGATCTATGACTGTGAAATGATCTATGACTGTGAAATGATCTATGACTGTGAAATGATCTATGACTGTGAAATGATCTATGACTGTGAAATGATCTATGACTGTGAAATGATCTATGACTGTGAAATGATCTATGACTGTGAAATGATCTATGACTGTGAAATGATCTTTGACTGTGAAATGATCTATGATTGGGAAATGATCTATGACTGGGAAATGATCTATGACTGGGAAATGATCTATGATTGTGAAATGATCTACGACTGTTAAATGATCTATGACTGTGAAATGATCTATGACTGAGAAATGATCTATGATAGGGAAATGATCTATGACGGAAATGATCTATGACTGTGAAATGATCTATGACTGTGAAATGATCAATGACTGTTAAATGATCTATGACTGTGAAATGATTTATGACTGTGAAATGATCAATGACTGTGAAATGATCTATGACTGTAAAATGGATGGCGGAATGTTTTTAAAAAAAAAAAAAATTTGATAGTCCGTTCCATAACGTGCGAATGGAAGGGTCAGTGAGTGAGTCAATTTTGATAAAGATTCGTCGAAGAGAAAGTTGGGTGGGGAAAGCTGGATTTTCAGTGTTTCTTTTTTTTTTTTTTGGTTTTAAACCGGAAGTCTTCATCGTCGAGATAGTAGCTCATGTTTAGCACAGATCACGTGATGTCGTCACACAAACACACGCCCCCCCCCCTCCTTCCCCCAAGCAGACGTCCTAAAGTACGGTAGCAATTGCGGCCAGTTTCAAGGTGCTCACGTGAAGATTTCGGTTTCAATGGCATTTTAAATATACTGTGTCGTTTTTATTTCGTTAAATTACATATTTATGTAATTGTGGACAGATCGGTATGTCACATAATTACTGTTTAGATTATTTTATAAACACTTTTATGTAAACATTAATTCAACTTTTTTTTCCACGGCAAACATTTGCGTCATCTAGAGTTGGTTACCTTGAGCACGCGCAGTTCTCCGTGTTTCCCCAAATATACGAGATTTTTGGATCGTTAGTTTTTCTTTATAAAATTAACGAGATAATTAGTATTTCTTTACAACCGTTGTTTTATTTGATTTATCTTTCAGTAAAATACGTGACCAGCCCGCTCATCTGGTAGTAAAACATTTTATTGACTAATCAGTTATTCAGTAACAATTATTAATTTTTTTCAGCCTCTCTCCCCAACGTGCACGATGTAAATAGTTCAAGCATTTTGCACAAACAATATATTCGTTAAATGTACAAAAATCAGTTTAGTTAGCACGTTAGTCAGTGGGTTAAACACATTTACGGTTAATTAGCTACGGCGATATGGCTCTACCTATTCATGTTGTGTAACCTCAGAATATTGACCAGTAACATTTGTTAACAGGTTAGATGTTACTGAGACTGGTCAATCTTGTATTAACTTCATCCATCAACTCTCCACATAAACTTATGCCAAGTCATCCTGTCACGTGCCATCAGCTCCACGTCTGTCCATGTTTTCCTCATCATTTTCACTTATGTCTCTAGTTCTCTTCTCCGTGCGTTTTTCGGTCTGCCAGTGCATGTTTTTCCCTGTAGATTCCAGAACAAGGACTGCCTTGTAATGCTATCGACAGGTTTCTCAATGTGTGTCCTATCCAGCTCCAGCGTCTTCTTCTCAACTCTTGTTCCACTGGCACTTGTCTAGTTCTTGTCATCAGTTCCACATTGGTGACCTTGCCATTTCACTTCAATCCTCCTGTTTTACCCAAGCACCCGTTTATGAAAGTATGTAACCTGTTGGTTTTTGTTTTTATTGTTCTTCATGTTTCACAGCCATACAATAAGACTGGACTGGACATTTGAGAAAGATTATGATTTTTTTTGTGTATTTGACCTAATTTCTCTTCATCTCCACAAAGTTTCCGGTGCAGTGAAAGAGATAGGTCTTGTATTCAAGTCAGTTATTTATTTTCTTGACTTAATTAGTTAGTCTGTTAGCTCTTTCGTTTCGTATTACTATTGTTTTTCGCTGTAACACAACATCAGTTAACATTAGACTATGTAGAGACAGTAAGTGACAACACTAATGCACTAATAGTCAGTGAGTAACACGCCGAGTCGTGACTGTGAGCCCACGTTACAGGTATTTATTTAGTTACTTCGCCCGTTTATCGTTGGATAAGCCTACAGCTGTGACTTGGATCAGCTCCATAAAGTTTTTAAATTCAATGTGCACGTGAAAATTGTAGTCACTGTGAGGCTCTGAATGGGTGAAATTGATCGGCATGGCTTAGTTTTATCTATGACCGTAATATCCCGCGCCCAACAGTAGCTGGGACAATGATATAATATACAGCTGATGCGTGTATATTAATAAAGAGTGTACCGTCTGTACACACATACGAGAAATTTCATGTTAGTGGATTATCCAGTACCTACAGTAATTACAGTGTTGGGAAAGCGGTTTGTGGTCTGGATATTCATGTGTGGAGTAAACTTGTTGTGTGTGACAAAATTCTGCTAGGATTTGGATTAGCGCTGGCCACCACTTTGTATTAGCATAGGTGAGTAGTTACCGTTTTTGTACATGTTGCGTTTAAGAGCAGGAGAACAGTTGAATTATTAGTCGTAGTAGTAGTAGAAGTAGTAGTAGTAGTAGTAGTAGTAGTAATAGTAGTAGAAGTAGCAGCAACAACAACTGTGTTGCTAGTAGTAATAGTAGGGGTTAGCTTTTAGCAGTTTGCTGTTGTTCTTGTAGCAGTATTAGTAGTAGTAGTAGCAGTAGCAGCAGCAACAGTTGTGATGCTAATGGTAGCAGTAGTTAGTTTGTAGTTCAGTAGTAGTAATAGTAATAGTAGTAGTAATAGTAGTAGGAGGGCGGCCTGCATGGAGGCCGTAAGGAGGCAGCCCCTCCACCATGCAAAGGCACAACAGGCCAATCACCTGTTTGTCTTAAACTATGATTACGAGAAATACAAGAGAGAAAACCGGACTGATTCTAAAGGCGACGAACTGGAACGGACTACGGACTACGACTTATGGAACTTGGAACACAAGAAGTATAAATGGGAAGGAAGAGGAGCTGGTGGAAGAGATGAGGAAAGCAAAACTAGAAATCCTGGCTATAACGGAAACGAAGAAAAAAGGACAAGGAGTCATGGATCTCGATGGCAACACGTTGCTTGCTATACAGTGGTGTACCCATATCTGAAAGAGCTAAAGGGGGCGTGGGTTGCATTGTGGCCCAAAATCAAAAAGATAGTATCAAGGGATGGAACTTTGTCTCGGAGCGCATTATGGTTGTAAAACTAAAAGAA
Source organism: Oreohelix idahoensis (assembly GCA_024509875.1). Classification (NCBI taxonomy): domain Eukaryota; kingdom Metazoa; phylum Mollusca; class Gastropoda; order Stylommatophora; family Oreohelicidae; genus Oreohelix; species Oreohelix idahoensis. Next base: position 96,982 of record JAMPIV010003402.1, on the reverse strand, counting down.
GGAGAAACCATAGTCAACCTGGTCATAGTGTATGGGCCAAATGAGGATGAGAGAGCAGAGGTCAAGGAGGAATTCTTCGAGCTGCTTCAAAGGACAGTGGATGACTGCCTAGATGAAGTTATCATGCTCGGAGATTTTAATGCCAGAGTTGGAAATGACCATGCTAGATGGGGTGGCGTTATCGGAAGATATGGAGAAGATACTCTCAATGACAATGGAAAGCGACTCCTTAGATTCTGCAGTGAGCAGAATCTGATCATTACAAACACAAAGTTCCCCCATAAGCGCATACATGCATACACTAGATGTGAACCAACCAAGAATGAGAAGTCAGTGATCGACTATGCCATTGTTCGGAGAAGCTCATTCAGATATGTCCGAGATGCAAGAGTCTGGAGGGGGCCAGAGATTGGAAGTGATCACTACCTGCTAACAATCAAACGAACAACTGAAAGAGTTGCTCAGCCTAGGAACTGCCCAACATCACGCAAGAAACCAAGTAAACGAGCAGGAGAAATGAGCATTAGGACCTACAAGCTGAGAGAGCCAGAAATTAAGACCAGATATCAGGGGCTTATTGCTACAGCAGTGAGCAACACAGAAGAACGACCTGATGACTTGGAAACCCTCTGGAATAAATTCAAGGATATCATAAAGACAGCTGCTGCAGAAGCATGCGGTGAAGTCCGACTTGGGAACCAGAGAAAGAGGACACCTTGGTGGACAGAGGAAGTCAAAGAGAAAATAAGAGAGAAGAAAATGGCATGGAAACAATACTTAGGAGCTAAAAACACAACAGGACAAATGGAAAAATATAGAGAATATGTGATACTCAGAACAGAAGCAAAGAACAAAGTGCTAGCAGCAAAACAGAAGTCCTGGGAAGAATTTGGAGAAAAGCTAGAAAAAGATGCACAAGAAAACCAGAAATTGTTCTATAAGACCCTAAAGAACATGAGGAAGGAAAAACAATGCCCTCTCAAATTTATAAAGGACAAGCAAGGCAAATTGCTTACTGCCCCGAAGGAAGTAATGGAAAGATGGAAAGAATATTTCTCAGAACTCCTGGATGGTGAGCATGGTGAAGCAACAGAAATGATAACCACTAGCACAGAAGAGAAAACCAATGATGGTGAAGATGACATAAAGATGGAAGAACTGAGGGCAGCACTAGAGAAAATCAAGATGGGCAAAGCAGCAGGGCATGATGGTATAACACCAGAAATGGTTAAGTACATGGGAGCATCAGGCGACCTGTTACTCTTAAAGGTCCTACAGGCAGCATGGTGCAACAAGACCATACCAAAGGATTGGGAGATTGCCATCATAACACCAATTTTCAAAAAGGGTGACAATCGACAATGTGGAAACCATAGAGGCATATCCCTTCTCAGTGTCCCTGGTAAAATCTACTCTAGAATCCTAGAGCAGAGACTCCGACGCCTAGCTGAGCCACAATTGGATGAGGTCCAGTGCGGATTCCCAGCAAACCGAAGTACTCAAGACCTAATCTTCACACTCAGACAGCTGAGTGAAAAGGCCCTTGAGTATAAGAGTGAGATCCATCTTTGTTTCATAGATCTGGAAAAGGCGTTTGACAGAGTCCCCTGGAGCAAACTTTGGGACTGTTTGGCAAGGAAGAATATTCCAGCACCTCTGATTCATGCTATACAGAGCTTCTACAAGTCTTGCAGAAATTATGTGAGGACAGCAAACCATAAGTCAGAAGAGTTCAGGACCACCACTGGTGTAAGACAAGGTGATATCCTGTCACCTTATCTTTTCATACTCCTCATGGACGATGTCATCAAGGCATGTAAGGAGAGAACAAGAAAGTATTCAGTGGGGTACTGGAAGATGAGACAGGTCTATATTTCGGAGCTGGCATTTGCTGATGATGTTGCCCTGATTGCTAAATCAGAGGCACATCTCCAATCCAACCTGCAAGTCTGGAAGGAAGAGCTGGAGAAGAGAGGATGGTCATAAGCAGCTCTAAAACAAAATCCATGGTGATATCACGAGAAGAAAGAAAACATCAGATTAAGTTGGGAGAACAGGTCCTGGAGCAGGTCGACCACTTTAAATATCTCGGAGCTATTATAGACCGAAAGGGAGGCATCAAAGAAGAGTTGGCCACTCGAAAAGCAGCGGCTGGGAGACTTTTTCAGGCCATAAATCGTGGATTCCTCAGCAAGAAAGAGGTTGGTAAGAAAACGAAGATGGCTGTATACCGCTCCACCTATGTCCCAGTTTTGACATATGGATGCGAGTCGTGGGCAATGACTACAACCCACAAAAGCCAGATCCAAACCTCAGAAATGAGGTATCTGAGGAAAGTGGTTGAAGTAACAAGAAGAGACATGGTCCGCAACCAGACGATACGTCAAGGCCTGAAATCCCATCCGCTGCAGACCCAAATAGAACAGTCCCAACTAAGATGGTTTGGCCATGTCTGCAGAATGGGAGAAGATCGGCTACCACGACAAGCATGGGAAACAAAGAGCCAGGGATCCAGACCTCCAGGACGACCCAGAGTTCGCTGGGAGGACAACATTAGACAATCTTTGAAGGACCGAGGACTAGAATGGAACCAGGCCAGGAAGAAGACAGCTGATAGAATGGTCTGGCGCTCTCTCTTCCAAACCTCTACACCTCACGGTAGAAGGGGAACGACTAAGTAAGTAAGTAAGTAGTAATAGTAGTAGTAATAGTAGTAGTAGTAATAGTACCGGTAGTAGTAATAGTAGTAGTAGTAATAATAGTAGTAATAGTAGTAGTAATAGTAGTAGTAGTAGTAATAGTAGTAGTAGTAGTAGTAGTAGTAGTAGTAATAGTAGTAGTAATAGTAGTAGTAGTAATAGTAGTAGTAATAGTAGTAGTAGTATTAATAGTAGTAGTAATAGTAGTAGTATAAATAATAGTAGTAGTAATAGTAGTAGTAATAGTAGTAGTAGTAATAGTAGTAGTAATAGTAGTAGTAGTAATAGTAGTAACAATAGTAGTAGTAATAGTAGTAGTAGTAATAGTAATAGTAGTAGTACTAATAGTAGTAGTAATAGTAGTAGTAGTAATAGTAGTAGTAATAATAATAATAAATAATAAATTCTTTAAGCGCCAAACACGGCGCATAAGGCAGAAACCAGTGCTCTCCAGGTTGTTCGTTGTGACGCCACTCCTCTTAGCTCTTGCACATTATTTAGGCCCAACGTTCTTCCTTCTCTTATTATTGTTCTTCTGAGTGTTTCTTTTGGTCTTCCTTTTTTCCGCTTACCCTCAGGAACCCAAGTGAGCGCCTGTAGTGGTATTTCTGTTGTTTTGCATTCGTAGGACATGACCGATATATGACCATCGTCTTTTCCTTATATAGTCGGAGACATATTTCTGCCTAGAGTCTTCTCTTATTTGTCGATTAGTCTTGAATTCTTTCCAACTGATGTTCATGAGTTTTTCTAAGACATTTGTTCTCGAATGTATTCAGCTTGTTCTCCAATGATTTTGTTATTTTCCAACTCTCACAGCCGTATGTTAACACTGAGATAACATTTGAATTAAACAGACGAAGCTTGGTATGTATATTCAATGATCGTAATTTCCAAATGTTAGATAATCTATTGAAGGCGCTAGCTGCAAAAGCAATTCTAGTATGGATTTCTCTTGTTGTGTCACCATCCTGAGTCATTTTACTGCCCAAATAATTGAAACTTTCAACTTTCTGTAGTTTTTCCCCGTTCAAGATGATATCAAAGGTCTCGTTAGAAAAGTTCATAGTAATAGTAGTAGTATAAATAATAGTAGTAGTAATAGTAGTAGTAATAGTAATAGTAGTAGTAATAGTAGTAGTAATAGTAGTAGTAATAGTAGTAGTAATAGTAGTAGTAATAGTAGTAGTAGTAATAGTAGTAGTAATAGTAGTAGTAATAGTAGTAGTATAAATAATAGTAGTAGTAATAGTAGTAGTAATAGTAGTAGTAGTAGTAGTAGTAGTAGTAGTAGTAGTAGTAATAGTAGTAATAGTAGTAGTAGTAATAGTAGTAGTAATAGTAATAGTAGTAGTAATAGTAGTAGTAGTAATAGTAGTAGTAGTAATAGTAGTAATAGTAATAGTAGTAGTAGTAGTAGTAGTAGTAGTAGTAGTAGTAGTAGTAGTAGTAGTAGTAGTAGTAGTAGTAGTAGTAGTAGTAGTAGTAGTAGTAGTAGTAGTAGTAGTAGTAGTAGTAGTAGTAGTAGAAGATGAAAGCTGATGACGTGGTCTGAGAAGAGAATAAAGATAAGCTGGTTGAAGACACGAGAGACCGAAGAAATTGAGAGATGATCACTAACTACAGTTGGCACGGCACTCGATGATGATTGTTGGTGCTAGTGGTTGCAAAAGTGAAACTATTAGTGGCAGAAGTGGTAGTAGCAGCAGCAGTGATGGTAGTAGTTAGGTAGTATTGCTGCAGTTACTGTAATAAGAGGAGGAGTGGTAGGGTGGTAACAGCAGAGCTGCAGTGGTAGTAGCTGCTCTAGCAGTAGTGGTAGAAGTAATAACGTGGTAGTAGAAGCAGTAGTGGTGCTAGTGTAGCTGTTAGTAGCTCCAGGAAATGCAGTAGTAGCAGCTGTTGTATGCTTGGTGGTTGTGGTAGTAGCAACAGTAGTAGAAGTGATAGTAGTAGTAGCAATAGTAGCAGTGGTGGTGATGGTAGTAGTAGCAATAGTTGCAATGGTGGGGATTGTAGCAGTAGCAGTGGTGGGGATGGTAGTAGTAGCAGTGGTGGGGATGGTAGTAGTAGCAGTAGTTGCAATGGTAGTGATTGTAGCAGTAGCAATAGTTGCAAAGGTGGTGATTGTTGTAGTAGCAGTGGTAGGGATGGTAGTAGTAGCAATAGTCGCAGTGGTGGTGATGATTGTAGTACAAATAGTAGCAGTGGTGGTGATGGTAGTAGTAGCAATAGTAGCAGTGGTGGTCATGGAAGTAGTAGCAAAAGTAGTAGGTATTATTGTTGTAGCAGCAGAAACATTAGTAACGTAACAAGTGTAGTATTCCCTTGTTTTCTAATTTCTTAGTCATATGTCTTGTAACAAACAATGAAACTATCCCCCCAGCTTTGTGGGGAAAATACGGAAAAGTCGCACAATGCACTGTGAAAACTACATTACACACCCATTAACAGAATGTGAACACCTTTCAATCATGAAAATTTGTAGCGAAGCTGTTGTGCACAATACAATATATATTTATATAGGTAATACATGATCACAATTTATCGATTTAGGAGGGTTGAAATGAACATTAGGGAGAAATGTCCCATTTAGAACAAATAATTATTGATACGTCGGTCGATTTAATCGCCCAAGTCAGTACGCCTTAAGAGTAATAGTTCGCCTGATGCTCCCATTTACTTAACTATTTCTGGTATTATACCATCATGCCTTCCTTTGGGGCAGTAAGCAATTTGCCTTGCTTGTCCTTTATAAATTTGAGAGGGCATTGTTTTTCCTTCCTCATGTTCTTTAGGGGAAAAAAATGTAAATTGACACCCAAGAATATCGTCACAGCGCAGTTTTTTTTTTAAATAATAATTTTTGTGCATTCGTGCTAAGTTTTATCTACACAAATAATTGATATTTAGTCGTTCCTCTTCTACACTGGGATGTAGAGGTTTGCCAGAGACTTCGCCATACTTTCTTATCGGCTGTCTACCTCCTAGCCTTGTTCCAGTCCTCTAGACTGCCTAATATTTTCCTTCCCGTCGTGCTGGAGGTCTGGAATCCTGCTCTTAGTTTCCCATAATTATCATGGTAGCCGATCTTCTCCCATTGTGATTGTGACTGTTCCACTTGAGTCTGCATGGTCTGGGTTTTGAGGCGCCAGTTTGGTTTTTATATACTTATGTTTACCAGCACATCTTGTTGTCTATACAGTTGTAGCTATTTTTAGTCTAGTCATGCCGGACTATCAGGTGTTGTCGTATTTATGTTTACCAGCACATCTTGTTATCTATACAGTTTTAGCTGTTTTTAGTCTAGTCATGCCGGGCTATCAGGTGTAGTCGTATTTATGTTTCATGTTATTTTTTTTTAAATGAATTCTCACTTTTCTTTTTTGTTTGTTTGTCCCTGACGAAAGCCTTGTGGCCGTAATGTAAGGTTTTCTTGTCGTTTGTCCTTGTTAGACGTATTATCCCTTTTTTTTTCTCTTCTCCCAGCCCACAAATTATATGTACTTAGTGAATGGTTTTATTATCGGTACACAGAAAGACTATTGTGAGTTTCTTTAGTCGTCTGTCAACACCTCTCCTGCACGGGGGAATAATATCGATAGATGACGATCCGTCAAGGCCTAAAATCCCATCCGCTGCAGACCCAAATAGAACAGTCCCAACTAAGATGGTTTGGCCATGTCTGCAGAATGGGAGAAGATCGGCTACCACGACAAGCATGGGAAACAAAGAGCCAGGGATCCAGACCTCCAGGACGACCCAGAGTCCGCTGGGAGGACAACATTAGACAATCTTTGAAGGACCGAGGACTAGAATGGAACCAGGCCAGGAAGAAGACAGCTGATAGAATGGTCTGGCGCTCTCTCTTCCAAACCTCTACACCTCACGGTAGAAGGGGAACGACTAAGTAAGTAAGTAAGTAAGTTCCTATATGTGAAAACAATGTTTTCTGACAAATACGTATCAACACAGTAAACTCAGAAATGTATATGTAAATAGTTTTGTTGTAAACTGTATTTATATCATACTTCAAATGTTTTATTTGGATATAATACTCATAAATGTTAATCAAAAGACACGAGTTTGTAATTGTAAGCAAGTACCCACAAAGATGTATCTATAGACACGGCCTCAGATTTCATTAAGATAATACGTCGATGGTTTGTGAATGACAGGTGTCTCTATATTAGTTATATCTGTAAGTAAACCGTGACAAGAACTGTTGTTATCAACATTGTGAGTTGTTAATTCAATTTCTCATCAGTGTACATAGACGTTATTGATCAGTTGTGTGCCGTGATCAATTGTCTATAATCCAATGACGTCATAAATTATTGTTCCATTTAGTTAACTGCATGGACTGCACTTTAAATTCAAGTTTGTAAATGAGACCGTCCGTGTTTGTCCAGGATTTGATATTGGGAAGCCGATAATAAAACAGCTATTATCACACGGTATAGGAATAAAACAGCTATTGTCACACGGTACGGGAATAACACTACGATTATCACACGGTACGGGAATAACACTACTATTATCACACGGTACGGGAATAACACTACTTTTATCACACGGTACGGGAATAATACTACTATTATCACACGGTACGGGAATAACACTACTATTATCACACGGTACGGGAATAACACTACTATTATCACACGGTACGGAAATAACACTACTTTTATCACACGGTACGGGAATAATACAACTGTCTCACACTGTGTAGGAATAAAACAGCTATTATCACATGGTATATGGATTAAAACAACTGTATCGCAAGGTATTGGAAAAAACAACTATTATCACCCGGTATAGGAATAATACAACTGTTATCATATGGTATAAGAATAAAACAAATACGGATTAAGAATAGCCTCCATAACTGACTGTGGGAAGTGTGCACCCTTGATGTCAGAACCCTCAACTGGTTTTTTCTTTTTTTTTGCTTTTCGTTGTGTTCCTTTCTCTTCTCCTTATTTTCTCCAAATATGAGGTGACGCCGTAGAGAGTATCGCCACCTAGGACGTAGAGAGTACCGCCACCTAGGACGATCGACAGCTTCATCCTCCCAGGTTGCTGAATGTATATAAACTGCTTTGGTGTTCCTTTTGCACACATGTTTGAACCTAAGCTGCGTTCGCCCGGCCGTTCTTTGGCCAACTACAATTGTCCGTAGAAAATATATTTGAGGATGCAACCATCTTTATACAGTATAGGAGTAAAACAACAGATATCATACGGCAGGTCGTTAAAAGTTACTCAGGAGATCCAATTCCAATTGCAATGTTACACCCCTTTCTCCCCCCCCCCCCCCCCCCCCCCCCCGCTTTCCCCCCCACCCCACCCCACGTCTCAAGTTCCTGAACCAGAAGAAAAATGACTAGAATCTTCCATTAAATTACGAAATAATAATAAGCATCATTACCATTACGTTCCCAGTGGAGAATACGCCTTCTTGTACTGTGCCATCCGTTTAAGAGCTTTACGTGAGGTTACTAAATAAGCTGTACTGTAAACGTATTACTTTGGGTGACTACACACAACACATCATAAAGTACCCGGTAACATAATTTTTTTCTTTTAAATTGTAGGTATATGACCTGTTCTATAGCACGGAATGGTTTGACGTCACGACGTGATGAATAGAAGCAGTTGCTGATGGAAGCTGGTGGTCTTATCATTAAAGATGACAACGATAATCATGACGAGACATGATGGCTATCTTTTTACTGATGTTGACAACGTGGCCAATACTGCTGCTCTCGACAATGTTGCCAGGTACTTCTCCTGGTTCATGTCAAAAAGGCTGGTGTTAGATATGGCATTTCAACTTTATCTTGCGTCTTGAACCAGCTTATTATTTATTTTTTAAAATCTCTGTCCATGCCGTTTAATCACTTTTCAATCCAGCGATGATGTATTTCACTATCTACTTCTTTCTAAGTTGAATTTAAAGTTTATTATCAAAGTCTCCAATGTTTTTTTCTCTCATCTTGATGTATTTAAAACACAATTCCTGCCTGGTATCATTTTGATTAATTTGTCACTTTCGTCTAGCATACTGAAGAGAATATTGTGCTCGTTCAAACTATCTACTTTCCGTTGTATCTATTCTAGGACGAATGCCCATTCTGCCTGTAATTTAATTATGTTTCTTTGTAGCAACAGATCTCACGTGCGTTGCATAATCCATATTATACTTCCAAGATATTGTGGAAGTATCCGGTCACCCTGGTAGAGCCACTATGCCAGGGAAGAGGCAAGGGAAGTTCATTAGGAAGTCCATCTGCCTGGTGCCACCTCGCTCGCACCCCAGACAGCCAATGTTCAAGACTACTTTTCCAGTAGCCATCCAGCCTCTCGGCACATTGAATCATCTTAGACTTGGGGTAATTAACTAATGACTATGCCTGAAGATACCTTGACTCGAGTTTTACCATGATTATTACAAAGTAAAGAAATTTGTTGAAGACGCCATTATTGTTAAAACATGTGTAGCAAAAGAAGCTACCATTCAGCCAGCTGGTTTGGAACGAACACTGACTTTTGCTAATGACATACTCATTTACAGAACTGGCTGTGACCGACTGGAAATGGTTAATAGCATTCGTGGGATACTTCAGGAGGTGTTTAAATGGTGCGACGAAACTGGTTCCAAAGTCAATCCCAACAAGGCCTGCGTGATGTGGTGATTTTTAAACAACTCCATAGTGAAAACAGATCTTCCAGATATGACTCTCAATGGACAGAACATTGAAAGGCAAGAAAAAGCTGAAATACCTTGGAGTTGAAATCGATCACGGGCTATCGTATAAGTACCATGTTGATCACATCATACAGAAATGCAGGAGAGATCTGGTAGCCTTGAAAATAATGGCCACAGCTTGTAGTATTGTCGTTTAGATCCAGATATGCGACAGCTCATGCAAAAGCCTGTATGCAAGTAACCACAGACAAACGGCACCCACTTCAAGGAAGCATAGCTGACATTAAGGGAGCAAGAATATAGAGGGGAATGTCATGGATGGCTCAGGCAGAGACACCGATCAAGCACGTGACCACAGTTGAAAATATACTCAAAGGGGAAGAGTGGAGTAAGTCAAATGAGAACTGGATTAACTACCAGCAAGTTATCATCAGGCTTGGCAGAGAGTGTAGAACTTGAGGCAATGGGAAAACAGAACTGGAATTTAATCAGCTGATAACATCATCATGCCGGGCTTAATGATGCCATCGTGTAAACTGACGAGTCTGTGATCCGTGGTGAGAAATTAGGTTGGGGCTTCTCTGCTAAGGTAAAAGGCAGAATCGTCGCCGAACATAACGGGGCTTACAAGATAGTAACTTCCAGCATGAGAATGGAGGTAGAGGTGGCTAACTGTAACTTCATTAACAAAGGCAGTAATTGTGTCAGACTCTCAGACCATGCTTCGAAAGGTTCAAAATAGTTGGATAACGCATGAATGGAAAACATTCATAGAAGCTTCGAATCTGCAGGAGCTGGTGGGGATCTACTGTCCTGGTCATGCAAGGGTTCACGTTAATGAGAGAGCTGACAGACTAGCATCAAGAGCACCCACGGTTCGGACACCGATAACAGAGAGATACTGAGAACGATTAATGATCGCCTTTTAGAGAATGACACTGTAACAGATGAATCATCAAGGTTAAGACTGGAATTTGACATCAAACGTAAGGCTAGCAGAGATGGACGTAAGGCTAGCAGAGATGGACGTATGAGATGATGTATCCGTCGTGTATATTACCAGCGAGCTACAGGAACAGTTAGCATTCACACTCTTCGATATATTGTGAGGGAGACTGGGCAGCTATGGGTTTGTCCGGAGTGCAGTGATGTCGATTATGTTGAACAATAACAATAACAATTACGTGCATAAAGCAATCTAGGCTCTATATAGGTAGGAGGAACCCGTTACACACCCATTGAAGCATATTGGGAATATGGTGTTAGGCCCATATTTTCGTGACCATCTGCACACTAGGGGTGATGTGGTCAGCATCACGCCGGCCGCCTTAACCTTCCCAGAAGTTGCTCTGATACCCAGGTAAGGCTGGGTTGACCCAGGAACCATTTGCGGCCTTTAAAAATCCCACATCATCTGGGAATCGAACCATAGACCACTGAGCTAGAAAGCCAGTGCACTAACCACTTGGCTATCGCGGCTCCCCAGGCTATCTTATCATAGTTATGAAACTTGATAGTAAGACAACATGGAGGTTAGTGCAACGAAACCGGTTGTGTTTGTTCTTGGTTGAAATAACTATTTAAAAATAAAATATAATTCAGGTTATAAAAAGTTGCCTGCTTTCGTTCTTGTCTCTGTTCTGATGAAATTTATGGTTTTAATTAGTCAGATAATTGAAAAGTCGCTGATAATTTTACACGACGTGGGGTGATGATATCGATTCGTCAGTGCGAAATTAATTTCTTTACGTTTTAGTGCACGTTTTTAGTGCACGTAAAGTCAAATTTACTGATAATATAACTATGATACTTATGTAAATAGCAATGTCGCAGTTACTCCGGCAACAGCGGGAACGTGGTGCTACCAAACCACTCGACTCCTTGAGAGAAGAAAGCAGCAGTGACTGAACCAAGAGTCAACGACAACCATTGTTACCAAATACTAAGCTAAGTACCCAGTACTGGCACCGCTTCTGGACTTTATTTTTTAAAATCCAACATAATATAAATTTTTCCGATGAAGATACAACTTAAATTAAATGTGTTTTTCTTGACAAATCAATTTTACTAACTTTAACCCTTTTGATAAAATATTTCATAAATAAATCTCTTGTTATCTATGTAAATATCAACCCATTGCTGGAGTCTTTCAGTTTATTGAATGAATTAATATCTTTAAAAAAATACCATTTATATAGCTAAACAAACAATGAATTATTTGCTGAATCACTTTCAGCTGGGGGATCATTAAATACGAGTCAATACACATATGTCTCACAGAAAGGGCTGGAGAATACAAAATTTATAACAAACTTAGATGGCTCAGTTGTTATACTTTGCCATTCTAAAACTTCATGTGAGACTCCCCGAAATAGAAGCACCAACCTTCTATTTATGTCTCTGCTTAGAGTAATCTTGAGTGAAGGTTGCTGCCTTTGTGAACCTCATTTCTTTTACTCGAATTTTGGCCCTTATTGGACCACTACTGCAGAGCAGAGAAGACATTTTTCGACACACAACAACACATGACTAAACTATAGCACAACACATGACTAAACTATAGCACAACACATGACTAAACTATAGCACAACACATGACTAAACTATAGCACAACACATGACTAAAATATAGCACAACACATGACTAAACTATAGCACAACACATGACTAAACTATAGCACAACACATGACTAAACTATAGCACAACACATGACTAAACTATAGCACAACACATGACTAAATTATAGCACAACACATGACTAAAATATAGCACAACACATGACTAAACTATAGCACAACACATGACTAAACTATAGCACAACACATGACTAAAATATAGCACAACACATGACTAAACTATAGCACAACACATGACTAAAATATAGCACAACACATGACTAAACTATAGCACAACACATGACTAAACTATAGCACAACACATGACTAAACTATAGCACAACACATGACTAAACTATAGTACAACACATGACTAAACTATAGCACAACACATGACTAAACTATAGCAAAACACATGACTAAACTATAGCAAAACACATGACTAAACTATAGCAAAACATAGCAAAACACATGGCTTAACTATATCGCAACAACTCTCTAGACACACTCTATCACAACAACACATGACTAAACTATAGCAAAACACATGGCTTAAATATATCGCAATAACTCTCTAGACACAATCTATCACAACAACACATGACTAAACTATAGCAAAACACATGGCTTAAATATATCGCAACAACCCTCTAGACACACTCTATCACAACAACAAATGATTAATCTCTTTCACAACAACACATGACTTAACTTTATCACAATAAATGACACAACTCTATCACAACATCTCATGAATCAACTCATGACTATCACAACACATTACTTATATCTATCACAACAACTCATGGCTTAACTCTATCACAACAACACCTGATTTAACTCTTTCATAATATTTCAAGAGTAAGGCAAAAAAGATCCCGAAGAGAGTCGGAGCAAAGACACAGCCTTGTTTGACGCCACTGCGTATATCAAAGAGCTATGATGTACTTCTAGCATATTGGACTGTTACCTTCATGTCTTCGTGGAATGACTTCATGATTTCCAGCAATTAACTGGGGCAGTCGATTTTCAGGAGGATTTTGAAGAGTCTGTGACGGTATTGCCTCCCTTGCTTTGCAGTAGTGGTGCGACAGTGGCCAAAACCCATCAGTATCTATTATAGGTTTCAATGGAGTCTATCTTTACACAAGATTACTCTTGGCAGAAATGTAGATAGAATAGTAGTAAAGGTTCTATCACATGGGAGTCTTCTCAAGATATTCAGATAAGCGAAAACAATGCTGGCTGTTGCTGAGCACGTTAATTCTTTAATCTGCTGACAACTTTTATGAAGAAATTAGCAATGGTTTATTCCAGCTCGTTAACCCCCCCCCCCCCCCCCCCCCTTCCCCCGCTGTGTTACTCAGTAGAATTATTATTATAATATATAGCTCTGTTTAGAGTGTGTTTAGTAATTTGACTGAGACAAACATGCAGTAACTTTAAAAATGATTAAATCGAAATTAAGTTTGTAACATTACAAATAACAAAATTTTATAATCACTTTAGGTTGTAACAGTTGGAAAAAAATTTGAATATTTAGGAAAAGATTTTCATCACTTTTTATAAGAAGTTCAAATGGCAGCATATAGGTTAACTTAGCTGCCAATGATGATTCTAATCCTCCTCCTGATGGGTTGGCTTTCTGTACACTGCTGTCACTCGACTCTGGTCAAAGTTCAGGCGTCGCGCGTTCCCAGAATTTCAAAAGATAATGTCCAAGCTGGTTCTGCAGCTGTCTATAAGACCCCCTTATGATGGCGTTTCGCACACCGTCAGTCCACTTCTACCTTCACATGCAAACCCAAATAATAGAAGTTATATGTTTCAGACAAGGGCTTTGGTATGTATAAATCCCGAGAAACAAATGTGAGAAGGAAAAGAAACGGGATGTATAGTATTGGTGCACGAATGTCTAACCGTATACACATACTGACTTACAAATGTTAGGATAGATAGAGAATGAGATAGTAGTGAGACGGAGGGAGGGCCGTTGGGGAAAGAAAGAGTCGTTTTACGAATCAAGGCTGCCTCATTAAGGAAGAGGTACCATCTCAGGGGCTATTGATAAAACTTTCTGACGAAAAATGTGCAGAAATAAACCAGCGTTGAAAATACGATGATTAAACATGGCAAGATTCCGAAAACACTAAATCTGATTCCGAAATTCTGATAAAATAAACAAGATCAATGTATGTGTGTTATTTTCTGCTCCAGGAACTATGTTTAAGAAGATTGCTTTGTATATATCTGATTTTTGTGATGTTTGTAAATCAATGATTTTCTGCAGTAGTTTCATTGTAGGTGTGATTGTACTGCATTCAAAAAACAAATTATCGTCTGTTTCTTGGATGCTTTTCCTACATAGCTGACATTTTGTTATTTGGTTGGATCTGTGTGCTTCTCGTTTTGTTGTGGGTGTCATGCTGTATATTAGTCTAAAAATGACCTCTCTTGCTTTAGCAGGGATTTTTGGGTTGTGCAAGTTAGTGAAGATTTCGGTGTAATTTTTTATAGCATATTTATGTCCTCTTTAATCCTTAGATGTAATGGTGGTGCTTGGAGTTTAACTAAATGTTTATATATTGCATTTGTTTTCTGGTGAATTAATTGTTCATGTCCTTGAATGGCTTGTATGCATGTCTTATAAAATGAGGGCATAGGGCCGAAGTGATGGTGGATTGCATTGTTCAGTGGTCTCAGTTTGGAAAGTCTGAGTCCCATGTAATAATGAGCTAGTGTGTGTCGTTCTGGGTGTTTGATGATGCTGCCTGTGTGTTTAATTCTGAGTGCCTGGATCTGTGTTTCTAGGTCTTGAAAGGCAGTTTCTCCATGTTTCTTTTCTTGTATTAGTGTTTTGTGTTTAATGCTGTAAAATGTGCGCCCAAAAACGAATGCTCTGACCTGTTTGTTTAAATCCGTGATAGTCCGTTTTGGGGGGTCGAAAACTGTGGCAATGTAAAGTAGGGAAAATGTATGTATTTACAATTAAACTTCGTCCAAAAATCGCTGTGGTTTTGTATTTGTATCTGTGCAGCATGTCTCGTATTTTGGATGTTAGATTTTCCCATGTGTCTCTGTGTGTGCGATTTGGGTGTGAGGGAAAGGTTATACCATAGATTTTGATGTTGTTTGTTGGTGTTAGTCCAAATGGAAAGTCTGCTGTGATAAAGTCAATCCATTTAACACCCCGCTCAAATTTCAGATTCAAAATCTAGTAACAAAAAGGTACAACCTATAAAAACCCCACTATTTTATTTGAAAATTGCCAAGGGCAAGGTCAAACTGCTACTAAGAATTGAACACAATATTTCACTTTTCTACTACCGTAGTTTGAAAAAGGTTACCCTTCCCCAAAACCGCATACACACCCGCCCTATTATTTAGTGAAGGTTGTAACTATAAATAACTACAACATTTGAAATTTTGCTTCAAGGCCATCGCCTATCCGAACAGTCCACGATTGGCAGAAGATTTGAATTTTTCTAAGACTAAGCGTATGAGTCCCATCCCCCAAACACACACACAGCTCACGTTACCGTTCCCAATATTTTATGACGAAAGCCGGAAGTTTGGCAGACAACCAACGTGGTACCTCGTCTTGAGAAAAGGGAGAGGGGAAAGGGTGGATTAAAATGAAAAAAATCAAGCCTAACTTGCGCGTTTGAAAATGGAACTAAAACCCAAATGTGTGCAGGGAAGAGGGGGAGAGAGAGAAACTTAGATATTTTTTCTTCGTAAATAAAGAAGAATACAGAAAATAAAAGGGATGTTTTGAACTGTAACGAGAATATTTTTTATTGAAATATCATACTATTCCCTATAATAAATTATCGTGCCTTAGAGAAAAGGTACCGTATTGGGTTCGGAAAAATTACATAGATGAAAACGATGAAGAAGAGTTAGATGAAAACTAGATAGAATGATAGAGGCCACAGGGCAGTTTAAGAATCACTTTTAAAAATTGAAATCGACCCAATAATAACAGAGATATAGTAGAAATTAAAAATTGAGACAGACAGACAAACACACTGAGAAACTGCTTAATTTTGAATGTCTCCGGAAGTTACATTTTCTAGACGCGGTTTTTTAACAGTCAAATTAGCTTGACTTGTTGTGATTGGTTAATGATAGTTTAGGAAGGGGAGATAAAACTAACACATGGCCAGCCTAAGTTGCCATTTGAGAACAATATTTCCACATAGTCAGATTAAGATCAGCTGCAGAGCATTTGTGACCAATGCCTTTGCGGTCTGGACGATAGCGACCTGCACCTGATTGCCAGTTAATCTTACAATTGTGTGAAATATTTCATTAATTGCGGTAAGATACATAATTTTATTGATATATTTTATTACTATGTAGAGGCAACCCAGATAGGGTGCCAAAAATGTGTGTTGTGCGACATTGCCATTGGAAAAGAATTACGACATCCTAGCAAGCACATGCCTAAGCAGGCTTATAGAGAAACGAAATTAAATTGTGTTTGAATATTGCCATAAAAAACATTACGACTGTAAGTCCAGAAAGCTACTGGCAGTCTTCTGCAGTGTCAGTGTTCAAATGACGCCTGCAAACATACTTAGCATGATTGAAAAAAAAATTTACAGGTTACAAGAAGAACTGTATACCCATCTGATTTTATGGAAGTAAATCAATGTTTAAAGTGACAGTGGCGTTGCAGCCATAAGGAAGAAGAATGTAAACACAGTACAGAGTGAAGTCAAATAAATTAGGGGCTAGTGCAACTGTTTCACACATGAGACTGACTCACAAATGATGATAGTTTTGAGTAGTTGTGGAAATATTATAGCCAGCATATAAAAGGGAAGGAATGTCCTTCTTTTTCAGGGTTATATATTGCCTGTTACCAGTTGGTGGCAGGAAACCTGGTGAAGACAGAATCTGAGGACAGTAAAGGCCTCAGCAAAGCTGTATGCTGCATGTGATATCCTGAATAAAACTCGTATATGATCTACTGTAATCTACTGCAGAGAGAACATCAGGTGAAGTCCCTATACGTGGGCAACTGATCATTCATTCAAAAAAATTTTCCACACTTGAACTTTCATTATTGTGGGCGTGATGACAACAATAGTCCCTTGCACCATTGACTATCACTTTTAGACAGTATTACATCAGTCTGTGTTCTACACCTACAGGGACACTTGTTTATTACCAAGTTATTGATGAAGAGTTTTCCTTATTTATTTCTTGCATGTAAATACAGTTCTCTTCATTTTTAACCCTTCCTGTCCCAAAAGATTTGAGGGACAGGAATTTAAAATTGTAAAATAATAATATAAACTTAACAACAGTCTTACTTCATTCAATTTCATTGAGTTACAGTTGTGTTTGTTTTTATGCCCTTATCACCATACACACATTACCCTAGACACGTAGCCATATAACAAACTCATAAAATATTTCCCAGAGTGAGATCTTAGAGAGGTATCGGATAGGTACCCTGAGAATACATCATCATCAACAATTAGACTCAGGGACTTACACAGCTTGACCTCACTCTGAGTACACGTAGTTAGGTAACATCAATAACCTCTCCGGCACTCGCCACATCTGCTTTGTTGTTCCATTTGCCTATGCCCATTATTGTTGATGTTTGAACATTTACTTTTGCTCCGCTACCTTTGCTAAAGTCTGTGAATGTGTTTAGTATAAACTTTACAGACTTTTTGTTTAGTGGGAAAAAGATGGTGTCGTCTGCATAAGCGAGCAACTTTTGTTCACCTATCCCTTGTATGAAAGTGCCCTTGATAGAGCTGTCTTTTCTGATGTTCTCTAGTAGTGGTTCTAGTGCAAGAACATACAGTAAAGGAGAGAGAGGGCATCCCTGCCTTACAGATCTTGTTAGCCTGAAGGTGTTAGATAATGTTTGATTTACTAACACTTTGCTCTCGGGCTTCATATACAGAATATTAATCCATTGTCTGAAGTGTTCACCTATGTTGCAATGTAGTAATGTTTTGTGGAGGTATGAGTGTGATATTCTGTCAAAGGCTTTCTCCTGGTCAAGGGAAAGAACCGAAGACTTACAATCCTTCTGATGTGTGTAGGTGATTATGTCTCTTATGAAATGTGTGTGTTGATGGATATTTCTGTGCTGGACGCTACACTGCTGGTTTTCGTGTATGAGGGTCGCCATGAATGGTTTCAATTTGTGTGTTAGAGCTTTTGTTCAAATTTTATAATCTACGTTTAAGAGTGACATTGGTCTGTAGTTTTTAAGTAGTGTTTTGTCGGAGTTTGGTTTTGGTATTAGAGTGATGTAAGACATGTTTAGGCTTGGTGGGAGTTCCTTATTCTCAAAGGCTTCTTTGTATACTTGTAGTAAAAGAGGCCTTAGGGTAGGGAAGAAGTGCTGGTAAAATTATGTCTTAATTCCGTCAGATCCTGGTGATTTGTCTTTTTGCATTGCATTCACTGATAGTGTTATGTCTGTTCATACTTTCTTCTTGGTTTTTTTTTTTGGTTTTTTTGTTTGTTTATTTGTTGTTTTTTTCTATTTATTTAACGTATAAGCACAATTGTGATTGTCTCTATTTACATTGATTTGACAAATGTGATGCCATTTTCTCATGTCGGCAGTTGTTCATATTATTTGGAATTGAAAACAATATATATCCTAATTATAACCCATCAGAGGTTGAACGGGATAATTTTGTTTTCATTAAATTAAAAAAAAAAATGTTAGTGTCAGTTCAGTGTCTAGTGTTTGTCTGCGTCAGATAATTTTTTTGTAAATTGCATAAATCTGTCTTGTATATATGGTTGAACATTTTCTTCTGTGTACAGGTTCCTATAGTAACTTTCGAAAGCCTGCACTATATGTTGTGTTTCTGTCTGTGTGGCCCCTTCTAAATCCACTATTTGGCCTATCTGCCTGCAGCGTTGTATATTTTGTTCTATCGCCATGTATTGTTTACTGGGAGTCTCTTGTGTGATTGTGTTGAGTTTTGTCCGTAATAGGGCTCCCTGGAACCTGTGGTGTTTATATCGTTTGAGTTCATTTTGTAGCGTGAGAATGGAGGGAGAGTTTTTGTCTGTTTGCTTTGTTAGTTGTATAGCTTTCTCTATCAAAGTCTCATGTTATATGCGGTGTCTGTGTATGATGGATGACATTAGCTGTGTTCGTTCGCGTATGGTGCTTTAAGTGTTTCCCAGTGTTCTTGAATATGTTCTATTGGTATGTCACTTGTGTATGTAAGAATTAGTTTGGTCATGTGCTCTACGTATGTTTTGTTTTGGAACAAAGTGTTGTTGAATTTCCAGTGTGGGGAACGTTTGGAATGCGTGCTTGTTTGTGTAGTGCTAATGGCTGCGAGTACTGCTTTGTGATCTATGAACTTGAGAGCTTCTGGCAAGTGTTTTGCTTGAATTATGTGGTGTGTTGACGGCACATAGATTCTGTCTAATCGTGCAGCTCTGTTGTGTGCGGTGTGTGCATGCGTTGTTTCGATACTATGGGTGTGTGTGTGTCTGTAGGCATCTAATAAGCTGTGCGTATCCATTATGGTTTGTATTATGTCTAGTTGGTGTGCGTCTTCTCTGTTTGCTCTCCGTATCTGTGTTCTAACTACTCCACCAACTACGTCCATATCTGTCAAAACGCAGTTAAAGTCGCCTCCTAAAATATATAATATTATGTCCTCTGTATGACTGAGTGAGTGAGTTGTCTAAGTTTTCGTTAAATTGTGGTTGGTGGTTTTAGTTTGCTGGAGCGTGTATATTCACTATCGTGTATGTGTGTGTTGTTTCCTACCTGAGAGATGGTTATTTTGCCCTCGCTGTCTCTGTTTGTCTTAAGTATATCCCACCTGTCTGATGTTTGTAGGCTGATCCCGAACCTGTGTTGTGTATGGCTAAACTAAAACAGGAATGTCGTAGCCCTAACTGGGTTGTGATTTGTAATGCAAAATTATAAAGCCTGGCTTGTGTTTATGTATAAGTGTTATGGTGTGATGTAGTTTTGAGCGGAGTCCTTTTTTTTTTTTAAACTTCCTTCAGTTCTGTCAGCTTCTTGACGTCTGTTTCTATCTATTGCTGGATTATTTTCATGTCTTCCAACATATCTCTAACGTTCTGTAGATCGATTACATCTTCACTATTGTCGGTTTCATCTTCGGGAGTCTGCTTGCTTCTGTTTTCGACCTGTAGTTTCATTTTCATTTCTTTGACTTCAGCGGTCAGCTTGTGTAACTGTCGTCTATCAGTCGTGCGCTGTTTTTCTGCAACATCCGCAGCCACTTTGTGTTTTGCCTCTCTGGAGGGGATGTTTTTTTTTGGATACCGCTTCTTTCAGTATGTTCTTAGTTTCTTGGAACATCGGGCAGCTTCGATACATTGCCCCGTGGTTTCCGAGGCAGTTTGCACAGGTACGGTTTGTATTAATTGCTTTGTAGTTGTGGTCCTTCTTCGCCCTGGGGCAGTCGCCATATTGGTGGTTTCCCGCGCATTATCGGCAGACTGTATCTTAAGCCACTGGCATGAAAACGGATGCCCTGACCGCAAAACACGAAACCAGAATTGGTTTTTGGAACGTCAGAACACCATCATAGCTGGCAGACGCTGGAGTTGGGTTGGCCACGTCCTCAGAAGGGACCCTAATACCATCACAAGAACAGCTATGCTATGGACCCCCTAGGGAAAGCGAACGAGAGGCCGACCAAAAACAACTTGGCGGAGAACTGTGGAAGTGAGATGCAAAGAATGAACCACAGTTGAGGCACTGTACGAAGGATGGCCGCCGACCGAGCAAAGTGGAATCAATTTGTTGCTGCCCTACAAGACGCCACCAGGCGTGATGGCCGCTGACTGCTTTGATGGTTGGCGGTTATGGATCAAAGAAAGAAGAAAAAGTATCTCTCCTGCATGTTTTCTTGGTGTGAAAACTGTTGGCAGTTAGAGCACTGCATGACCGGAGGGATATATGGTTCTGTCTTTTTGTTGTTGTTGTATGGAGCGTCAGTCTCTCGGGTCTTGTCGATCCTTCAACCGTTACTATTATCAGATTGGTGTCTTTCTTGTTCCAAGTTTTCAGCCTTTCTACCTGTGTGATTTTTACATCTGCGTTTTCAGTTTGTAGGTAGCTGTGTATCTCGCTTGTGGGCCATCTGGTATCCACCCCTCTTATTACCAACTTCTTTGTAGTCTTGTATTTTCCCACCACCACTTTTATCTGGTGAGGCAACTGCACTTCTTTTGGACCGGCCTCCAGTTCTGTCATCAGCGAAGTTGTTTAGTCTGTGCTGTTGAGCAAAAGCACGACTCCATTTTCGTGCCTCCCTACTTTAGAGATGCCTCTCCTGCCAGTTATTGACTCGAGGATGCTGATCACTTTGTCGTCGGGTAGGGCCCTGAGTGAGGCCTCATCTCCAGACATCTGCGTGATCTTAACGATCCTCTCCTGTATCGCTTTTCTTACTAGCCTTTGTTCCCTCTTTCCTTCTCTGGTCCCGGTCAGGACTTCGGAAGGAGCCTTTTCTTGATCCAGAGCTTTTTGGTAGTTATCAGTTCTTGATTTGTCTTGACTAGGTCTAGTTCTTTGATTCTCAGGGCTTTCGTTGCCTTGCAAGTCAGGAGCTACTTCTAGTATAGCTTCTTGAAGAGAGAGCCTAAGGAACTCATCTCCCTCTTGGATTCTGTGTAGTGCGTCTATTATGGTATCACCGATATCTTCTGTGTCTTCGTCTTGTGCCTGTCTGTGCTGAAGAGCTGTCTCTTCCACCTCCTTCATAATGTTTGCAGGTGGGTCGACTGTTCTCTCCGGCTGGCTGTTTTGGCTTTTGTTCGGCGCTGGTGGGCTGGTGTAAACCTTCCTCTTTTTGGCGTGTGGTTCATTTCGGACCATTTTGACTATAATGCGATCTTTTCTCGAAGAGTGGCGTCATGAGAAGGACGTTGGTTGTTGAGCTAGTTGATTGTCGGTGAGCGGAGTCCGCTAACATTTACACTAATTGGGTGTGGATCACGTTACAGCTGCAGAGAAATATCATTCAAAGAAAATTGCAAAACGTCCTACACTGATGTAAGATACCAGAAAAGCTTTAAAATCTTATAATAATTTAATTTATTTAGATAAATGTATAAAGAAAAACTGGACAACTATTTATTTTCTTTAATATTTACTGACCAGTATAAAATTTATGTTCTTACAGTAAAATATATTGTAGATTTGGTTTATTTCAATGTGCTTTAATACATTTAGTTAATTAAACTATTTAAAAAGAAGGGGTGTAATCCTGTCATTCAAAGTGGGATAATCAATTATATTTATTAAAGGGATATAATTCAAATTGTGTTTTCGTTTTATATCCCTTTGACTGTTATTTAAAAGGATACATTGTATATGTCACTCATTGAGACATGTGAAGAAATACTGAGGAATAATGTTATTGTCAGTGCCAGGAAAAGTATTAAACAGGATTATCCTTGAGAGATTAAAAGAGTCCATAGACAAGAAACTGAGAGATGAACAAGCAGGTTTTCGACAAAACAGATCATGTTCAGACCAGTTAGCCACTTTGAGAATATTAGTTGAACAAAGTCTGGAATGGAATTCACAACTATACATCGGATTTGTGGACTACGAAAAGGCATTTGACAGTGTAGACAGAGAATCACTTTGGAAATTGATGAGGCATTATGGAGTTCCCCTGAAGATCATTAATTTAATAAAGAAAACATATGAAGACATGACATGCAGAGTTCTTCACGAAGGACAGCTTACAGAACCGTTTGGGATAAGAACAGGAGTGCGACAGAGATGCCTTTTGTCTCCATTTCTTTTCTTACTAGCAATAGACTGGGTTATGAGAACATCGACAACACACAACAGAAATGGAATCCAGTGGACTCTGACTAAGCAGTTGGATGATCTGGATTTTGCTGATGACTTAGCTCTTCTGTCCCATAACCGTAATCAGATGCAGGACAAATTGAAAACACTTGATGAGAGGTCACAGCAATTGGGTCTGAAAATACACAGGGAAAAGACAAAAATAATGAGAATAAATGCAGGTAATGATAACAGGGTTGAACTTGAAGAAACACCAATACAAGATGTAAAATCGTACACATATTTTGGCATCACTTATTTACACACTCTTTTTTGGACTCTTAAGTTGAACATTGCGCATTTTTTGTGATGATACTAAAGATTGAAAAGAGAACGGAAAACGGATAAAGAATTTACACACCCTCGTTCTTGAAATTTAAAGCGCCTTCTTTTTTATAGTGGTAATAGTCAAAACAAGGGATGAGAAAAAAAAAACACCTGAATGGCTAAGAAGTTTCAGTGAAGGGATAATGAAAACACTTATTTTCGTTTGTGTTATAAAAAAATAACCCTGTCTTTCTTATGTGCGATTCCATTGTATTTCCACAGTCGTGCTATCCTTGCTGAGAGCTGGATATACCATATATAACTCATCTTTGTCACAGGAAGCATTCATTCAGATCTGATTTCACGGACGAGTGGGAATAGCCCGAATCGGCCTTCAAAAAATATAATTTTTTTTTTCAATCTTTATTCGCATTCCATTTGAGTTTACAAAACATGTTCATTTTACATATTTTCATAAATAAATTTCAGTGAAAAGACAATTACACGATGAACAGTTGTATAGAAAGATAAAAAAAAAAACCCACCAGAAATAAATTTGGAGATGCCAGCGTTCGTCAAACAATATAAGAATATTTCGTATAATTACTTGGTCTTCTCAAATATACTACACTGTTAGAATTTTCCCTGATTGTTGAAATTTGCTGTTTACAATCAAACCTTCAAGCACGGTTTTGACAAAAATAAGCATTTACGGGCAATCCTTATTACCTGGGTGTTTTCCTTACATCTGGAAGCAACATCTCTGGTGTATAACCAGTCTTCTACAGAAGAATTCTAGTAAAGAAAGACTCGTAGTTATATCCCATAACACAAGGGAAGTAGTAATACTAAGCACCGTCATACTCTATCACAAGAGCTCTCTAGACTCAACTATTTCACAAAATATCTTTTGACTCAACTCAATCACAACTTTCTAGACTCAACTCTACCACAACAACTCTCTAGACGCATCTCTATCACAACAATTCTCTAGACTCAACTCTATCACAGCAACTCTCTAGACTTACTTTATCACAGCAACTCTCTAGATTCAACTCTATCACAACTCTCTAGACTCAACTCTACCACAACAACTCTCTAGACTCAACTCTATCACAACAACTCTCTAGACTCAACTCTATCACAGCAACTCTCTAGACTTACTTTATCACAGCAACTCTCTAGATTCAACTCTATCACAACTCTCTAGACTCAACTCTATCACAACTCTCTAGACTCAACTCTATCACAACTATTCTCTGGACTCAACTCTATCACAACTCTCTAGACTCAACTCTATCACAGCTATTCTCTAGACTCAACTCTATCACAACTCTCTAGACTCAACTATATCACAACTCTCTAGACTCAACTATATCACAACTCATTAGACTCAACTCTATCACAACTCTCTAGACTCAACTATATCACAACTATTCTCTAGACTCAACTTTATCACAACTCTCTAGACTCAACTCTATCACAACTCTCTAGACTCAACTATATCACAACTCTCTAGACTTAACTCTATCATAACTCTCTAGACTCAACTCTATCACAACTCTCTAGACTCAACTATATCACAACTCTCTAGACTCAACCATATCACAGCAACTCTCTAGACTCAACTCTATCACAACTCATTAGACACAACTCTATCACAACTCTCTAGACTCAACTATATCACAACTATTCTCTAGACTCAACCCTATCACAACTCTCTAGACTCAACTCTAACACAACTCTCTAGACTCAACTCTATCACAGCAACTCTCTAGAATCAACTCTATCACAGCTTTCTAGAATCAACTCTATCACAACTCTCTAGACTCAACTCTATCACAACTCTCTAGACTCAACTCTAACACAACTCTCTAGACTCAACTCTATCACAACTCTTTAGACTCAACTCTAACACAAATCTCTAGACTCAACTCTATCACAAAATCTCTCTTGACTGAACTATCACTAAAACCCTTTTGACCTAACTCTATCACAACAACTCTCTAGACTTAGCTCTATCACAGTAACTCTCTAGAATGAACTATATCACAACAACACATTACTCAACTCTATCACAACAACTCTCTATAATCAACTCTATCACAACAACACATTACTCAACTCCACCACAACTCTCTAGACTCAACTGTATCACAAGAACTTTCTTGAGTCAACTCTATCACAACTCTCTAGAATCACCTGTATCACAACAACACTTTTCTCACCTCTATCACAACAACTCTCTATACTCAACTCTTATCACAAAAACCTTCTTGACTCAACTCTCACGAACTCTCTAGACTTAACTCTATCACAACAACTCTGTGAAACATTCGATAACCCTGTCACAACTTCAGTCACACACATACACACACAATAGCCTCGTCATAGTGATACCCACATTCACAACTACGCACCATGTGTACCGACATTCGTGAGTAATTCTACACAGAAGGTGACAGTCCGCACTGAATAAATGCAGAAAAAATTACTAACGTACAATTTCATTTTTGTGTGTGTCTGCTATTGAGAAGCAAAAACTGACCAGATATTAGTGAATCAATGACAAATTACACTGACTAGATTACACAGGCAGCTCATAAACGAGTGTACGCGTGTGTGTTAACGTGCTGTGTGTGGGCTATGTTCCAAAAAAAAAAAAAAATCCAGTCAAATATTAACATCGATTGTTAACATCTGCAGCACGATTGACCTCGCGTGCTTTATACAAGACAGATAATCTTTTATAACAGCGTTGCAAGTACTAATGGATGGAAATTATTCTAACTTTGTTGTATTAAATTCTTTTTTTTTTTTTTTGATTCCTTTTTTCCTCACCCCTTAGTGACACCACCACTGCACTTAAGTCCTTTCAGTACGCTTGCACCAAAACACTGCATATTTATGTATTTATCTGAAAGGAAAAAACAATCCGGCCCACCTTGCGTTAGTGATCATCAGGGCATATTAACAGTATTTATTGTAAACGGCATATGGGCTTACTAGTATAGAGACCTGCAACAAATCTGCCATCTCATTCAAATAAAGAATTTATTTCTTGAACAGAATTAAAACTTGGAGGGAAAGCCACGTAAAGCCGGACATGCGTAAAGAAAGGTTTAGCTTTATCATTTCCGTATATAATAATTATCTTATCTGCAGAACTTTGGCCAATGGGTGGGCACAGCTGGAAATTGATCAACTGATAAATGATCGTGCTGGGGATGATGATGCCATTGTGTAGACTGATGGGTCTGTAATCCGTGGTGAGAAATCAGGGTGGAGCTTTTCTGCTAGAGTAAAGGCCAGAATCATCACTGAACATAGCGGGGCTTACATGACAACAACTTCCAGCATGAGAATGGAGGTAGAGGCACCTACTGCAGCCTTAAGGTGGTTGTCTGAGACTTCATTAACAAGTGTGACGGTATTGCCTCCCCTACTTTGCAGTAGTGGTCCAACAGAGGCCAAACCTCAAGAGTATCTAATATGGGCTTCAATGGAGTCTACCTTTACACAAGATTACTCTTGGCAGAGATGTAGATAGAAGGATAATAACGCTTCTATCACATGGGAGAATACACAAGATATTCAGAATAAGCAACAACAATACTGCATTGGCTGAGTATGTTAACTCTGTGATTCTGCCAACAATTTTGTGAAGGATTTACGCTCGTTTACGCTCGTCGCTGGGCAGTGTTAAAGGTGCTGCACGTTCCCAGGAAGTCAAGGAGTAACGGCAAAGTTGGTCCTTCGTCTTAAAGCGCATGCCACTGTTCCTTTATTGTTCCAGAGATAGTACCCGTCAGTTGGTACCACCACCAATAAGCCAATCCTGACTCATGGACGTTTTGCTCAGATAAATGAAGTTACAGGCACTAGCTGATGCCTGTTTACACGTGTTCCTGGGGTCTTTAATTTAATAAATATAAGTCCCTCTCTGACTCCGTATGTTTCAGTTTCCTTAGTTATTCCGGTTTTCCTTATTTAATATGAAAGAGATTTCCTGGGCTTTGTAAGTCCGTCTAAAATTCTCAAATAAAAGGTATCCGGTCTAATAGACGGAAATCTGATTATAATTACTGGCAAGTCTGGTATTGTCCCGGCAAGCGTGAATCTCTCAGTAAAATAGCTTGAGCAAATAGTCAGATTATATTCACTGCCTTCCCACGCTTTCGGTATTATGGCGCCCAACTGATTAGCCAATCTGATTTGAATATTTTGCATGACTCATGTAGTTCAAAATTTCAAACATTACTTTTTCTGAAAATGGGCTGTAAACAGCCGTTTTCCCTGTGTACCAAGTCACGAACACGTCGATAATCTCATATAACAACGTGTTCCCAATGTAACAATTCATTACTTTATCAGAAAGTAATCTATTCGATTTGCTTCCCTTGCCTCGTCCGTCGGAAAATAATCCCATCTTCGTTGTGGAAAGTTCCAGCTGAAGCATGGTTTATCTTGATCTAACTCTTTTCAGAGTACGGCGCCAGGGTAATGTCTTACATCTGCGCTAGGCGTAACTCTGCTTTACTACACAGAAATGTTGAGTTGAGGTACGAGTTATCCAATGTTGAGTGTTGGGTACTCTGCTAAAACTCTTTCTTGGTAGTTTCATCCTTCTGGTTGCTTGGGTGATGGCGAACAGAGCTATCTCGCATAAACTGTTGATCATTATGTCGCAAACCTGGCCAGAAGTAATTCAAGGAGAACAGTTTTACCAGGGCATATGAACCTTTAATGAGATGGGGTATGGTTAAATCCATTTCCTGCATCAGGCGGGTGCGATAGGGTAATGGGACAACTAGCTGTCTCTTATTCCCCACCCGTCTATATACCAAATCTTTCTCCCTGTAATATGCTCCCTGTGGAGTATCGGTATAATTACCATACAACTTAGAAAAGCGCGGCTTCAGGGTTTGATCATCCCTTTGTGCCTGCATCAGAAACTGCGGCATTGATTTGTCCCCGGACATATCGGATTGAGACATCAATTTCCGCAACCGGAAGAAGCATTGGCTTTACACTTTTCCGGGGCCCCTGTATTTCTACAGTTTCACCAGTATATTGATGGGCCTTCCCCAAAAATGGGTAAACTAGAGCCGAGTATTCGAGGCCCGAATCATACAAGCACCGTATGGTGTGGTTACCAACAGTTACTTGCACAGTAATAAAAGGGTAACTAGGATTTTGTTCACATGCCTGGGGGTCACGTTTCCCTATCGGCCCCCTGATCAGGCAAACGACATTATAAGGGCCGGATTTCGGCCTCTTACAATCCGATGTAAAATGCGTGTCAGGTTTGCACGATTTACAATATCATCTTCCAGTTCCCTGGGATGAATTGGTCTGTTTCTGCCTATGGTGATCTTGTGGTTGTTGCTGTTGTTGTTGGGCTGTTTTGTGTGTTGTGTTTTCCGTACTTTTGGAGTTATCATCTGGGTGATCCTTTTGTTTGGGGTGACTATCGTGGTGGCGCCTTTTAGACGGATTCACTTCCGACTGGGCGCTCTGGTACCTATCGGCAAACGATACCACCTGCTTAAGAGTTTCAGTCCCAGGCTTCGCCAGGAACTGTCTCATGTCAGCGATGTCCTTGAACTGTTCCACCACAATCATGTCCTGCAACCCTTCAAAAGATTCATCAAAGGTGCTGAATGAGAGGCCTGTTTTACGGGGAACTGATTTACGCGTCTGTTGAACAAACGCGCAATTTGTTTCTATCCTTAATTGTGGTGGATATTTGACTGTGAACATAATTTCCTGAATTTTCACAGTTGCATTTCGGGTGAGCATTAATATGTATCTTGTATTTATATTTAGCAGTAGATAATGAATGGAGCTCGTTATATTTGCAGTAACTCGGCCGATTTAGTCGCTCAAGTCGATACCTTTAAAATATGATTCAGAGACGGATTAATAGTACATTTTATATGGATTAAAAAAAAAATAAGTACAAAGAGAAAATTTAAATTATATCCGTACATTTAGAAAACGTGTTACGATTTTTAAAAAATGTTAATTAAATAGTCAAAGGTCAGTCCATTAGCTTTTTTCACTTCTGCTCATGTCATTTTTGACGGGTTGGTCCATGGCTTCATAATTAGTACAACCAGATGAATGACCACAGAAGAATTAGTGACGTCACGAGGACTTGCAGCAGAAAAAAAAACACAG
Source organism: Oreohelix idahoensis (assembly GCA_024509875.1). Taxonomy (NCBI): domain Eukaryota; kingdom Metazoa; phylum Mollusca; class Gastropoda; order Stylommatophora; family Oreohelicidae; genus Oreohelix; species Oreohelix idahoensis. The sequence goes on along the minus strand of JAMPIV010003402.1, from coordinate 67,650 downwards.
CATTATTACTTCCCGCCTTGTTTTGGCGAGTGATTGACAGGTCCATATAAGTGTTTCCTTTGTAGGTCCGCCTCTAAGTAAAAAAACGGTCGTAACAGTTTTTCGGATAGAATACGGAAACGGTGCATTGCATTGTGCTTTGAGTGAAAACTATCATTATCATCCAACATAGAGGCCAACAATATATTTTATTTAGAGTTCACAGATCTCTTCGCTAGTAACCCGTCAAGACATCACGGAGAAGTTCAGTAACTTATATTTATAATAAAAGAGCCACCAAATACCTTTTCATGTTTTGTTTTTTAAAAATTTGGTGTGTTAACTTTAACATTCTGTGTCAATTATAGGCAGAAGAGTTGCATCATAACAAGAAGCAGTACCGTAATTAAGTGTCGATTCCACGCAACAGTTTAGAGCCAAGCGATACCAGCTTTCTTCTCATCCAGAGACGTCGTCATTTTCCTATGATTTTAGCTAGTGACATGACAATCAACAAAGCACAAGGACAATTATTTGAAAATGTAGGTGTTTACCTATCCGTAGCAGCCTTTGCTCATGGTCAACTTTATGCAGCGCTCACGCGAGAAAGGAATCCAGATAGCCTTAAAGTATATATTCAGGAAACAGGCTAGCAAGACCAAGATTTGAAATATTACCGCTCATTTATGGAAAAAAAAATGTAGTAAAAAGTAAGGGGTACGTGACAATGAGAGAGCTGACAGACTGGCCTCGAGAGCACCCTTAGTGGGGACACTGGACATGGATAAGGGAGAAATACTAAGGGCAATTAATGATCACCTGCTGGATAATGGCACTGCAATGGATGAATCAACAAGGCTAAGACTGTTGGAGTTTGGCATCAAACGTGGGACTAGCAGAAATGGACGTGAGAGAGGATGCATCCGTCGTATGTACAACCAGCGTGCTACAGGTACAATTAGCATTCATACTCTTCAACATTTGCTGAGGGAGACTGGGCACCTATGGGTTTGCCCGGAGTGCAGTGAGGTCGATTCTGATTAACAATAACAATAACAATACTGGAGTTGGTCCTCTTGCAGGAAACCTGCATCAAGCAGTCACATGCTGTTAAAGTGGTGGTTTATGTGGTAGTTTGTTTTATATGGTGATGTTGCCAGCCTTATGAACAACCTCATATTAGTTACATTGAACGATATACCTCACGAGTACAGTAGGCCAATTATTTCTTTCGTCTCTTCGTATACCACCTGAAACTACACACGGGGCAATGATATCATTCAGACTGGGACCAGAAGACGCAGCAATAGAGACCGCAGTCAGCGACTCATAGCCAATTATTGCTCAGGACCAGCGAACCAGAGCTTCGTCTCTTCGTATACCACCTGAAACTACACACGGGGCAATGATATCAAACAGACACAACGCAACCACCGTCCTTTTCAGGGCGAACGAGGAAGAAGAAGAAGAATTCAGACTGCCCGTAACCTTGAACTTAAAAGGTCACATTTGTGACTGTTTATAACTTCTGGATTAAGAGATCACGCTAGCAACTTCTTGTGTTGTTTGAAACACACTCGCCTGCCAAGAAGGAAGATCGTTCCATAATTGTCATAAATGACAGTTCAGGTGAGGTCACATGTCTTTAGCAGACTAAAATATAAACAACACAGAATACCAATATTAAATTATTTACGAGCACGCAATTCGCCCATAACTGAAGAACAGGTGTTGAGAATAGACAGACCCATAGAACTACACAATATAGTATAACTTACATAACAAGAATACAAACTAATATGATAGGTTGATGAGGTTGTGGTGGGAATTTGAGGGGCTGGTGAGGTTCTCGTAAAATAAATTAATGTTGACTGGTGAATAGTGAATTGGGTGTCATCCCAGACACCCCGCGCTTTCCCACCCTCCTCCCCCTTGTTAGAACATGGCAGGTGTAGGAGACCGCCAATTTGGGACAGAGAAAGATGCACATGCACGCACATCCACACAATTTGACACTTATTATTTACTCTGTTTGGACTAATTGGAGTTGCAAAATAATGTCGTATTCAGATACTGAAAAACAGAATTATTATCTTGAGTTAGCCACTCTGTATACCATAATTATAACCCATCAGAGGTTGAATGGGAAATATTTTTAATTCTTAAACTTCCTACAAGGGGCAACAAGCAGTAATAAATGGCCTCATGATTTTTCAAGGGACACAAACATTGTTTGACTTTAAAAGGTTTTTTTTTTTTTTTTTATATTAATGAAAATAAACTAAAATCCCGTTCAACCTCTGATGGGTTATAATTAGGATATATATATTGTTTTCAATTCCAAATAATATGAACAACTGCCGATATGAGAAAGTGGCATCACATTTGTAAATAGGGATAATCACAATTGTGCTTAGGCCTATATGTTAAATAAAAAAAATATAAAAAGAAACTATGAACAAGAATAATATTAAAGTGTAAAGGCCTGGTGGTTCTGGTTATATAATGGACTTTACCAGATATTTAATTGACTTTCATCTGTTTAAAGTTACATGCATTGTAAGAACAGCATCAGACCTTCACATTCCCAGCCACTATATATTAACATGTGTTCGTGTTAAATATTGTTTGACTATATTATGCAGTTCCCTAGGTCTGTCTATTCTCAACACCTCTATATTTATAGGTAAGTTGGATGCCTGCAAATAATCCAATATTGGTATTCTCATTTGGTCATACCTCTTACATTTTAACAAGAAATGTTCTATATTATTGTCTTGAAGACATCCTGCACAGTAAGGTTCTTCTATTCTGAAATAGCCTTTTCCCAGCTGTAGTCTGAGAAGTTTCTTATTACTGGGAATTTTCAATTCCCTAGATATCTGACATTTTCTTGTTGAAGCCCTGAACATCTTATATGCATGTCTTCCTTTCAGATTTTTACCCCACTCTGCTTTCCATTCATCTGTTATTAAATCTTTAATTAAGCTCTTAATTTCTGATTTACTAATCCCTACATTTATTAGATTTTTATCAGATCTACCTTTCTTGGCTTCTTTATCTGCCTTTTCATTTCCTTCTATGCTAACATGTGAAGGTATCCAAACAATTAATACTGAACATCCTCTGGAATATAAGTATGTAGTAGCCAGAAAAATCTCCTCTGCTATATCAGGTCTACTACATTCTCGTAAGGTCACTCTGCTCATATCCTCAGAAATACGTACCCAGCCTGACCAGTGCCAACAGCCATGTCAGAATAGAGGAGACTGTGTGATAACTCAGGAAGGCCCAAAGTGTCTTTGTTTGTCAGGATGGGAAGGCAGGTTCTGTGAAAAGGTTAGTGCATTAAAACAATTGAATATAATTAAGTTTCTACTATGTGTGTGTGTGTTTGCGTGTCCTTATATGTGAACATACATAAAAATCAATCAATACCTTTAGCTCCATTAGGAGCATAGGCCTTCAGGGAACACAAACCATGTCCTCTTGTCACGTGTCATCAGCTCAAGGTCAAACCACATCCTCTTGTCACGTGTCATCAGTTCAAGGTCTTCCTCACCATTTTCATTTCTGTCTCCAGTTGTCTTCTCCGTCTGCTCCTCAGTTGACCTCTACTTCACTTATCCTGAGAATTCCAGAACAATCCTGACTGCTAATGCTATCAGCAGGTTTTGTTAGTGTGTGTCCTATCCATCTCCAACACCTACTTCCCTTCTCTTGTTCTACAGCACTCGCCTGGTTCTTGTCTTCAGTATTTACTTATTCAACACGAGTGTGGCTGTCAACCACTGTTTTAGATTATACATAATACATCTGATCATTTTGTGTGTGTGTTCTGTGTAAAGCATAGGGTTTCAGTTGTTGCTCACTGTCACAGCTTGAAGGATGGCATCTGTTTCCTCTTAGGAAGGTCCATACCTCTTACCACGAGATCCTTATTGCCATAACTTTCTCACTCACCATTGTTCTTAATGTTGTTTTTGGCCTCCCCACTTGTCTCTTCCCCTCAGGGTTCCAGTCAAGGCCATGCCTGGTTCTACTGGCTGGTTGTTTCCTGGGTGTGTGATCCATACATCTCAATTGTCCCTCTTTAATTTACAGCTATATTTGTTGCTCTCTGATTCTATGTCACAGGAGCCAAACATTAACTTTGTCATTTTATTCAGATTATTTTTTTTTTCCAGCTGCTTGTGAAACACGCATTTCCAACCAGTTCTATCCAAGCCACCCTTTTGCTTGGACAATATCCTCAAATTATTTTCATTCGCTTCCTTAGCCCTCTTATGTCCAACACCATTTCTTTTCTCCTTGTGTTTTTGGGTCTTCCACTTTTGATATTTATTTTTACTACCGCTTGTTCCACAGATATTTATTTGAATTTTCCATCCATTTCACATAAATTATCAAGTGGTTGGCATCATCTTCAATTGTCACATCTTTGATTGTTATAGTCATTAATTGTCACATCTTTAATTGTCACATCTTTGATTGTCACATCTTGAATTGTTATAATCACTGTTTGTCACAGCTTTGATTGTCACATTCCTGATTGTCACATCTTTGATTGACACATCTTTGATAGTTGCATCTTTGATTGTCACATCTTTGATTGTCACTTCATAGATTGTCACAGCTTTGATAGCCACATCATTGATTGTCACAACTTTGATTATCACACCTTTGATTGTCACAGCTTTGATTGTTACATCTTTGATTGTCACAGCTTTAATTATCACATCTTTGATTGTCACAGCTTAGATTGTCACAGCTTTGGTTGTCACAGCTTTGATTGTCACAGCTTTGATTGTCACATCTTTGATTGTCACTTCATAGATTGTCATAGCTTTGATTGTCACATCTTTGATTGTTCCCGCATTGATTGCCACATCTTTGATTGTCACATCTTTGATTATCACATCTGTGATTGTTACATCTTTGATTGTCACATCTTTGATTGTCATGTCTTTGATTGTCACATCTTTGATTGTCACATCTTTGATTGTCTCATCTTTGATTGTCATATCTTGAATAGTTATAATCACTGTTTGTCACAGCTTTGATTGTCACATGTTTTATTGTCAAAGCTTTGATTGTTACATCTTTGATTGTTACATCTTTGATTGTTACATCTTTAATTGTCACATCTTTGATTGTTACATCTTTGATTATTGCATCTTTTATTGTTACATCTTTGATTGTCACAGCTTTGATTATCACCTTTAAATGTCACATCTTTGATTGTTATAGCATTGATAGTCACATCATTGATTGTCACAGCTTTGATCATCACATCTTTGATTGTCACTTCTTTGATTGTCACAGCTTTGATTGTCACATCTTTGATTGCCATAGCTTTGATTGTCTCATCTTTGATCATCTCATCTTTGATTGTCACATCTTTGATTGTCATATCTTTGATTGTCACAGCTTTGTCATGTCTTTGATTGTCAGATCTTTGATTGTCACATCTTTGATTGTCACATCTTTGATTATTACACCTTTGATTGTCACATCTTTGATTGTTACATCTTTGATTGTCAGGGCAGCATACTCAGTGTTTAATCTTTTAAAATAAACATCTGGAGAACATATGCAGACATTGAGATGTTTAAAAGGGGCCTTGATATATAACAGTTATAAAGAGCAGGACTTGAGGCTGATGGGTGGCCAATTTAAGTAGTAAGAACTACATTGAAATTACCACAGCTTAACCTTTGTGACCCCAGGTCATTTCTGGGGGACAAAGAAGATTAGAACCACAGATTCCCCAGGCAAATCGTAAGTTTACCAATGTGAGGCTGTGTATGAGGCTATGTATGAGGCTGTGTATGAGCCTATTAATCTCAGTCTATAAAACAGGTTGCAGCAGCTTAACCACCACTGCAACAACAGGTTGAAGTTCTTTGGCACGGGGGGGGGTTGGAGGGGTGTAAACAGCAGTTGTGGCTTCATGCTCATTAAATGTTGAGCGATATCTTTATCAACTTTGTTCTTTGTCACTGTAACTGAGGCGGAAAAAATTGAGTTAAAAAACATTTTTTACGTGCATAAATAACTTGCTAGTTTGACTACTGATAGTTCCTTCATATACAGAATCTAATGTAATACAATAATAAGAATATATGTAAAAGGTGGAAGGAGTCATAAAATGTAGCTTTGTATCAACAGCCAATTCAGTAATATGCATTTGTTTGTTTTTACTGTCAAGGAAAAAAATGAATGCGAGTCCAGTCCATGCAAAAATGGAGGCAACTGCACCGATCTGTTTGATAACTTTCAGTGTAACTGTACATCAAGCTACACAGGACCTACATGTAGCCAGGATGTTGATGAATGCAGCCAGACCCCGGAGCTGTGCAAGAATGGTGCATCATGTGGAAATGTTAATGGTGGCTTCAACTGCAGCTGTGTCCCAGGTTCAAAAGCAGTTATTGATTTTTTTGTGAAACAAATGATCACCATCGTGACATTTTATATGTGCTTAGACCAGATATGATCTAACATTTTTTATTTTAACTATTCACTGCTTCATCATCATCACATGCCACAGCAGAATGAATAAGCAAGCTTGTTTCTCCACAAAGTCAGGTGTAACCTGTCAATTCTACTGTTATTATCTTCCATGTCACTTTTTTTGGGTTAGTCATCTCCTGTTATTATCTTCCATGTCGTGTTGGTTGATTGTTCACATTTTTGTCTGGTTGTTCATCTCCTGTTATTATCTCCCATGTTATGCTTGTTGCTTCTTCACTTTTTGTTTGCTTGGTCATCTTCTGTTATTATCTCCCATGGTTAATTGTTCACTTTCTGTTTGGTTGGTCATTTGTTATTATCTCCCATGTCATATTGGTTAATTATTTATTACATCATGACCATGCAGAAGGTTGATTTTTAGTCCAGGAATAGATTTATGCTAGTTCCTGAAGATTTGAGGCTTCTATGGAGGTTTTCAATTTATGCCTAACCATCCATTTTGGACCTTCCAAAGCATGGACTGAGAGTCTGACACAGTAACTGCCCTTGTTAATGAAGTTTTACAGCCTCCTTAGGGCTGCAGTAGTTTCCTGGATCACCATTCTCATACTGCAGGTTGTTGTCATGTAAGCCCTGCAGGTTGTTGTCATGTAAGTCCCACAGGTTGTCATGTAAGCCATGCAGGTTGTTTTCATGTAAGCCCTGCAGGTTGTTGTCATGTAAGCCCTGCAGGTTGTTGTCATGTAAGCCCCGCAGGTTGTTTTCATGTAAGCCCCACAGGTTGTTGTCATGTCAGCCCCGCAGGTTGTTGTCATGTAAGCCCTGCAGGTTGTTGTCATGTAAGCCCTGCAGGTTGTTGTCATGTAAGCCCTGCAGGTTGTTGTCATGTAAGCCCTGCAGGTTGTTGTCATATAAGCCCCGCAGGTTGTTGTTATGTAAGCCCTGCAAGTTGTTGTCATGTAAGCCCTGCAGGTTGTTGTCATGTAAGCCCCACAGGTTGTTTTCATGTAAGCCCTGCAAGTTTTTGTCATGTAAGCCCCGCAGATTGTTGTCATGTAAGCCCCACAGGTTGTTGTCATGTCAGCCCTGCAGGTTGTTGTCATGTAAGCCCCGCAGGTTGTTGTCATGTCAGCCCTGCAGGTTGTTGTCATGTAAACCCTGCAGGTTGTTGTCATGTAAGCCCTGCAGGTTGTTGTCATGTAAGCCATGCAGGTTGTTGTCATGTCAGCCCCGCAGGTTGTTGTCATGTAAGCCCCACAGGTTGTTGTCATGTAAGCCCCACTGTGTTCAGTGGCAGTCCCGCCCTTTACTCCAGCAGAGAAGCCGCATACTGATTTATCACCTTGGAATACAGACCCATCAGTGTACATAATGGCATCATATCCCTGGTCATGCAGGGGTACGCAACAATGAAAGAGCTTCAAGAGCATGCATAGTGGGTGATTTGAATATGGATAAGGGAGAGATACTGAGGACAGTTAATGATTGCTTATTAGAGAATGATACTGTAATTGAGTAATCTTTCCCAGGGTGACCAAATGAAATTCTTCAAAGACACGATCAAGACTTAATTAAAAACCTTTGGCATAAACCCTGACACTTGGTAAGCTGCTGCGCAAGACCAAACCACTTAGTGCACATCTCTTTGTAAAGGTGCAGTGGCATGCGAGACATCCAGAAAAGCAGCAGCGGAACAGCGGAGACAAGCTAGAACAGACGGTGTAATAAAACCTTCACATGAAGCAAACATCCCTGCCCACACTGTCCAAGATCTTTCCAGGCCAGAATCAGGCTCATCAGTCACCTTCGTACCCATAGACTAACCTAACATAATCCTAGTAATTGGATGAACAGAGTGGTCTTCATCACCAGTGATGGACGAATCGTAATTGATGAATCATCAGGGTTAAGATTGCTGGATTTCGGCATCAAACGAAAGACCAGCAGGGATGGAGGTTTGAGAGGTTGCACCCAGCACATATACAACCAGCATGCTACAGGAAAAATTAACAATCATACCCTTTGATTTTTACTGAGGGAGATTGAACGCCTGTGGGTTTGCCCAGAGTGCAGTGAAGTTGATTTCGATTAACAATAACAATACGTGATTAAATTATTAAAAAATGTTAGAAAGCATCAACATCCAAGGCAAAGAACTGACAATAATAAATGTATTGGCCACAAATAGCAGCTCTAAGAGTTGGCAAGCAAATAGAAATGTTTCAGCACATAAAACAGGGTGTTAGGCAGGGAAATGTGCTGTTACAGAACTGTAATGGTAAAGGAAGGGAAGGAGGCATGTTGATACCATTACAGTTGGTGTCCTCATAGGAAGCCTATTCAAAAACACTTAGAGTGGTCCTGCAGTACCACCAGACAGTATCAGCTTTATGTAGCATTGGAGAACTGTTTTATTTTTTAACTTTATAGCTAGGTCATTGATCTCAGTAATTACACATGACAACAGATGTTAATTTTACATCTAGGTCATTGTTCTCAGTAATTATAAAGTTAACTACAGGTACGAGGGAAGGTAAAAAAGTAATGCCTCGTAATTTTTAATTTCATTCAATAGACAAGAAAACAGATAAAATTCACATTGAAATGTAGCCCCAAGTCTGTACTTCAAAAATTTATTTCTCAATGTAGTCTCCGTTATTTGTTACAGTTTTTGTCCGTCTTCTCACAAGGGCATGTATCCCCGGAAGGTAAAAATTTGTGTCCTTTTTTCTAAACCACTGGCGGACGGCGCGTTTAAGGGTCTCGGTGTCCTCAAAGTGATGTCCGCGAAGATATTCTTTCAGTGGTCCAAACAGTTGGAAGTCAGAAGGTGCAAGATCGGGACTGTAAGGGGGATGTGGTAATAATGTCCAGCCAAATTCTGCAATCGCATCAATAGTGCGTTTAGTGGTGTTTGGCGTGGCATTATCGTGCAACAGTAGTGCAGTTCTCTGATCTTTTAATGGGTAAAGTCGCCGAAGACGACCTCTAAGCTTCTTCAAAGCTTCAATGTAACGGTCTGCATTCACCGAGTTTCCCTGTTCCAAGAAGTCGAGAAGAATCACACCCTTCTCATCCCAAAACACGGAGGCCATAACTTTCCCTACAGATGGTGAACTTTTGAACTTTTTTCTTGTCGGCGATGTTGTGTGATGCCATTCCATTGACTGCCTCTTGGATTCTGGTTCAAAAAAATGAACCCAAGTCTCATCACCTGTCACAATATTCGACTAACATCCACTGTTGAATCTCCATAAACATTCTTCAAACGTTCGTGGATGCGAATTGGGGTCTCGCCTTCAGCATTGAGGAATTCTATGACATAACATTGTTTTAACCAACGTCTTTGGCAGCCATTTTTAAACTGTTACAGTGGTGCCACCTGTTAAGGAAACAGGTTGGTAATGCTATACAGTGCAGAAGAGTGTTTGAGGAATCCTGCTAAATTTACAAATTGCACACTGATGCAGTATTTACATACATAAAAAATAGGAGGCATTACTTTTTGACCTTCCCTCGTACAATATATGCAAACTTTACATCTAGGTCATTGATCTCAGTATTTATAACGTTTTGATCTCAGTAATTATTATGTTTTGATGTCAGTAATTATAAACTTTAGATTTCAGTAATTATAACATTTTGATCTCAGTAATTATAACATTTTGATGTCAGTAATTATAACGTTTTGATCTCATAATGTTTTGATGTCAGTAATTATAATGTTCTGATCTCAGTAATTATAAAATTTTTGATCTCAGTAATTATAAAATTTTTGATCTCAGTAATTATAACATTTTGATGTCAGTAATTATAACATTTTGATCTCAGTTATTATAAAGTTTTGATAGTAATTATACAGTTTTGATGTCAGCAATTATCACATTTTATGTCAGTAATTTTACAGTTTTGATCTTAGCAATTATAGAGTTACATGTAAACTACATGTAAAACTGTTAACTTTACATCTAGGTTATTGATTTTAGTAATTATAAAGTTAACTAAATGTAAACCAACTGTTAACTTTACATCTAGGTCATTGATCTGAGTAATTATAAAGTTTTGATGTCATTAATTATAAAGCCAACTACACATGGCAATGACTGTTAACTTTACATGTAGGTCATTGGTCTCAGTAATTATAAAGTTAACTGCAATGACAGGTTATACTGGACCTTTGTGTGAGACAGAAATTGATGAATGTGCCACGTCCCCTTGTCACTTTGGTGGTACCTGTACTGACCTCATTAACAACTTCCGCTGTGAGTGCTTGCCTGGTTTCCTGGGAGCTACATGTGAGGCAGTGGTCAGACAGTGTCAGCTGACCACCCCGTGTGGCAAAAATGGAATTTGTGTTGAGAAGCTCCAAGGTAAGGGAGATCAGTCAAAATCACTAACAGATGTAGAGCTATTTGTCTGCTACATGTATTAAGTTAGCCAATGATTGTTTTTTAGGGAGTCATTTTCTTATGTGTGTTTGACTTAACATACTTCAGTCAGCCAGCTGCTTATAAATGACTTCAGTCAGCTGCTTATGTATTTCACTTAACATACTTCAGTCAGTTATTTGTTTTTGAATCACGTAACGCTTCAGTCAGTCAGCTGCTTATGAATCTCTTAGCACACTTCAGTCAGTCAGCTTCTTATATGTGTTTGACTTAACATACTTGTCAGTCAGCTTCTTATGTGTGTTTGACTTAACATACTTCAGTCAGTCAGCTTCTTATGTGTATTTGACTTAACATACTTCAGTCAGTCAGCTTCTTCTGTGTGTTTCACTTAACATACTTTAATCAGTCAGCTTATCTGTGTTTGACTTAACATACTTCATCAGTCAGCTTCTTATGACTAACTTAACATACTTCAGTCAGTCAGCTGCGTTTGAATCACTTAACAGTCACTTCATAGTCAGTCAGTCAGCTTCTTATGACTGACAACATACTTCAGTCAGTCAGCTTTTTATGACTGACTTAACAAACTTTGGTCAGTCAGCTGCTTATGTGTATTTGACTTAACATACTTTAGTCAGTCAGCTGCTTATGGCTGACTTATCATACACATACCTGTCAACATGTACGAATTTTTCGTACAATGTACGGATTTTTGATACTTTTAGCAGTGTATGGCCGTACAGACTCGTACGGATTTTTCTCCCCCTCCCCAAAAAAATTTTTTTTTTTTTTTTTTTAAAATTCTAAAAATATTTTCCAACCCAAGTTTTTTTAAATTTTAAATCAGAAAATATTTTCTACCCCAGGTTTTTTTTTTACCAATTTTTTTTATTTTTAATTCCGGAAATCTCGGCGTTTGTTTTTAAACTGAGGTCTCCCAGCAACCAATCAAATCCTTTTATACCCAACAATTCGGCAAACACGTTGAATTCGGCCTCAAACGCTTTCGGTTTTCAGCGTGACATGACGTATTTTTAAAGTCACCTGTTATCAACGACGACGCTTGCTTGCCACCACACTTCGACGCCATTTTGTTTAAAAAAGCTAAGTACTTATAACTTAGTTAAATATTGCTGTTGTTTTGCTTTGTTGCAATTTAATCGCTGCCTTAATCTTTCCAGTTAGGCCTATATCTTGCCCTTCAATATATTTCTGATAAATTGTCATAATATTCTGTGTAGGCCCTACATAACTAGAAAAAAAAAAGTTTGTTTGCGTTGAGTAGGCCTACTTCATGCCAGCGCTCGAGATTCGCTGCTTTATTTTTTAATAAAGTGGCAATCTGTTATCACTGGTCTAGGCTACCAACTCTTAAATAATAATTTTTTAAATTTTTGGTGGTACGATTTTTCTTCCTAGATTTGATATCTTGCCCTTCAATAGCCTATATTTCCGATAAATTGTCATAATATTCTGTGTAGGCCCTACATAACTAGAAAAAAAAGTTTGTTTGCGTTGAGTCTCCTTCTTTGATCCTTAACCGCAGACCATCAAAGCAGTCAGTAGCCATCACGCCTAGTGGCGTCTTGTAGGGCAACAACAAAGTGGCAATCTGTTATCACTGTCTAGGCTACCAACTCTTAAATAATAATTTTGTAAATTTTTGGTGGTACGTTTTTTCTTCCTAGATTTGATATTCTGTTCATAATTTTGTTTATTTTGTTGTTGTTGCTGTTAGCCGTTTGCTTTGTTCGTTGTATTTTTTAATCATTCTCGTTGTCTACAAAGCTTATTAGTTGAAATATTTCATCCACTAAATGATGGCTGAGTGTTACGAAGTTATTATGTATGTATCATGTTGGCCCCACTTAAATTTGTCACCAGTTAAATTTACGCGCTGACATATTTATCTGATGCCAGCATGAGATGCTTTGCACAATAGTTTTTTATTAATGAACGCGATTATGCGTGGACGTCAATGAATAGTGATGACGTTGTAAGGTGTTATGCTAATGCATAACAACGGTCTCTCTGGACCCTTTTGATGATGATCTCCGTCTAAGCAAGACGTGACTTTTAGTACTCCCGAGATATTAGTGTGCAGATTTCTCCTCAACTATTTTACCAAGGGTCGTCATTATTATTAACAATGCAGTAATGTAGCATCGTATATGTTGAGTAACCTTCTTTGAAGAAGATATGCAGGGAGTACATTTTATTATAATTAGTAGCATTACTAGATTGCCAAACTCCAATTATCACTACCGGATGTTTCCGCTAGACGGCATCGCGTGTAAAAAGGTTGGACCTTTTGACGATGAATGACATAAGAGACTGCACTAAGCTATGCATTAATTCCTGCCATGTATGTTCTTGATGTTTCGTCGTATAATAAATATGAAGTAATCGTGGACTCTAACACGACATTGTTGTCAACTGACTCAAGTCGAATTTTGATATGAAGACTCACCTTCGCACTTACCCTCAATCAGCACTATTGCTCAAGTAAAATAGATTACCAAGCAGATGAACAGAAAATTTCTCCCCCCCCCCTCTACACTGAGCCTAATTCAAAGAAACAAAAGCTGACTGTGAAAGATCATTTTCAATGATGAAAAAAATTCACACAGACTGCAGGAGGTCCATGAATGCGGACACACTCACTTCTATTTTACAGTGTAAGATTAACATTGATACATGCTGTGCAGACTTTAAGCCCACAAATGCAATTCTGCAAAGTCCTAAAAGTGCATGTGTTGATTATAATACAAAACACTGTACATCGAAAGAATAGTTTACCTCATGATCACTAAGTTTTTTATATGTAAAGAACAGCATGAGACTATTAGCATGTTTTATATCACAATAATTCAAATGCTAATAGATTTGTATATGTCATTTCTTTTTTTAAAACTGTACTGCGTAAAATTTTTAAATATATTTTTTGCGTAAGGATTTTTGGGTGTTTGCAAGGATTTTTTGGGTCCGGTGTACAGATTTTTGTCTCAGGAGGTTGACAGGTATGCATACAGCAGTCAGTCAGCTACTTATGGCTGACTTATCATACAGCAGTCAGTCAGCTGCTTATGAAATGACTTATTGTTGATCAGAATTGACATCATTGCACTCTGGGCAAACCCATAGGTACTCAGTCACTCTTAGCGAATGTCGAGGGGTACGAATGCTAATTTTTCCTGTTACATGGTGGAAGTGTCCAGAGCCATCCACTTTGGACCTTCTGAAGCATTGATTGTGAATCTGATACAAAAATCATAATTTACAAAATCACCCTTGTTAATGAAGTCTCAGACAACCACCTTAAGGCTGCAGTAGCTGCCTCTACCTCCATTCTCAAGCTGGAAGTTGTTATCATGTAAGCTCCACAATGTTCAGCTACAATTCTGCCCTTTACTCTGTCAGAGAAGCCCCTGCTTGATCAAATATTACTCCACAGTATGTCAGCTTGTCTTACCTTCAAAGTTTCTGCTCATTGAGAATCAATGTCTGGAAGATCTGCTTTAGTATGGAGCTATTGAAGGAGCACCACGGCACACAGGCCTTGTTGGGATTGACCTTGGAGCTGGTTTCCTATTTAGAAACTGCCTCCAGAGTCTGACGTCTGCTGTCAACCATTTCTTGTCTATCTGAGCCAATCCTGTAAATGAGCAAGTCATTCTTCTTCTTCAAGTTTGCCTAGTAGTGTAGGAGATCATGTCTCTTCAGTTTTATCCGAGACCTAAGTCTTTTATATTTGGACATGTGCCCTAATATAACTGACTAGGTTGAATGGGACACGCCTCGCCAAAACGAGGCAAAAACCGTAAAAAAAATAAATAAATAAAAAATGTCTCTCCACAACTTCCTGTCTCCAGTGCAATTAAGCAATTCTTTTGTTTTATTCTTTCTATGCCATGATGTCATTGACAAAAGTTACTGTTTGTCCCAAACCTGTTGGTTGAACTGCAGCTATTTTTGCTGTATCGATGTTCAACAGCACCGGTGACAATGGAGAACCCTGGGGTAGTCCCGGGGAGATGTGCATTGGTTCTGATATCCATGTTCTTAAGAAAATGCGACCAGTCTCTCAGTGAAGGCAGCTGCTGTCTACCTTGTTAGCCAATGGCTTACATCACATGCCATTACACAATCCATTAAAGTTGCAAAGTCCACACTAACATCCTCTAGGTCAATTGTCACAGCCACTGTTTCTTGTTTACCTTGGAAACAGTTATACATCATTTCTCTATAAGTGCCCAGCGTTTTAGGTAGGATGTGTGCATTTTCAAAGTGGTTCATTAATTGTCTCGCCACTATCTTCTCAAGTACTTTGCCGTAGACATTCTGTGACGTGGTGATTGGATAGCTGCTAAGCAGTGTGGGGTCTTTACCAGGTTTAGGAATTGTCTGTAGGTAACTATGTAGCCAGTCTTTCGGCACCTCAGCATTCTGTATCATCATCAGCTACCATTTTCACAATGATGGTAAGCTGTAATGGATCACCAACGTCCTCTGTCTCTTGTCTTGATGGTGCACTCTGATAGACTCTTTCCTGTCCATCTCTTCATGTTATATTCCCACTTATAGCACTGTCTTCCCCTTGCATTCTGTATGCTGGTGTTGAAATCCCTCACTACATTCATAATGACTGTGTCATCAAGCTGGAACAAAAGCAGCTAAGGCTTATAACCCCATAGTGATGACTAAAGGGGCTACTACTACAAATATTATGACATCAAGCTCCCTTGTGTTGATACTGTACACCATCAGGACCTGGGGCAGTGTTTCTACTGTTTTAAAGTGTACATAATGTCTTCTTCAGAAATGTGGTCAAAATATATCTGGCCTCTGATGTCGTTTTCCCAGTCCATGGTTCTTAATCTCTCCATGGGCAGCTGTATCACCTTTATACGTCTGAGCAATATAATGAGAACATACTTATGAATGACTTAACATACTTCAGTCAGCTGCTTATGAATGACTTAATATACTTCAGTCAGTCAGCTTCTTATATGTGTTTGATTAAACATACTAAAGTCAAGCAGCTTTTGTCAGTGACATGGCTTAACATACTTCATTCAGACAGTGGTTATCAGGGACATGAATTAACATATATCAATCAGTTGGTAGTTATCAGTGACATGAATTAACATATATCAATCAGTCAGTAGTTATCCGTGACATGAATTAATATATATCCATCAGTTGGTAGTTATCAGTGACATGAATTAACATATATACTACTGGACAAAAGTTAAGGGCCGCCATTCAGTTTAGACAAGGTTTATATAATTCTTCGTGAGCAGGGTCGATTTTGCAAATGTCCGGTAGCTTGAAATCTCTCAAGAGGTCTCTGAATGGTAGAGTGGGACACTGCTAAATGTCTTGCAACAAGACGAACAGATTGACCATCCTGAATCCATGCCATGGCTCGACCACGGTCTACAGTGCTGAGACTTCTCCTTGGTGGCATGGCTAATGCAGTGATCATTTCGACCACTTGTCATACTGATTTATTGCATACCAATGGTGAACACTCTTTACCGATGATCATTTTCCACATGCATTCAAATTCAACTCACTTTTTTACCTTTTGAACTAGTGGGGCGTGTTGCAAAAACCACGAGTTTTTGCAGCAACAATGGCAATTTTCACGTGCGGATTAAAGTGACCCAGTTTTTGGACATTTAAAAAAAATAACCTAGTGCACACAGAAATGTATACACATTTCTCTGAGCTCAGTTTTAATGACATTTTCACTTGTCTTTACAGTTTGCCAATCAATTATATAAACCTTGTCTAAACTGAATGGTGGCCCTTAACTTTTGTCCAGTAGTATATATCAATCAGTCAGTAGTTATCAGTGACATGAATTAACATATATCAGTCAGTTGGTAGTTATTAGTCATGAGTTATCACATATCAGTCTGTCAGCAGTAATCAGTGGTATGACTGAATATACTTCAGTCAGTAAGCTGATTATCAATGACATGACTGACTTAGATATTTAAGTTAGTGATAGGTTAAAAGATCCCATTATGTGCCCATTGAGACATATTGTGAATATGGTGTTAGGCCCATATTTTCTTGACCATACGGCACACTAGGGGTGATGTAGTCAGCATCAGCCCGGCTGCCTTTAACCTTCCCAGAATTGGTCTGGTACCGCATTCATGAGGCTGGGTCGACCCTGGAGGCGTTTTGCGATCTAAAAAAAATCCCACCTCAACTGGGGATTGAACCATGGGCCATTGAGCTGGGAAGCCAGAGCACTAACCTCTGTGCTAATGTGGCTCTTCAGTGATATGTTAAGCTTCATCAAAAATTTCTAAATCTCTAGGTTTTTAAGACCATCCTTCACTTCTGACATGAGAAAGATTTTCAGTAAAAGAATTATTCAGACATCCAGCCCCTGCTTAAAAAAAGAAAAAATTCTGCAATATGTTCCCATTGATGAAGTCATCTGGTTAAAAAAATATAGTCGGGTGGTAGGTATTACTTCAACCTTCATTAGTTACCTGTTATGAACAAGCAGGTAAGTTAAACAGTAATCCTTATTGTTAGTTGTTAGTCCTAGACAGGAGCCCAGGCCCTGGCCATTCCCTTTAGCTCCCTGAGGAGTATAGGCCATCAATAGACATGCCAGGTACCTCCTGTCACTTGCCCTCAGTTCAAGTTCTTTCTATGTCTTCCTCATTTTTTTATTTATGTCTCCAGTTCTCTTCTCCATGTGTTCTTTGGTCTGCCTCTAATTGTGTTACCCTGAGGATTCCAGAACAAGGACTACCTGGTATTGCTATCAACAGGTTTATTCAGTGTGTGTTCTATCCATCTCCAGCATCATCTTCTCATCTCTTATTCCAATTGGAACTTGTCTGGTTCTTGTCATCAGTTCCACGTTAGTGACCTTGTCATCAGTTCCACGTTAGTGACCTTGTCATACCCCTACAATCCTTCTATTATGTGCAAGCACCCATTTATGAAAGTCACAGTACTTATAAATCAATATTAATTGAGAAAAAATACACCCTTCAACCCCAGATGGGTTATAATATTATAATTTTGAAATATAGTTCTATTTTTTTTTATTTGGCATATTCAGACTGTTCTTCTTTCATTTTTTTTCAGTCTTGGAAGACTTAAGATAACATTTGCCACAGTCTTGGAAGACTTAAGATAACATTTACCACAGTCTTGGAAGACTTAAGATAACATTTACCACAGTCTTTGAAGACTTAAGATAACATTTACCACAGTCTTGGAAGACTTAAGGTAACATTTGCCACAGTCTTGGAAGACTTAAGATAACATTTACCACAGTCTTGGAAGACTTAAGATAACATTTACCACAGTCTTGGAAGACTTAAGATAACATTTGCCACAGTCTTGGAAGACTTAAGATAACATTTACCACAGTCTTGGAAGACTTAAGATAACATTTACCACAGTCTTGGAAGACTTAAGATAACATTTGCCACAGTCTTGGAAGACTTAAGATAACATTTACCACAGTCTTGGAAGACTTAAGATAACATTTACCAAAGCACTTTATTTGCACTACAATGATGGGTTCTGTAACTATGTTTCTCAGTTTGAGGTTGCCAGACCTGGGTTCAGCTTTACTTTAGTCACACCTTATGACTTGCCTGAGTGACAGCTGTTCTGTCCTGTCTCTTGAGAGGCTGCTGGCAGTCACGTAGAGTCACTATTTGTGTTAAGTGTTATTTTATCTACTGCTAATGCTCTTACATTTGTCTTCAGGTGTCGTGTCGTGTGAGCAGGTGTTGTGTCAACAGGTGTCATGTCAGCAGGTGTTGTGTCATGTCAGCACGTGTTGTGTCAGCAGGTGTTGTGATCATGTCTGGTCTAGTTTGTGTGTGAGTGTGTGTGCTAATGTGTGCATACTGACATCATCATCAGACTTTAGTTAGATGTACTCTGCTCTTGGAATCATCATCACCAGACCTTAATTTTACTTCTCTGATGTTGGGATAATTTTATTCTAGGCATATTTTTCTGAAACAAGTTAACCTTCAACGTGCCATCTGGCAGAGTGATGTTAGTAAGGTCCTAGTGACTTGGGTGTCCTGGCTTGTACAATCACACTAAAGTATCACTGCTGAAAGTGTCACTTACTCCCAGCAGCATTAACGTTAGGCTTTTGTAAAGCATTCATTACCATTTTTTTTTTTTAATTGATGAAGAAAATTATCCTGTTCAACCTCCAATGGATTAAAACTATCATACACATTGTACTGTGATCCTTCCATCACTTTATGTAAAACATAATTACTTAACTGAGATAATGTTATGAAATGGGCCATCTTCAATGCTATTAACTTATGTGTAAACTATTACTGTGTCATATCCTTTCACACACACACACATCCATAATTAATGATAACTTCAATGACCATCACCAGGAGGTTATCAGTGTTTTTGTAAGCCTGGCTACAATGGAGACCATTGTGAATCCCTGGTCAACTTGTGTGTTTCCAGACCATGCAGGAACGGTGCTACCTGTGTGAACAATGGTGTGAATTACACTTGCACCTGTGCTCCAGGTAGATAACCTCATGCCTTATTTATGCTAATTAACTTTTTGTGTCAGAAGTTTCAACAGAAGTGACTGTGATTTCAAAGGGACCTCCATCAGGGCACAGGACATTTATTGTGACTTAACTCATTCTAACCCATGTGCTGTATGGTGTGCCATATGGTGTGCCATATGGTGTGCCAGGTTACTCTATAGATCTACCTGCAGTCCGCATGGTGTGCCTGCTTGATAAGAGTTCTGAATTTGAAAGAAAAATGAGAAAATAAGTGGCCGTAGCTTGTTCAAATCGTGTCAACACTTCCTGTGGACCGTAGCGATAGAAGTTTTCTGGTGCTTAATTTTTGCATGCATTTATCAATCAATGATGTCATTAGGCAGTTTTTTTACAAGTAGCATAGTCACATAAATAACAGTCAATGGATCAACCACAATAGATTATTTCCAAATGAATGTTAGTGATATCGTTAGCAATAATAACCTATTTTCGATTC
Source organism: Oreohelix idahoensis (assembly GCA_024509875.1). Taxonomy (NCBI): domain Eukaryota; kingdom Metazoa; phylum Mollusca; class Gastropoda; order Stylommatophora; family Oreohelicidae; genus Oreohelix; species Oreohelix idahoensis. The sequence goes on along the minus strand of JAMPIV010003402.1, from coordinate 47,758 downwards.
TGAGAAGGACATTTAACAAATTTTGTATTTTTCAGTAATAAATTAATTAAATGTCTTGTGACAGGACTGTGTAAGTGAGATTCCAGCTCAGCAGTATGTGACTTCACCAAAAAAAAAAAAAAATCAGCTATTAGAATTTTCATTTGTTTGTGATTAAACGTCTTAGGTTAATTTTCAACTGGATATACATTTTGATTCCTGGGCTTTTAGTGCCAAGGAATTAAGTAGAGCTGAAATACTTACATGTAAATGCACAATTCTGATATATTTTTTTGTTTTGATTTTGTTATGCTTTCTATACTTTGCAAGACATAACAAACAATTATTACATCACATAAGAATTCAATATTGTTTCACAACATTATTCAGCCAATTTCCTAAAGTTTGATGCATAATACATATATCTTCCGAATTAATATATATGCCTACTGCCTGTTTTTAAAACATCACTTTGGGGCCTGAGTAAAACTGAAAAACTGCCTAGGTTAGAATGAGTTAAGGTCCTGTCCCAGAACGTAGTCGCCTGACTAAAAATACATTCATCATCATCATGTTGTCAATTTTTTTGTACACGTTATTGTTTATATTCAGTTGTATGGCTAGCCCTCTCATATTATTATTGAATTCACACATTGGAGTAATCTGATAGAAAATGTCAGGTCATTGTTTTCAGTTAGCCATACTCTTATTCATTTTCCATTTTTTTGGAGCGAGCCACAGTTGTCCCCATGCAGGAAGCCATGACCACAATTGTCCCCATGCAGGAAGCCATGACCACAGTTGTCCCCATGCAGGAAGCCATGACCACAATTGTCCCCATGCAGGAAGCCATGGCCACAATTGTCCCCATGCAGGAAGCCATGGCCACAGAACTTGATGTGTTCTTGTTCTGGTGGTGGTAGTTACTGTAGCTGTTTGTTTTAAGTGATGAGGTTGCGATACACAACCTGAGTCACGCGAATTGTTGATAGAGTTTAGGTCCATCGAAGGTTTTTGGTTGGAACCTAGATGGATCCATGCAGACCCATACTCTCACATGCAGTAATCAAACCATTGCTTTCCCACATTACTTAATGTTTCAGGTTTTTTCTTTACTGTACTTTATTGCTATCTGCATTCAACATAGATCTGTGTAATCAAACCAAATGCTAACCTGACATCAGAAAATAGATATCATGTGGCATCATCTAAAAGGTAACACGTTATTTTCAAATTGAGAAGGCATGGTCCAATAAGTTAAAATCTTTCACATGTGACATTTTCGTAGCGAAGATTGCGTCTCTGAACTACAGCGTAAAGGAGCTTTGAGTCATTACTAAAAAAAAGGTGCAAACAGGAAACACTAACTGGAAATAATTAGACAAGATGTCAGTGTGGTCTTTGATATTTATTAAAACATGAACATGGCAAACACAGGATAAGTAACAACACTGGGAGACAGACAACACTTACAGTTTACAGTTTAGTGACTTGCTGGTGTTGTACTGGACTAACTACTATGTTTGTGTTATATAAGGTTTTCTTTTTAAACATTAATGAAGAAAAATATCCTGTTCCTCCTTAGATGGGTTATAATGAGGAGTTATAGTGCCCATAATTGTAGACTACCTCTAGAAATTAGAATTAAAGCTAGCACTGTTACTGTAACTAACTCTTTGCCAGCCATGACGAAACATGGTTCACTGGTAGGCCTATCTGTTCTAGAAAAGTCTATATGAGAGCTTTCTCAAAAGCGTAAACACATCTCGTGGATTTCAAGAAGAACCTTAACATCAAAGAAATCTTTAGAGTTTCAAGATAAGGAAGTCTTATGCTTTTTGTGGTAATTTAAACATTTTAATTTACATTAAATGTTAATTGAATAAACATAATTTCATTTACTTCAAGATTTTTCAAACAATGATCAAAGGAAATAACTGAAGATTTTATGTATATTTTTGTTAGACTTGTAACTTCTCTTCTGACAGGGTTTACAGGAAGTAGCTGTGAGACAGATATTAATGATTGTGCCGACTCCCCCTGCCTGAATATTATGCACAGAGATATCCTGAGTTTCACACATTGGAGTAATCTGATAGAAAATGTCAGGTCATTGTTTTCAGTTAGCAGCAGATGTGAAACAGACATCAATGACCATGTTTTTGAGAGAGTCCTTGTCAAGTCCCCAAACTTGTATCGATCAAGTGAAGCCATGGTCATAAGTAAATTTCTCCCTTCTTCCTCATTCGTCCTGAAAAGCCGTGGTTGCGTTGTGTCCATTTACAGCAAAGCTGGCGATAATTGCCCCTGCAGGAAGCCATGGCCACAGAACTTGATGTGTTCTTGTTCTGGTGGTGGTAGTTACCCACTTGATCCCTACTCTTCAGTGATGAGGTTTTCCTAGCCTCATACACAACCTTGGAGGTGGAGTCAGGGTCTTTCATAGCATTGTTGATGAGAGTTTATTGGGTCCATGATATACATTTAAGACTTGTTGGTTGGTCTTAGTGGTCCATGAGTACAGAAGAATATGGGATTTATTCAAAATCAAACCATTGTTTCCCCCATTACTTATGTTAAGGTTTTTTCTTGTACTTTATTGCTATCTGCTTCAACATAGATGCTGGTGAATCAAACCAAATTAAGAACAGTAAAAGATATCTGTACATCATCTAAATGTAGGAACACGTTATTTTCAAAGGGTTGAGAAGGTAGACCAAGTAAGGAATCTTTTCTGTGATCTATGAAAATAGCGTTTGAACACAGTAAAGGAGCTTTGAGTCATAACTAAAAAAAGTATGCAAACAGAAACACTAACTGGAAATAATTAGACAACATGTCAGTGTGGTCTTTGATATTTATTAAAAACATGAACATGGCAAACACAGGATAACAGAACAACACTGGGAGACAGACAACACTTACAGTTTACAGTTTAGTGACTTGCTGGTGTTGTACTGGACTACTACTATGTTTGTGTTTGGTTTTCTTTTTAAACATTAATGAAGAAAAATATCCTGTTCCTCCTTAGATGGGTTATAATGAGGAGTTATAGTGCCCATAATTGTAGACTACCTCTAGAAATTAGAATTAAAGCTAGCACTGTTACTGTAACTAACAATCTTTGCCAGCCATGACGAAACATGGTTACTGGTAGGCCTATCTGTTCTAGAAAAGTCTATATGAGAGCTTTCTCAAAAGCGTAAACACATCTCGTGGATTTCAAGAAGAACCTTAACATCAAAGAAATCTTTAGAGTTTCAAGTTAAGGAAGTCTTATGCTTTTTGTGGTAATTTAAACATTATCATTTACATTAAATGTTAATTGAATAAAGAAAATTTCATTTACTTCAAGATTTTTCAAACAATGATCAAAGGAAATAACTGAAGATTTATGTATATTTTTGTTAGACTTACAACTTCTCTTCTGACAGGGTTTACAGGAAGTAGCTGTGAGACAGATATTAATGATTGTGCCGACTCCCCCTGCCTGAATAATGGAACATGCACAGATATTGTGCCTCCTGGTTTTATCTGAAGTGTCTGGAGGGGTTTCGGGGCAGCAGATGTGAAACAGACATCAATGACTGTGAGAGTAGTCCGTGTCAAGGTCGCCAAACTTGTATTAGATTCGGGTTAACGATCAAGTGAATGGTCATAAGTAAGTTTTCTTCTTCTTCTTCTTCCTCATTCGTCCTGAAAAGGACGTTGGTTGCGTTGTGTCCATTTACAGCAAAGCTGCGATAATTGCGCCTTTTGGCCGACACATACGACTTCAGAACGGCATTTTTTGGGACCGGGTTAGCCTTCCCACTTCGATCCCTACTCTCTCAGCCAGACTGCAGTGACGCAGCCTGTTTCCAGGACCACCACTTGGAGGTGGAGTAGGGTCTTGGTCAGCTCTGGTTTGCTGACCCTGATGCAAGCAGTCAAGCTATGGGTCACTGACTGCATTTATCACTGTTGGTGTGTCTTCAGTCCCATAAGTAAGTTTGAACATAACATGTTAAGATGCAAAAATTTGACTTGAGCATCAGGATTTAGCAATAATTTTTTTTTTTTTTTCAAGGCAGACTCATAAATACATAAACGTTTAAACAAATTAGGATGGGAAACCGGAGGCCTGTAAACAGTAAATAAATAATATGCATTGGTATGTTTCAGTAAAACATACTACACCTCACACCTCACGGTAGAAGGGGAACGACTAAGTAAGTATGTTTCAGGCACTCGTGAAAAATAAAGAAGTAGAGGACTAGATAACAGAAATACAACAGAAGTGATAGGTTTACCGGGAATTGAACTCCGGACCTTCCGAACAACAACACCGCCTAGCTACAGGAGCAAATTGTTACTATCCTCTCTGCCAACTAGAAACCACGTAGATAGGGCTTCATGGACAAAGGTCATTAACACGATCTCTCCACATAACTCTTGGATATGTACCTAAGGACGACCCAGACTAATTATAGATGCAATCATTTCTGCAGTTGTCCCATTAAACAGTATAGACCAGATTACACAAGACAAAGATCTTAATACTGTGTCTAGTAAATGACAGAAGAATGAGAATTAAAGAAGTAGAAGACTAGACAACAGAAAAACAACAAAAGTGATAGGTGAATCGAACTTCATTTCTCACGAGTGCTTGAAATATGCCTTTGTCTATTATTTATTTATTTGTTTACTGTTTACAGGCCTCGGGTTTCCCCTCCTTATTTGTTTAAACATTTATTCAATACTGTTGCAGTCCATTCTTTTATATTGGTGTTTGACAGTGATGACAATATGGGTCAAGTAACATCTAGGGTAACAACGATTCAAAAGTCCAATGGAAACGACAAAAGCAACTCGTCAAATAACTGTAGCTCACTCTTGATGACGATTCTTTATAATTTATTCACAAATTCCACAACACACAGCTCCACATGAGTATACTGATCCATGATTATAATTTGCAAACAGGCCAACTACACTGGGCCATCAAAGTCTATGAAGTAACAGACAAACTGTGCCGTCTGTATACTCTAAGTCCGGGAATTAATTCTTAAGAACACCATCGTCAGTTATCAGGCTATAAGCATTAGGATACTTTCCTGTAGGCACATATACATCTCTGGCACTCATATAATGGTATATCTTCTATATATGTAGACACCTCAGCGGAGATGAAACATCAGCAGGAAACCAATGAAACGCAGCCATTCCGGCTGGAGACACTGCCAAAAGATAACTGCCGTTACTCTGCACACGCGTCTATATAATTATTTTATTTGACGTCATTTTAATCTAGCAAAGTTCTTGTTGAGCACCGCGATGGTTCAAAATCACGAACACATTGCGGTGCACAAAAAAGGCGCAACAAATACCAAACCTACCCTTTGTCTTTTTACTATTCTCATTCTTCTGTCATTTACTAGACACAGTATTGAGGTCTTTGTCTTGTGTAATCTGACCTATACTGTTAAATGGGAAAACTGCAGAAGTGATTACATCTATAATTAGTCTGTGTCATCCTTGGTACAAATCCGGGTTATGTGGAGAGATTGCGCTAATGACCTTTGTCCACAAAACACTTTTTTTTGTGGTGCCTATTTGGCAGAGAGGATATAAATATATATATTAACAAATAAAACGGTATTGAATCACGTTTACAAATTAACGGTACACAGGAAACACGGGACGTTTTGGGTTTCACCCTTGGTCAGCCACATTTACAAACAGGCAACAAGAACAAGAAATATTGACAGGTTAAAGAAAAATACTATAGACGCTACAAACACGTAATATATATGAAATATAACAGCTCATGTGAAGAGCAATAATAAAGGAAGGAAAATACAAAACCGAAAAAAATTATCTAAACAAGAAGTTCAACAACCAACGAAAATCAAAAGCAGAAAATGGAATAAGAAAACAAGAAGTCCTGCTATAATAATCTTCGCTAAATGATCCGTGGAATCTATGAACACCAATGGCGTCAATCAGCGTGAGTGAAAGTGATGTCATAAAAATACACAAATAGGATACGAAACAAAACACAAACTTCATAAAAGAAATATTGTAAAAAAGTGACGGATAAAATAAAGAAGTCTGAAATAGAGGAAAGCCAATGAATAACAGAGTTAAGCAAAATGATGTTGGACATTTAGACGGTCAAAGGAAAGGCAACCCACTTTGAAAATGAGACTATTTCCTAGAGAAAAGCGAGTACGATTATCACAAAAGCAGGAGCAGATACCGGTACCAGGATATCACAGTAATCGGAATGGTCTGGGCTATTGAAATGAAGGGCCACAGGTTTAGGTTCCCTGTGATAAATGTCATTTAAGTGCTCATGAAATCTATCTGCCAAACGTCTGCAAGTTTCACCAAGATAGGTAATGTTGCATCTTTTATAGATAATAGCATAAATAAGATTCCTAGATTCACATGTAGATGACTCTCTAAAAATAAAATTGGTTTATAGGAAATGAAACGGTCTGAGTCTGGAGCATATGCATGCACGTACGACATCTGGAGCGGTAGCAAGACTGTGTACCAAAATATAGAGGGCTAGTAATCACCAAGCGACTCTGTAAGAGAATGTCCTTGAAATTCTTATTCTTACTATATGCCACCCGAGGGGGATCCAAGAAAACTCACTGGTAACAGGATCAGAGTTGAGAATAAGCAGATGATGAAGTAGAATTCTCTTCACCGCCAAACAGTGAGGATGGAAAGTTAGAACAAGTTTGAGTCTGTCACATGTAGCAGAAGGTTTTGTAGTGAGCGCCATCTGACAAGTGACGTGTGTGATGCTATTAAGAGCATCAGATAAAACACATTCAGCATTAAAGACGTCGGCAAACAAGCTCAAGCATCTCTTGAGCTCGCTCATGGAAATCATCATCATCGTGACAAAATCAATGCAAGCATAGAAGTTGAGAAAAGGGGAATGGAATTTTTACAACTAAAAGGGTGAGATAAAGTATAAAGAAGGACACCATGATCGTCAATAGGCTCACAATAGACAGTATAAAACAATAAATGAGGAAGCTGCTGTAAAACTGGTAAGGAAACAAATGTATAAAGTAAAAAAATTAAATGGTATGAAATCAGTTTTACAAGTTAACTGTACACAGGAAACACGGGATGTTTCTGGTTTCACCCTTCGTCAGCCACAGTTACAAACAGGTGACAAGAACAAGAATTACAAACAGGTCAAAGAAATATACTACAAACACATACGAGGATGAGAAACATTTACAAAAAAGAGAAATACAAGCAGATGAAAAAGTAAACAACAAGAGGTGATGAGCAAAAAAAGAACAATAATAACGCAAGAAAATCACAAAACCAGAAAGAAATATCAAAACAAAAAAGTAAATAATTAACAAAACGCAAGAGGAATTAATAAAATAGCTAAAACGAGTCCTGATCTAAGTAGTAATATCCATGGAATAAAACAGAAGAGCGCTAGTCTGGTAATGTCTGTGGAAGTGATGCATAAGATAGCAGCAATTAAAAAGGATACAAAACGAAACAAATACTATAAAAACTATAAAAAGATAGATCGCAAAATCAACGACAAGAAATAAAGAAGAGCCACTAGAATTCATGCAAAGTGATGCTGGACATTTAGGCCATTCCAGTTGATTCTCCAAGGAAAAGCGAGTTCTGTCATCCCCGACACAAGAACGGATGGCAGTAATATTAATATCAGAATTACCTGAATGGTCAGGTCTATTAAAATGAAGAGCCACCGGTGTTGGTTTGCCATGATAAATGTCATTGAAGTGCTCACGAAACCTGTCTGCCAAACATCTGCCAGTTTCACCATTGTAGGTAATGCCACACCTTTAGCAGATGATAGCATAAATCAGGTTTCTGGATTCGCACATGAAAGACTCTCCAATGACAAATTTTCCTTTCGGAAAAGTAACTGTCTGAGTTTGGAGTACAAATGGACAGCTCTTACACATATGGCATTTGCACGGTTTAGTACCAAAGTGAGAAGGGCTAGTATGTCTCAAGCGACTGTGAACAAGAATTTCCCTAAAAGTAGGGATGCTAACTAACCGTTGGTTAGTATTTTTCTTTAACTTGTCGATATTTCTTGTTCCTGTTGCCTGTTGGTACTAAACCATGTTAACGCCGTACAAGAGCTGTCCGTTTGTACTCCAAACTCAGACAGTTACTTTTCCAAAAGGTCATACCTGCATAGTCAATAAATCAATGGACGTCCACCTCAGACATGTCTGTTATGCCAGTCATCAATAAAGCGTCGGTAAATCTCAGGTATCGGTCTGTCGTAACTTTGAAAGACCTAATACTTAAAGTGGCCCATAAACTGGCAAGCATAATTAGGGCCCATTTTAGTACCCATAGCAATGCCACTGATTTTGTTAAAGAATTGGCCATTAAATTCAAAAGAGTTAAGATTAAGAACCAATTCAGCAAGGCAAAGAGGATAACCTGTGCTAATAGTAAGATCAGTGTACACTGGTCAAGAACAAAATGTGAGTGCCTTGTGCCCATCAGAATGTGGAATAGAAGTATCAAGTGAACAAACATATAAAAAGGAAAAGACATTAAGTATGGTCAGGCGTGAATCTGATTGAATCAAAGATAGTAATTGCATGAGTAGTGTCCTTCAAATAAGAAGTAAATAAATAAACAAACAACACACAAAGGTCACGTGTTATCAGGCACACAGTGAGAAATAAAGAAGTAGAAGACTAGACAACAGAAAAATAACAGAAGTGATAGGCTTACCAGAATTGAACCAGGACCGTCCAAATGGCACCCACCGCATAGCCACGTGAGCGAATCACCACTATCCACTCTGCCAGCTAAGCATTACTGCATCAAATAAGAAGGTAGATTAGTGACTAAGGGCTGGAAAATACTATCAAGGAATTCAGAGATACCTTCAGTGGGACAAGAGCAGGCTGAAACAATAGACCTACCAGGATTAGCAATTTTATGCACCTTAGGAAGCATGTAAAAGGAAGGCTTACCTAGACTACTGTCAAAAATAGGAAAGTAACAATTTGCTCCTTTAGCAAAGTTCAGAAGGTCCTGGGTTCGATTCCCGGTAAGCCTATCACTTCTGTTGTGTTTTTGTTATTGTCAAGTCTTCTACTTTTACTATCATAAATACATAACAGAATTTTGATGCTGCTGTGTCAAATTAAAATAAAAAAACTTTCCAGTTTTATGCTGTGTTCACATTGAACTACCAGCCACATTGTTTGCTGGCTTGGCCATATCTGTCAATGAAAGACGATCATATCTCCATTGATATGTTCTATGGATAATTGGCAGATGGCAAACAAACAGCTTGGTTACCACAGCTGAGGTTGTTTAAAGATGTGTGCAAGAAAGACCTGAAGGTACTGGACATAAATCCAACAACCTTGGAGGATGAAGCTGCTAATCACATCAAGTGGTGATGCTCTCTATGGTGCTACCTCAGATTGGGCAAAATTAGGATCTTACAACAAGCAGAAGAGAAAAGAACACGCTAAAAGGTACACCAGAAAAAAACTGCAGCTGAGGGCTATCACTTCAAGGGTGCATTCCACAGTCAGTTATGACTGAGGGCTATCACTTCAAGGGCATATCCCCACAGTCAGTTATGACTGAGGGCTATTACTTCAAGGGCATATTCCCACAGTCAGTTATGACTGAGGGCTATCACTTCAAGGGCGTCTTACCACAGTCAGTTATGACTGATGTCTATCACTTGAATGGCATATTCCTACAGTCAGTTATGACTGAGGGCTATCACTTCAAGGGCATCTTACCACAGTCAGTTATGACTGATGTCTATCACTTGAATGGCATATTCCTACAGTCAGTTATGACTGAGGGCTATCACTTCAAGGGCATATTCCCACAGTCATTTATGACTGAGAGCTATCACTTCAAGGTGCATTCCCACAGTCAGTTAGGACTGAGGGCTATCACTTCAAGGGCATATTCCCACAGTCAGTTATGACTGAACAAGGATACTTTTACTATAGCACACACTGAACCAGAAACTTTCCAGTTAACAGAATTTATCAGATGTGAATAACTTATTGTAGTGACCCTTGATAACCACAGCCATATTTGTTTGTTGGTATGCTATAAGTCAAATGAGTAAACTGTTGAATGACTTATTTTATTTTCACACATTTAAATTAATTCATTTGGCAGGTGTGAATGTCCACTTGGAACAAAAGGACCATTGTGTGAGACAGATGTCTTTGACTGTCGTCTCACATTTTGTGTTAATGGTGGCACATGTTCCAAGCAAGATGAAGCACATGTTTGCATCTGTCCACCTCCATATACTGACGCAACATGTGCTACCAGCCTTGACCCTTGCACTCCTAACCCATGCCTGCAAGGCGGAAGCTGCTATCGTGTTAATGAAACAAAATTTGGTTGTGCATGTGCTGATGGTTTCATTGGCCAAAGATGTGAAGGAGACATCTATGACTGTTTGAGTAATCCATGTTTGAATGGAGGAACATGTGAAGAGATACTATATGATGGAGATGTAGGTCACAACTCAAATGTAGGAAATACACAGACTGAACCAGGGGGAAGTCCGTCAAGTGGTCGAACTAAGTTTGTCTGTTTATGTCCAAAAGACTTTACTGGGACATTGTGTGAGTCCGAGTTTCTTGCCTGTTTGTCCAGTCCATGTAAGAACGGAGCAACCTGCATTTCCAGGACAACAACTGGTATGTTTATAAATTATCATGTTTTTTTTCCAGTTCTTGTTGATATTCTGCTTGTAATTAGTTGTACAGTCATGTTTTATGACCATGCTTGTCATGTTTCACATTAATGTTTGTCTTGTTTTATGGTCATGGTTGTCATGCTTTACATTCATGTTTGTCAGGATTTATGGTCATGCTTGTCATGATTTATGGTTACATTTGTAATGATTTATGATCAGGCTTGTCATGATTTATTTATTATACTTGTCATGATTTATGGTCACAATTTATTTATTATACTTGTCATTATTTGCAGTAGTCAGTTTTAGCCAACTCCAAATATATACTTGTCATGTATTTCATTGAAAACTGGACTTTCAGTGATTTACTGTCATGTATGTCATCATTCACAGTCATGTTTGTCATATTTTACAGCAGGGCTGTGGAGTTGGTCGTTTTTTTAGTGGAGTTTGAGTCTGTAAAAAATGTCTGGACTCTGACTTTGAATTTTATGCCATATGACTTATGACTTATGACTAGTAAAGAACTGTATTAGGAGTCGGATGCCAGAGTCAGACTTTCAAAATTTCAGGTGTTGGAGTGGAAAATTTTGTGGCTGACTCAACAACCCTGTTTTACAGCTATGTTTGTCACGATTTCTAAATCGAGCAGGAGTGATAAAAGTATGTACAATTTAACTACGTTATGGAGACATAGACGAAAATCTGGTATATGAAAGCATGAATTAACTTAAGCTGTGTTATCCAGTAATGACGGACATCTGGTTTGTAGGAGGAGGATGTGGAAGAAATGAGATTGTCAGTGCCAGGATTAATAAAGCCAGATTTGTCTTTCCAACCAAACTCGATCTCTGCATCTTTTTCCTTGGACAATAGGTTGAGGCTGTTCAGCACATATGTAATATCAGTCCTACTCTGTGACTCAGAAATGTCACATGTCATCAGTAATGTCATTTTCAAACTCTTGACATTCACCAGCAAATGCCTGTGTTTTATTCTCTGTGCCACGTCAGGCTAGATGTAACAACAGAGAACCAGACTTGTGGAAGAGAACCAGACAACCAACAAAACAGGTAGAGATTACAGAGATGAAAATGGAGGAAATACCTACATGACACAGCCAGTCAGTATAACCATACATGCCATTGACTGGAGCACCACAGGGGAAGAGGAACATTGGAAGGCTACAGAGAACCTGGTGAAGAATGGTCAAATAGGAAACCAAAGCAACCTGATCTTACGGACTGAGCTAAAGAAAAATGACACAAAATGGAAATTGGTGGTGAGCAACAATTGTATCCCTATGCCCCATGAGGAACAGAGATGGATGATAATTTGTGGTGATGATAATGTTTTGTGAATATGATAATTAGTGGTGATTTGAAGATGATTTGTGATGATGATAATTTGTGATGATGATAATTTGTGATGATGATAATTTGTGATGATGATAAGTTGTGATGATGATAAGTTATGAGGTGATAATTTGCAATGATGATAATTTTGATATTTTGTGATGATAAGCTGTGATGATGATAATCTGAGGTGATGATAATTTGTGATGATGATGCTTTGTGATAAATGTATTTTGTGATGATGATTACTTGTGATGATAAATTGGGATTATGATAATTTGTGATGATGACAGTTTATGATGATGATAATTTGTAATGGTGATAATTTATGATCGTGATAATTTGAGATGGTGATAATTTGTGATGCTGATAAATTTGTGAAAATGATAAATTTATGTAATGAAAGATTTGTGATGGTGATATTCAGAGATGGTGATAATTTGTGATGATGATAATTTGTGATGATGATAATTTGTGATGGTGATAAATTTGTCATGATTATAATTTGTGATGGTGATAATTTGGAATGGTGATAAATTTGTCATGATGATAAATTTTTGATGGTGATAAATTTTTGATATTGATAAATGTGTGATGATGATAATTTGTGATCATGATGAATTGTATTGATGATAATTTGTGATGATAATTTGTGATGATGATTATTTGTGATGGTGATAGATTATTATTGTGATGGTTTGTGATGGTGATGATTTGCGATGATAATGAATTATGGTAGTGATAGTTTGTGACAGTTACAGTTTGTGATGGTGATAATTTGTGATGTTTATATTTGTGAAGGTTTATCATTTGTGATAGTGATGATTTGTGATGGTGATGATTTGTGTTGGTGATGATTTGTGATGATGATTTTTTGGTGATTATTTGTGATCTGGAAAAGGCGTTTAACAGGGTCCCCTGGAGCAAACTTTGGGACTGTTTGGCAAGGAAGAACATTCCAGCACCTCTGATTCATGCTATACAGAGCTTCTACAAGTCTTGCAGAAATTATGTGAGGACAGCAAACCATAAGTCAGAAGAGTTCAGGACCACCACTGGTGTAAGACAGGGTGATATATTGTCACCTTATAGTTTCATACTCCTCATGGACGATGTTATCAAGGCATGTAAGGAGAGAACAAGAAAGTATTCAGTGGGGCACTGGAAGATGAGACAGGTATGTATTTCAGAGCTGGCATTTGCTGATGATGTTGTCCTGATTGCTAAATCCTAGACACATCTCCAATCCAACCTGGAAGTCTGGAAGGAAGAGCTGGAGAAGAGAGGGATGGTCATAAGCAGCTCTAAAACAAAATCCATGGTGATATCACGAGAAGAAAGAAGACATCAGATTAAGATGGGAGAACAGGTCCTGGAGCAGGTCGACCACTTTAAATATCTCGGTGCTATTATAGACCAAAAGGGAGGCATCAAAGAAGAGTTGGCCACTCGAAAAGCAGCAGCTGGGAGACTTTTTCAGGCTATAAATCGAGGATTCCTCAGCAAGAGAGAGGTTGGTAAGAAAACGAAGATGGCTGTATACTGCTCCACCTATGTCCCAGTCTTGACATATGGATGTGAGTCATGGGCAATGACTACAACCCATAAAAGCCTGATCCAAACCTCAGAAATGAGGTATCTGAGGAAGGTGGTGGAAGTAACAAGAAGAGACATGGTCCACAACCAGATGATACGTCAAGGCATAAAATCCCACCCCCTGCAGACCCAAGTAGAACAGTCCCAACAAAGATGGTTTGGCCATGTCTGCAGAATGAAAGAAGATCGGCTACCATGACAAGCATGGGAAACAAAGAGCCAGGGATCCAGACTACCAGGATGACCTAGAGTTTGCTGGGAGGTCAACATTAGACAATCTTTGAAGGACCGAGGACTAGAATAGAACCAGGCCAGGAGGAAGACAGCCGAAAGGATAGTCTCGCGCTCTCTTCCAAACCTCTACACCTCACAGTAGAAGGGGAACAACTAAGTAAGTAAGTAAGATTATTTGTGATGATGATGATTTGTGTTGGTGATGATTTATGATGATTTATGATGATGATCATTTGTAATGATAATAATTTGTGATGACGATGATTTGTGTTGGTGATGATTTGTAATGATAATAATTTGTGATGACGATAATTTGTGTTGGTGATGATTTGTCATGATTATAATTTGTGATGATGATAAATTGTGATGGTGATAATTTGGGATGGTGATAAATTTGTGATGATGATAAATTTGTGATGGTGATAAATTTGTGATTTTGATAAATTTGTGATGATGATAATTTGTGATCATGATGAATTGTATTGATGATAATTTATGATAATTTTGATGATGATGATTTGTGTTGGTGATGATTTATTATTGTGATGGTTTGGGATGGTGATGATTTGTGATGATTATGAATTATGGTCATGATAGTTTGTGACAGTTACAGTTTGTGATGGTGATAATTTGTGATATTTATATTTGTGAAGGTTTATCATTTATGATGGTGATGATTTGTGATGGTGATGATTTGTGATGATGATGATGATTTGTGTTGGTGATTATTTGTGATGATGATGATTTGTGTTGGTGATGATTTATGATGATGATGATTTGTAATGATAATAATTTGTGATGATGATAATTTGTGTTGGTAATAATTTGTAATGATAATAATTTGTGATGGTGATGATTTGTTATGATGATGATTTGTGATGGTTATGATTGTGTTGGTGATGATTTGTGATAGTTATGATTTGTGATGATAATAATTTCTGATGGTGATGATTTGTGATGATAATAATTTGTGATGGTGATGACTTGCAATGATAATAATATGTGATGGTGATAATGTTGATTTGTGATGATGATAATTTTCTATCTTGATAGATTGGGATTGTGATAGTTTGTGATGGTAACAGTTTGTGATAGTGACAGTTTCTGGTGGTGACAGTTTGTGATGGTGATAATTTATGAAGGTTTATAATTTGTGATGGTGATAATTTGTGAAGGTTTATAATAAGTGATGGTTATAATTTGTGAAGGTTTATAATTTGTGGTGGTAATAATTTGTGAAGTTTTATATGTTGTGATGGTGATAATTTGTGAAGGTTTATAATTTGTGATGGTGGCAATTTGTGATGATGCTTTCTGGGAAAAAAACTGAAAGAAGATGTTGAATTTAAGTGTTATAATACTTTTAGTAGTGCTAATATTATTATAAATGTTTGTTTTAAATAATCAGTTTTGTTTTAAAATAACAACTTTTCTTACAGTAAAGTAACAATTAACTAGTATTTATGCCAAGAGACTAGTGCAAACAAAAAATAAATAAAGAAAATTGTAATTTAAAGGTTATTGCACATTTTCACCCTTGACTTCCCTGATCCCATATTCAAAGTTATTCATCCAGTTCCTGAACCCACCAGATCCTTACTTACTTACTTAGTCGTTCCCTTTCTACCGTGAGGTGTAGATCCTACTAACGTCAAATAAATGTGTATTATTTAACTAGCTAATACAGAATGCCAGTTCCTGAACCCACCAGATCCTACTAACGTCAAATAAATGTGTATTATTTAACTAGCTAATACAGAATGCCACACCCAAATCTGAATTCATGTAGCAGGCACATAAACTACCATATAGATGTTTGCAGTTACTGAAACTAATGTACAGTTAATAAATGACGTAATTATGGTGTCACATCGCTGGTAACTCATTTAAACTAAAATATCATTTGAGAATGAAACAAACTTACATTTACTAGCACTGTCACTTTAAGACCAACCACTATCAGTGATGAGGGCAACTGTTTATAACAGTGGTGGATTCAAGGGGGTGGCAACGGGGCGATCGCTCCTTCCTTTGGACTTTGAAAACCTTTATTTCATATCAGCTGCTCAAGTATTGTTTCCCTCCTCTTAGGACTTAAATGTAAGTAATGGTTAGAGCAGACAATGGATGAATAAAACATGCCTGGAACTGGATAATCGTAAGTACCCTTAAGGTTATGAACGTAGTTTCCAAGTAATTCTACATGACGGGACAACGAAAGACCATTAAGGTAACCGCCACACAACAATCTTTCTTCTTCTTCTTCTCGTTCGCTGTTGTTTAGTAATGTCTACACAAGAAGTCCGGTTCTCTGGATGTATGTTGCTGTGGTTGAAAGTTCTTCAAGACTCCCAAACAGCTTCGTGTGGATGTGCGTCTCTGTGGGCCAATGTTCAGTTCGCAATTGACTAAACATGTGGCAGTCTTGCAGGATGTGTTCGGCTGTCTGTGCTGCCTGTCCACACGTACATAGGGGTGATGGGACCAATCTCAGTCTGTATAAGTGACTGTTCAGTCTGTTATGTCCTGTTCTGATCTGGAACAGGATCACCTGTTTTGCTCGATTAAGATAGTGATAGTTGTCTCTTTGTTGGTCAATTTTCCTGATGGCCTTGATAAGGGTCTTCTTGTCCTGGAATGTGATTGTTTGTTCTTTTTGTTCCTGTGTTGCTCCCTCTTTTGCTAGCGTATCTGCTCTCTCATTTCCTGGTATGCCACAGTGTGATGGCATCCACTGTAGCACTACCCTTCTTTTGATATTTACTTCGCATAGGACTTTGTTTAATTCTGGCAGTTTATCACTGTTGAGGGCTTGCAGAACTGACATTGCATCAGTAAGGAATACAACCTGCTGACATTGGCTTATTGTGTTATTTATTATTCCTGCAGCAATGCTTAAGGCCTGTACTTCAGCAGAGTAGTTTGAACAGAATATTCCAGTAGGTGAACAGGTGGATTCGTTTTCTTTATCTGGATAGACCACATAAACTCCTGCGCCTCCATTCTTCACTGCTCTGGTTGCAGATCCATCAGTATATACTTGGATCCATGCTTCTCTGGGGTATAGTTCTTCAATCATGTCACATGCTGCTATTTTCTTTTGGAGAGTATTTAGCTCTCCCATGGGGCAGGTGGTAGTTATAGAGGTTTTAATGCTGAAATTTTGATGTTGTTCCCATGGGGTTGGGAGGAGTGTGGGAATTATTTCCTTAGTGATGTCTGGTAGTTCATCCTTGTATGTTCTAATTAGTTTTTTGGACCGATGCACAAAACTGCTTCTCTTCAACCTCCCACTGGCTAAATCTCTAAATCTAGTTTTCATTGGATGTGCGGGCATGTTCTTGTACTTTTCTGCTTGGATCAGGGTCTTAGTGTCTTGTCTGTATAATAAAGGTGGAATGCCTGTGATTTTTTCCATTTCATTTATTGGTGTGGTCTTCATGGCACCCGTGATCAACCGAAGCG
Organism: Oreohelix idahoensis; assembly: GCA_024509875.1. Lineage (NCBI taxonomy): Eukaryota > Metazoa > Mollusca > Gastropoda > Stylommatophora > Oreohelicidae > Oreohelix > Oreohelix idahoensis. The sequence continues at coordinate 30,412 of JAMPIV010003402.1, read as the reverse complement.
CTTGATTTTGTACCTTATCTAAGGTTTGTAGGTCTGATTTGGCTGCTGTAGACCATGCTGCTGATCCGTACTCTAATATAGGTCTTATTGCACCTGTATACACTTTCTTTAGTGTTGTTTCGTTAGCTCCCCAACTTGATCCAGCTATTTTCCTCAGTATGGCAAGTTTTCTTCTCACTTTGGCCTCTGTTCTCTCGATGTGGTGCCTCCATATCATTCTCTTATCTAATGTAATGCCCAAGTACACCGATTCCTCGTCTGTTCGGACATGTATATTTCCAAGTCGTATCTCTCCTGCTTTGTCTTTGTTGGAGAGTGTGAAAAGTGTTGTTGAGGATTTTTCAGCGTTGATCTGCACCATCCATTTCTCTGCCCATGCTGCTATGTTGTCTGCTGCCCTTTGTATTCGCTTATTAGCGATAGTTAGATGTTCTTCTACACACTACACCTCCAAGTCATCAGCGTATAGGGCAGCTCTCACACCTTGTGGCAGATCGTGGATGAGGTCATTGATGAACACAAGGAACAGGGTGGGAGACAATACTGAGCCTTGAGGAACTCCATGTTTTAGGAGGATTTTCTTGCTGTTGTGGCCTTCCATAGTGACTCTTGCTTTCCGATTGTGTAGGAATGACTGGATCCATTTTCTCATACAGTTGACATTCAAAAATCCGGCAACCTCCGGACCTGAGGAGTGCCGGATTGTTGAAAATGCCGGATTTTATGGTTATATATGCTGTATATATGTAACAGAAAATGACTACCTGTACAGTCCTTTAAAGAAAGAAAATTAAAAACTAAATGATCTGCGATCGACAATGCCTGATGTTTACGTTTTACACCACTTCTTTTATTTGCTGAATCCATAATGGGGCTATACAGCAGCAAATAAATGATAAAATGAGAAGGAATGAGCAGGAATGCCTGTTAACACATGCAAGCAAGACCCAACAGCTGCATCAAAACATAAACGGCTCCAGAAAACAGTGTCGCGCCAACGCGGTAAATTAAAAAATGCGCTCCGAAATCCATGCCGGAAATCTGAAGGAACCAGATTATCGATGGCCTGATTTTTGAATGTCAACTGTATTACCCTTGATTCCATTCCTTTGCAGTTTTATTATTAACCCGTCTTTCCATACTTTGTCAAAAGCTTTTTGGAGATCTATCCATAAGGGTAAAGACTTTTTTCTTTTCTTGGAAGGCATCTTCAACGATCTGTGACAGGTATGTGATTTGGTCTTCTGTGCTGCTGCACTCTCTAAACCCTGCTTGTTCTGGCACTAAGATTTTCTCGGATTCCAAGTACCATTTCAATCTTCTGTTAATCATCCTCTCCATTGTCTTACATACACAGCTAGTTAGGCTTATTGGTCTGTAGCTGGTGGCCTTCCTGTTGTCTTTTCCTTTCTTTATGATGGGACACATGAGCGCCTCTCTCCATATCTGTGGCACACTGCCTGTCATCCAACTGTAGTTGTATATTTGCAACAGTTTGCTCATTGCTGTATATCCTAGGTGTTTTAGCATTTCGTTGGTTATACCATCCGGGCCTGGTGATTTCCTGTCTTTAAGTTTCCACAAGGCTGTTTTTAACTCTTCCATATTGAATGGTTTGGACATAACGTCCGGACTGTTTTCATTAGTTCTAGTGTGGATTATTTCTTGACGAATGTCTCGTTGTCTGCGTAAATTGACGGAGATGTTACTTTCATTTCTGTAGGATTCCGCAAATATGTCTGCTGCTTGTTTGCCGGTATATAGTTTACCTGCATCTTCTAGTGTAATTGTTTGTCGTTGAGAATTGTTATCGTCATTCAATTGTTTAGTGAGTTTCCACAACTTTCTCCCTTCCTTTTCAAGGTTTAGTTTATAGGTTTTTTTCCTTCCAGCTTCTCCTCTGGGCTTCTAGTTTTCCTTTGATGAATTTTGCTTTTGCCTTTTGTAGCATGATATGGTTCTGTTGGGATGGTTGTACTTCTGCAGTGTGCCTTGCTTCATTCATTTCTTCTTGTAGGTTTTGTAGTGTGTTGGACCAATATGGTACATAGTTCTTCCTCGCTCCTCTCGGTATTGTCTCCTTTGCCACTTTGAGTACTCCATTATTAAAATCCCAGATGACTCTGTTAATGTCTCTGTCTAGTACCCTAATATCTTTTGTAAGCAGATTTGCTCTGTGTTGATAAATGGACCAATTTGCTTTTTTATAATTCCATCTTGGCTGACTTGGACTTGTATTAATTGTTCTATTAATTTTGATGAATACAGGGCGATCATCACTTCCACTGAGTTGTTCTCCTATTTCCCTTTCCATTATCCCAGCCAAATCAGGTGTGCAGAATGCCAGGTCTGGGGTAGAGGTGCTATGCCATCTTCTGGAGTAAAAGGTTGGAGGGTCATTAAGGTTGTTTAGAAGGGTTAGGTTATTGTCGTCTTGCCAGTTTTCTATCTCTTCGCCCCTTCTATCTAGCTGGTTGTATCCCCAGCTTTGGGAATGGCTGTTGAAGTCTCCCACCGCTAGGAAGTTGCCAATGGGGACATCTATGCTAGCCATGTTCAGTGGTATGTCATTGGGGCAGTAGAAGTTTAGAAGATCTAGTTCCAGAGTGTATGTTTAAGATGGATTACTTGGTATTCTGCACCTTCTTTATATGTCTTGGATTCTATAGCGTTGTGGTTATTCCTTATAAGTGTTAGTATGCCACCCTTCTTCCGATCTTTTCTGTCAACTCTGAAGCATTGATAGCCCTGTATCTTAAAATGTTTTCCTTCCTGTAGGTGGGTTTCTTGTATGCAGCATATGCTAATTTCTTTCCGAAATTGGGTATTCTCTAGTTCAGTCTTTTTGTTGTTGACTCCCTCTGCATTCCAATGCATGACATTCAGAGGGGTCGTTGTCTTATCTGGTTGGCCAGTTACTTTCCCCTTCCACCTCCTGGCTCCATTAGGCAGACTAAGGGGACCTCCAGTAGCTGAGGGTGGATTCTGTCGAGGCTCAGAATCCGGCACTGCTCCTGCCTGGAGGGACTTCACAGGGCGAGCACCATAACGATAATTTTTTGACATCTGTTGTGTAGACATATTAAACCTAGGCGGGTTGCATGGTACCATGGTTGCTGGTGCGCCTCCTGGCCTGGTACCTCTGACTTCAGCACCTGTTTCTTAAGGCAGAGTGTGCTCATGCCTCCCCCTCTGGCTGGGGGATTTGATTTTGCCTTTACCTCGTTTGCTGTCCCATCTTGCCTCCCGCTGGGGTTGACACCCAACCTTCGGCAAGATTACTGGGTATAACGGGGTCCACCACGAGTAGGTGAGGTAGACTTGGGCAGGAGAGGCTAAGAGACATGTTGAGTCTTGTATTGCGCATCACTGCCCCATTTGGACCCCGCCACACAACAATGAGACAAAAGATAACTCCAGGCAGGTGACTACACTCAAGCCGCAAAAACAGGATTTTGTGACAAAAGATAGATAATTTCTGTATTGGGTGGCCAATCCCAAATTAATAAAATGTTATGATGTAATATAAAATATGTATGAATTTTTATCAGATTTTGTCTCTTTGTAGTTGTACCTTATTTTTATATAATAATGTTTTAAACAGTTATATATGTATATATTTTTAAAAAAAAAATATAAAAATAAATAAAACTATCAGGTTGCACATTTTTTTCTAAATTCATTATTTTGTTTTTTAATTGTCTGAAAATATGTGTAAATAAGGAGGGGGGAGGAGCCTTATCCTTCACGTGTACTGTCCCTTGGACAATGCCTTGATGCGCCAGGGGTTTATACTTACACAAGACTGTCTGCCAATTTTCTATCCATTATTTGTTTTGTTAAACCAGAAATATAAAACACTATAACATGTTTATGGATCTGGCATCATCGGCTGGTCAGAAAGATACAACTACAAGCAAAAAGGAATCTAAAGTAATATGAATTATAACAGTATTTTTTTATTTTATTTTCCTGATCAGACTATACTTGTGAATGCATGGATGGATGGAGTGACAATCAGTGTGACAAAGACATCAATGAATGTTTGGCCACTTCTGCCATGTGTCTTAATGATGGGCAGTGCATCAACAAGTCACCTGGATTCAGGTCAGTGTCTAAACCCTTTAACATAATGTTAACATCAGTCCTTTAATATGTTAACATCAATCATTAAAAATAATGTTAACATCAGTCCTTTAATATAATGTTAACATTATTCTTGTTACATAATATTAACATCAGTCCTTTAACATAATAATAACTTCAATCCTTTCACAATCTCATTGTAACATCCTGGCAATGAAGTGGCTGACAGATTGGCAAAGGAAGGTGGAAAGCTAGCTCAGCCTTTTACAAACATAACTTCCAAAGAAGCAAAGACTTTATCAGAAGCAGATACAGGAACAAATGGGATACTGAGCATTCAGGCCACCAAACAGATGATACATGATACCAGCTCAGCAGACGACAACAAGTGGTAATGTGCAGACTCTGCATGGGCTACAACAGATTGGGGTGTCATCTATTCAGCAAGCTCAAGATAGGATCTACCAATGAATGTAACTGTGGCACCAATAAAATGATAGCTGAACATCTGCTTCAAAGGTGCCCAACACGTGAGGAACATAGAAAGTACATATGGCCATTACCAGTACCATCCCTGGAAAAACTCTGTGGAGATGTAAACAGCCTGAGCTGGCCACTGCTTTCTTTGGATGTATTCAAGTACATTTGAGAGTGTACGTTGAAAAAGAATCTTTAACATAACCTTAACGCCAATCTTTGAACATAATATTAACATCAATCCTTTAAAACAATGTTAATATCGGTCATTTAACATAATATTAACATCAATCCTTTAACATAATATTAACATCAATCTTTGAACATAATGCAGTCCTTTAACATAATATTAACATCAGTCCTTTAACATAATGTTAACATCAGTCCTGTAACATAATATTAATATCAGTCTAACATAGTATTAACATCAGTCCTGTAACATAATATTAATATCAGTCTAACATAGTATTAACATCAGTCCTTTAACATAATATTAACATCAGTCCTTTAACATAATGTTAACATCAGTCTTTTAACATAATATTAACATTAGCCCATTTTTCATGTGAAATAATACCTTATGTGACAGTCATTTAGAAAATCTTTAGATTTTGGTTGCTATTTAGATTTCTTCTAATATATGAACCTTGTGTACAATAAATATAAAAAATTAAGTCTTGTATGTTGGACTAAACATTTATCATTTATTATTAATGTTCTGATGACCTGGAAATTCTCTGGCTTAAATTGAAGGACATTAAAAAAGCAGCTCCAGCAGAAACATGTGGTGAAGTCCAACTTGGGAAGAATGGAAAGAGGACACTTTAGAGGACAGAAGAATTTAAAGAG
>JAMPIV010003402.1:0-20000 GCA_024509875.1 Oreohelix idahoensis | reverse complement strand
ATGATGATGATGATGATGATGATGATGAAAATGAAGATGATGATGATGGATTCATGTTTTTGTTACACTTCATTTACCCTACTCCAAATTAGTCCTTTTTGAGCAGAAGGCAATTTAATGTTGGTCATCCTACTTGATTAATTGCATTCTTGCTACTAATTTTTTGCCATTTTTGAGTTTGTTGCTATGGAGAGTACCTTGCTGGTTATGACATCTACATTAATTTTTTTGTTTGTTAAAACTTTTGATTATAGTTAAATAGATCGTTGTACAAAAGTTGTATGACTTTACTTCATATCTTATTTCAGAGAACAGATTAGCTTTCATTTTTTTTTTCCAGATTACTCAGACAATTCACAAAAGTTGTCATGATTTACTGAATGTATTGTCTTTGTATTCTGTTTCAGGGAATGAATTAGCTTTCATATCTCTTTAGTTTACTGAGACATTTAGCATAAGTTGTACGATTTCACTGGACTTTATGGTCTTTTTTTATGGGGGGGGGGGGGGGGGGGGGTTAGCTTTACTCGACATGTTTACAAATGTACAACTTTACCTGACTTGCTCTGTTATTGACCTGACTTGCTCTGTTATTGACCTGACTTGCTCTGTTATTGTCCTGACTTGCTCTGTTATTGACCTGACTTGCTCTGTTATTGTCCTGACTTGCTCTGTTATTGTCCTGACTTGCTCTGTTATTGACATGATTTGCTCTGTTATTGTCCTGTTTAGAGAACACATGTGCTGTCATATTTTATAATTGTAACAATATTTGATTATTATTGTGGGTAATCATATTGCTTGTGTGTTTCAGCTGTGTCTGTCCCCAACACTGGACAGGGAAACATTGTGATGTGGGCCTGCTGGAATGTTCTGACATCACATGTTTGAATGGTGGAACCTGTGCTGAGAATGCTGGGAAATCACCGTACTGTATTTGTTCACCAGGTAAGCTTTGTTTTTTTTTTTCTCCTCTCCTTTTTATAGAAAACAGTTTGGTAATAGACTCACTGTAGCTCCTTGGTTTCTGTAAGAAATAATGGGTCCTTCATGAGAAGCCCAAGAATTGGATTTTCACTGGCCGTTGAATGCATGCCTTAAGAGTATTTAATTTTTAGTTGAGTTTTGCTACTGCTAGTGGTTAACTAGTAGTTAGAGTCTACATAAAGGTCTACATAAAGGTCTACCTCAACATTTGAAAATTGCTTTTTCTTGTCAGTTTTCTCTCAGTCAACTCTTCCTCTTGTTGTAGCTAGGACAGAAGAAGAGGACAAACACAACACCTAGGACATAAACACCTAGGACATAAACACCTAGGAAATTGACACAGACATGTGACTTCACATTCTGAATAGTTCTATCCTTGATGAGTTATTCTTTCTCAATTCCCCTTCATATTGTTATTAATTCCTTATCTCTGTCTTTGTTACTGCTTATTCTTCACCTTGTTTCTTGTTTTTTTTTAAATCTCCCTTTTCTTCTTATCCTTTATTCTTTTTTTTTTAAAATGTTTCCATCATTTTTCAATTTTTTAGTTTCTCTTTCACTTGCTTTTGTTGTTTTTCTTGATCAGCTCCTGGCAGCTGTTACTAGCAACATTATTGTATTTGTTTTCTTTGTTTTTATTTGCTTGTTGTTGTCTAGATTTCTGTTCCTGGCTGTTCCAGATCTGACAAAGCTGTGCTGAAATATTCTCTTCAAGTTTACATTCAGTTGTTCTACCCCATCTTGACTCATTCTGGCCTTGTTTACCTTGTGATTGGAATTCTCTATTTGTTCAACAGGATACACTGGGGCTGACTGTTCTGTCAAACTTTCAAGTTGTATGCCAAATCCTTGTCATCACAATTCTACCTGTCAAGATGTCAATGTCAGCAACGGGACTAATGGAAGCCCAGATAGTGACAGACAAAATGTCACATGTCATTGTGTACCTGGTTTTACAGGTAGGCTAAGATTGTACAGCCAAGTTGATGACAGACAAAATGTTATGTTAATTGTGTACCAGAATTTACAGGTAGGCTAAGATTTACAGCCAAGATGATGACAAACAAAAATAGAGCATGTCACTGTGTACCAAGTTCCTAAGGTAACCTTAGATTGCACTGCCAGATGATGGCATACAAAATGTCACATGTCATAATTTACCTGGTTTCACAGGTAGGCTGAGACTGGACAGACAAGATGAAGACACACATGTTTCACGTGTTACAACTGTCTGCCTGAGATTTGTTCTAACGGTTTTACAGGTTTATTTTTCTCACATCTCAAGGAGCATGGGGTCACAGCTACAATTTTGCTCCATTAGGGAACAAATGTTTTTGTAGTTGTGCTTCCTGAAGCAAGTTACTTTATATTGTGAGGTTGCTAGCTTTGAATCTTCAAGAACTGGTGTTAATCTACTGTTCTGATCATGCAGGCATACAGGGCAATGACTGAGCTGATAGACTAGCTTCAAGAGCACCCAAGAAGGTGCATTGGATCTGGATAAGAGAGAGATACATTTAATAATTGCCTATTAGAGACTGACACTGCAATCAATGAATCATCAAGGCTAAGATTGCTGGAATTTGGCATCAAATGAAAGACCAGCATGGATGGACGTATGAGAGGACGCATCTGACGTGTATACAACCAGTGCACAAAAAGAACAATTAGCATTCATACCCTTCGACATTTGCTGAGGGAGACTGAGCACCTATGGGTTTGCCTGGAGTGCAATGGCATCAATTCTAATCAACAATAACAATAAGTATAGCCTCATACCAAACCCTCTTTTGTCATTTGTTCTGATGTTCTTGGTGGGACAGCCTTGATCTTGACCTCTGACCTCATGTATTAGTTCCACTCAAGTCTTTAAACTACAGGATGTATCATGTAAAAAGTGTTCGGCCACATACAATGTGCTTGGTGGGACAGCCTTGATCTTGATCTCTGACCTCATGTATTTGGTCCACTCAAGTCTTTAAACTACAGGATGTATCATGTTAAAAGTGTTCGGCCACATACGATGTGCTTGTTAGACTGCCTTGATCTTGACCTCTGACCTCATGTATTTGGTCCACTCAGGTCTTTAAACTACAGGATGTATCATGTTAAAAGTGTTCGGCCACATACGCTGTGCTTGGTGGGACAGCATTGATCTTGATCTCTGACCTCATGTATTTGGTCCACTCAGGTCTTCAAACTACAGGATGTATCATGTTAAAAGTGTTCGGCCACATACGATGTGCTTGTTAGACTGCCTTGATCTTGACCTCTGACCTCATGTATTTGGTCCACTCAAGTCTTTAAACTACAGGATGTATCATGTTAAAAGTGTTCGGCCACATACGATGTGCTTGGTAGACTGCCTTGATCTTGATCTCTGACCTCATGTATTTGGTCCACTCAAGTCTTTAAACTACAGGATGTATCATGTAAAAAGTGTTCGGCCACATACGATGTGCTTGGTAGACTGCCTTGATCTTGATCTCTGACCTCATGTATTTGGTCCACTCAAGTCTTTAAACTACAGGATGTATCATGTAAAAAGTGTTCGGCCACATACGATGTGCTGGAAATATGGGAAGGCAGTGCAAACGTAAATAATAATATTGTAGTGATAGTTCATGTAGCAAACAGAGACTGACGTGTCAGTGTTCATTTGCTGGAAGAAGTAAAAAAGATGGCTACCAGACCAGGATGCTATGCTGATTATAATGTGAGGACAAAAATCAGCATAGGCAAATAAATTTGTTGAAAATATAGACATAAAAATAATTGACAGAAATACTTGCAAGTAGAGATCAAAGAGCCAGTCAGTGTAATCAAAGCAAAGATTCAGTCAATGTGAACACAGATCTAAGAGTCAATCAAAGTAAACAAAGATCAAAGAGTTAGTCAAAGTAAACAAAGATCAGAGTCAGTCAAGGTGAACACATATCAAAGAGTCAGTCAAGGTGAACATAGATCAAAGAGTCAGTCAAGGTGAACATAGATCAAAGAGTCAGTCAAGGCAAACTGAAATCCTGGGAAGAATTTGGAGAAAAGCTAGAAATTTAGGCTCAAGAAAACCGGAAATTGTGCTACAAAACCCTAAAGAACATGAGGAAGGAAAAACAGTGCCCTTTTAAATTTTATAAAGGACAAGCAAGGCATATTGCTTACTGCCCCAAAAGAAGAATGGAAAAATTATTTCTTAGAACTTGTTGATGGTGAACAAGGTCAAACATCAGAAATGATAACCACTAGCACAGAAGAGGAAACCAATGGTGGTGAAGATGGCATCAAGATGGAAGAACTGAAGGCAGCACTGGAGAAAATCAAGATGGACAAAGCATGACATGATGGTATAACACCAGAAATGGTTAAACACAAAGGAGCAGCAGGCGAACCTATTATTCCTGAGGATACTACAGGCAGCTTGGTGCCACAAGACCATACCAAAGGATTGGGAGATTGTCATCATAACACCCATTTTCAAAAAGGTTGACAACCGACAATGTGGAAATCAAAAAGGCACATCCCTTCTATATGTCCCTGGTAAAATCTACTCTAGAAGCCTGGAGCAGAGACTCAGACACCAAGCTGAGCCACAAGTGGATGAGGTCCAATGTGGCTTCCGAGCAAACCAAAGTACTCATAAAGGTGAGATGCATCTTTATTTCTTGGATCTGAAAAAGGCGTTCGATAAGCTCCCCTGGAGCAAACTTTGGGACTGCTTGGCACCTCTTTTATGCTATACAGAGCTTCTATAAGTCTTGCAGAAATTATGTGAGGATGGCGAACCATAAGTCAGAAGAGTTCAGGACCACCACTGGTGTAAGACAAGGTGGTATCCTGTCACCTTATCATTTCGTACTCCTCATGGATGATGTCATTGCAGCATGTAAGGAGAGAACAAGGAAGTATTTAGTTTGGTACTGGAAGATGAGACAGGTTTGTATTTCAGAGCTGGCATTTGCTGATGATGTTGCCCTATTGCTAAATCAGAGGAACATCTTCAATCAAACCTGCAAGTCTGGAAGGAAGAGCTGGAGAAGAGAGGGATGGACATCAGCAGCTCCAAAACAAAAACCATGGTGATATCACGAGAGGAAAGAAGGCATCAGATTAAGCTGGGAGAACAGGTCCTCGAGCAGGTCGACCACTTTAAATACCTCAGAGCTGTCATAGACTGGAAGGGAGGCATTAAAGAAGAATTTGCTACACGAAGAGCAGCAGCTGGGAGACTTTTTTCAGGCCATAAATCAAGGAATCCTCAGCAAAAAAGAAATTGGCTTAAAGACGAAGATGACTGTTTACTGCTCTACCTATTGTTAAGAATAGAACTGGTGTAAGGGACGTAAATCTGGGTATATTAGTAACCAAGATAGATTCTGAGTTGGAGCACTTGTTTGCTTGTTAGCTATCAAATTATTTAGAGAGTATCTCGTGATAGTTTCGAGAGACAGATTACAGACAGCGTGAAAAGCGCTGATATATTTATTCTGTATTGTTTTGAGTTGGGTGAGAGAAGCTCGCTGCTAGCCCGCAATTGTTTGTGTTGTGTGAACAGTGAGAAAGTCTCGTGACTGCTTTTCAGCGGGACGAGTGTGTTATCTGGGGAGTGTGTTCCAGGCATTCGATGGAGTAAGTCAAGCCTGTGTTTTTGGGAAGTGTATGCCTGTACAGTGCTGAGTTAATATGTCGACTAGTATTTCGCTGTGGATACAGCGTAGTATAAAACTGCAGTTTGAATTATTGTGGAAATGTTTATAACTGCAGTGTGCAGTCTTTAGGCCATGAATCATGATAACTGCTGAGTGCAGGATTCTTTATAGTGCTGAGTTCAATAAGAGTACTTTAGGCCATGAATCATGATAACTGCTGAGTGCAGGATTCTTTATAGTGCTGAGTTTAATAAGAGTACTTTAGGCCATGAATCATGATAACTGCTGAGTGAAGGATTCTTTATAGTGCTGAGTTTAATAAGAGTACTTTAGGCCATGAATCATGATAACTGCTGAGTGCAGGATTCTATATAGTGCTGAGTTTAATAAGAGTACTTTAGGCCATGAATCGTGATAGCTGCTGAGTGCAGGATTCTTTATAGCGCTGAGTTTAATATGAGTACTCTAGGCCATGTATTATGATATCATTGTAGCTGCCGAGTGCGCAGTCCTTATGTGGTAATTTATATCTTGTGTTGTGCTGTGAACGGTATTCTATGTGTATTTCATATCAATGTGTTGTGATGTGAATAAACCCATATGAAATGTCACCTGTCGTTTACAACCCTTCATGACTCGTGTGTATGCACCTGTGGCGTGAACGACTGGACCAACACACGCACTTAATATGTGAGGTGACAGGGAAAACTTAACACGTATTTAGAAATAGCCCCGGAGTGGGCGTGGCCTATTTATATCGAGAACCTGTTCATCACTTACCAGTAGACTTCTACAGTGTTTGCCTGTGTGGCGTATATGTATGTATCAAATGTAGACATTACCAGATACACAACACAACAGTAACGTTAGCAAATAATCAATAAGACACCATACACCAATCCTTTGTATACAGTGACAACCTATTTGCAACAGTGGTGTGCTAGTTTTATAGGATCTTACACCCGCGAAATTCGCGTGATATTAATTCACAAGTGTTAGCTTGTAGCCTGAGTGGCGTTAGTATATGAAAGACAGACATCACATTTGAGAGCTGTATCCAGGCCCAAGGAAAACTTATTCAGTATCAGTTAAACTGGGAACTGTTAACTCAAGTGACAGTCGCAAGTCAAGGAATTTATTACTCAAGATTATGAGATGTCATGATATACAGTGGCGTCTGTATACCAGTACAAGTAATCATCTGGCAGTATGAACGAGCGGTGTACCTCCTTTCAACGAAATTGACAGACGGTGACCCATTTCCTGCTTTCCTGTGCGGTGTGTGTTAGCACGTAGCGTGCTGAATCGAGGACCTGAGCGGAATCAAGGTGTCAAGTTCCAATGCCTTTCTGTTGTCGAATGTTTTACCAGTGAACTTTGTGATATCCAGGGTGTTAACGGAAAGGAACAGGAGAGTTTTCATTCAAGATAAGTGGTTATTTTTTGTTATGTGAACTGTGTCGCCTTAACTATGTCAACGAGCCTTCCTGTGCTTTACATCTCCTATACTGTTGAAATCGGTTGTTTTTGTTGTCTAATTCTATATAGACATATTATTAGGATTTAGTATTGATGCTAAGTATTGATGGTTGTATGATATAGGATGACTTCCCTCATATGATGTTATAAGGGTTCTTTGAAAAGGAATTGATGATACAAAGTTTATGAATAATGTTTTTGGTATACATACTTAACTGTGTGAAATGGAAGGGTAATTGTCAGAACTTCTTGAAACATAAAATTTGCGACATTAATAATTATACTGATATAGATATATAGTTAACTGAGTGATTGAATCACCATGGATTTTGATAATAATCCTGCAGATATAAGGCCTATGTTGGAGTGTGCATTGTTGATAGGTAGAGATGAAAAGGGATTGAGAGGTCCAAGACTTGGAGTATGGATCATGGACGATTTTTTGGTTAATGTATCGGCATCTCTAGAGTTATTTGCTGAACATAACTTTAAGCTTCTTTGTAATTCAATAATGGCTAGGGATTTGATTGATTTGCTACGGCACCTTCGAGTGTTTTTGCAACAGTATATTGAACTTGAACACGGACAGATAGTGCAAAGTATATTCAAGATAATCCACAACGGTATTCCTGATGAGCAGAAAAAGGAATTAGGAAGTGAGAAACAAATAAAAGTCAACAAACAGAGTGCCCTACGGGAAAGGGACAATTGTTAAAAAGTTACTACTGAAGTGAGTAAACTACACGAAACAGTCTCTAAAACTCACAAATGAGTTAGATAAGTCAAACACGGAACTTACTAAAGTACATAGGGCGTTAGATGCAGCATTGAACAAGAACAAAGAGTGGGAAATTCGGGTGAAAGACAAAGATGACGAAGTGGGTAATCTCACTCGAGAGATTCATAAAAAGAAAGAGATGTATCAGAAATTTAAATGCTGAAACAAATGAATGGGAGAGGTTATACATAGAAAATGCTTCATGATATATGTTTTGGTAAACTTGAAGAGAAGAACACTGTATGCCCAGAGAAGATTGATGAGCTTGTAAATAGCTATGATAGTGAAACTGAGGAACTTCAGATGGACTTAACACCTAAAAAAGAAAAGGATGAGAAAGACAAATTAGAAAAATTAACAACTGAGAGAGAGAAGATGATTAAGATTGAGAGATTGACATATTAAATAGGAAATTAAGTGAAGAAATTTCACAAAAAAAATGTTGAAATTGCAGAAAGTACAAAAAGGGTAGAGGGTCTACTCGATGTTATTTTGAACAACGGAATATGGTCTTCTGTAAATGTGGACAATGCTAGACAGAAAGTTGTTTGCCAACAGGTTAAAAAAGCAAAGATCCAGCCCTATACAATCTTTTCTGATAAGAAAGTTAAATGTGATAGACAAACATCTTTTCGGGGAAAACATAACTTACGAAGATCTTTTGATTCTTCTTGCAATAGCAACAATTCTTGGCGGCAGTGTAATAGAGAGAATGATAAGGTAACAGTCAGTCCTGATAGATTTCAAGCTAAAAGCCCAAAGATTAAACGAGTAACTGATTTTGGAAGTTCTCAGAAGATGATAACAAGGGATAAAGTTATAAGTAGTGGTTCCAAGGATGAAACCCATTATAGGCGTAACGATAAAGATACTTATAGATCTGCAGATGATACTGTAAACAAGCATATTGTCAAAGAAAAGAATGGAAAGAATTTTTGTAGGAGAGATGTTTCTAAGGTTAGAAAGTACCAAGGAAATTCATATGATAATAATTTTTCCTTCTCAGAGAGATAAGAGACAAGTTAATGTATCTCAACAGTTTAATTCTCAGAATTTTGAAAATAATGGTACAGACAAATACAAGAAGAGTTTTCAGTCGTGCAATAATTTTTTCTGACAGATTTTTTGTGCGGAGTAGAAACGTTAATCATAACAAGTCTGACTGGGATTATAGACATAATAATAGTCTCAAACAAAGAGGAAATGATGATAAATCTTTTGATCAAACGACGAATAATAAGTGCAATTATGCTAATTTTGCTCGACATGAGCCTAGAAGCATTGTTATTAACCAAAGTAGCAATGATAATGATGTCACAAATACTACTGCTTGTTATGTTTCTGATTTTGAAAGAGCAGCACGTTGTTGTGAACTTAAAGGAAGAGTCGATGACATCGTGAAGTGACCAGATTTTCCACACGGACCACAGTGCGGGGTAATTGTTGGTTTAACCTCTCCGTTGTTTAGTAGTAAATTTCACCATTCATTAAAAATGGAAATTTTTCCTTTGTATTTGTTGAACAGAGACGACTTCTCGATAAGAGTCAGCGCTTCTGTTTACGGTCGCGGCAAGAATATAGACCAACAATGTGCCCGAGTGAGTGTTTTCACAACCGAAACATATCAGCGTGCTAAACTATGCATTGGACGGGTTACCCCTAGTGTTTATGAGATGTCGGCAAGACCTATGGAGATTTTTTTTTTGCGGTTGATTCTTTTTTGTTTTGTTTGTTTATTAGGACAGAAGATGTTAATGTATTCTATTGCATAGATCATTATAGGTTGTTATATATCATCTTTACGCATCACTTGATTTCTATTGTTTTTCTTGATATGTATGACTGTTTTAATTATGCATTAGTTCATTTCGATGTTATTTTTATACTATTGTGTTTTGGTTGATATGTAGTGTGTTAGATGGTAGTGACGTGTTGTTTACTATTCATGAATGCAATGAGCAGATTTATATTTAACCTTACTGGTTACAAACCTATGCCTGTTTACACCTTATAATCATTGACTTTTATACTCTGGTGTAGAACTTTTGCAGTTTTTTTTTTGGGGTATTTGTTTTACAGATATGTTGGGTAGAATAGTTTTTGTTCATGATGAGTTTGCTAGCTCATACATACTCATTAGTTGTAGTGTTACAATAGTTACTTTTAATATATCAGGTGGAGAAAAATATATAAATTTATAAAACTGAATAACACTATAGCTAGCTGAACGTGATTGTCAGCCGGAAATATTTAAAAGTTTAAATTGAACTGTATAGAGAAAATTAACAGCGGTTGCTGATATTGTTATTTGATTGAGAAATCTAGAGATCTGATTTAAGCACTTGCTTAACATACATTACGTTGTTTTCATGTATTTGCAAACTTGTATGTTGGTAATAGTGTGTTTTTCTATGTGTTTCTCTGTGATGTAATTTTTTGGAAAAAAATTTTTTTTTTTTTCCAGACATTGTAATTTTTTGGTTTTGTGTGTGCCTAGCGTTTGACTATGTGCTATGTTTGATATGTAGAATAATGTTAGTTCTTTAAAGAAAGTTTTTTTTTGTGGTTTTTTGGATGTTATGTTGTATTAGCGCTTGATTATGCGTTGGTCTTATAGCAATGCTATTACTTTTTTGTGTGGTGTCGATAATTTATTGTTGATTATGTATAACTTGTATAACTTGTTTAAATTACTGATTATGTTTTGTTTAGTTATAAACTATTTTTTTTTGTAGTATTAGTATAGGAATACTTTGTTATTTTCTTTTGTGCTTTTCGATCGTGTTTGTATGTATTTTGAAATACGTTGTTGATCTAAATAGTTATTAGTATATATTTTTACCAACGTTCTCTATATTCACACCTTTTGCTTTTGTCCTTGTTGATTATTCTTCATTCCATTCCTTCTTTTCTGTTGTCTTTTCAGTATGGTTTCATATTTTGTTTACAGTTCGTGCTTTATTTACGTTTCACTTCATTCTTCTTGTATACTTCTTCTTTCGCTTCTTGTACTTTCATTCTATGTATTGTTACTTTAATGGTATAACTTAATATAGTGTAGCTACTTATGATATTTGTAATTATTTTACATATAAGAAATTGTTTGAATGTAATATTATTGTTTTTTCCTCATATTCTGATTTCATACTTACTTTTGTTACGGATCAATTTTTTTCGTTTGTTTGTTTGATCTTGTCTTTGCTTGTACTATCGGTTGTTTCCTATTTAATTGTCCTGTATTCACTTAACTCGGTTTTGTAATGCATTATTTTTTGGTATGCTTAATTGATTACATTGGATACTTCATTTTTACATTTCACTTAATGCTTATATTTTGTAGATGTCTTATTTTAACTTAACTTAAGGTAATTCTTATACGCATATGTTAGAGATTATTGTCCTCTTAATCTTTTTTGGTTTTGGGGAATGTATTTGTAAAAAAATTGATAGAATCAATTTTTTCTCTGGGGGTGAGGTAAGATGTTAAGAATAGAACTGGTGTAAGGGACGTAAATCTGGGTATATTAGTAACCAAGATAGATTCTGAGTTGGAAGCACTTGTTGCTTGTTAGCTATCGAATTATTTAGAGAGTATCTCGTGATAGTTTCGAGAGACAGATTACAGACAGCGTGAAAAGCGCTGATATATTATTCTGTATTGTTTTGAGTTGGGTGAGAGAAGCTCGCTGCTAGCCCGCAATTGTTTGTGTTGTGTGAACAGTGAGAAAGTCTCGTGACTGTTTTCAGCGGGGGACGAGTGTGTTATCTGGGGAGTGTGTTCCAGGCGTTCGATGGAGGTAAGTCGAGCCTGTGTTTTTTGTGGGAAGTGTATGCTGTACAGTGCTGAGTTAATATGTCGACTAGTATTACGCGATGTGGATACAGCGTAGTATAAAAACTGCAGTTTTGAATTATTGTGGAAATGTTTATAACTGCAGTTGTGCAGTCTCTTTAGGCCAATGAATCATGATAACTGCTGAGTGCAGGATTCTTTATAGTGCTGAGTTCAATAAGAGTACTTTAGGCCATGAATCGTGATAACTGCTGAGTGCAGGATTCTTTATAGTGCTAGAGTTCAATTAAGAGTACTTTTAGGCCATGAATCATGATACTGCTGAGTGCAGGATTCTTTATAGTGCCTGAGTTTTTAATAAAGAGTACTTTTAGGCCATGAAAAATCATGAAAAACCAGCTGAGTGAGGATTCTTTATAGAGCTGAGTTTAATAAGAGTACTTTAGGCCATGAATCATGATAACTTGCTGAGTGCAAGGATGTCTAATAAAGTGCTGAGTTTAATAAGAGTATTCTACTTTAGAGTTCAAGAATCGTTGATAGCTGCTGAGTGCAGAGAGGATTCTTTATAGTCGCTGAGTTTAATATGTCCACAAGGATACTCTAGGCCATGTATTATGAAATCATTGTAGCTGCCGAGGTGCGCAGTCCTTATGTGGTTAAATTATATATCGTTGGTGTTGTGGCTGTGAATGGTATTTCTATGTTATTTCATATTAACATTCACTGTTGTGACGTATGAATTAAACCGCATATGAAAATTGTCCACCTGTCCCCGTTTTACAACCCTTCATGACCCTCGTGTGTATGCACCTGTGGGCGTGATCGACTGGACCAACACTACGCACTTAATATGTGAGGTGACAGGGTAACTTAAACACGTATTTAGAAATAGCCCCGGAGTGGGCGTGGCCTAATTTTGTATATCGAGAACCTGTTTCATCGCTCTAAACCAGTTGAACTTCTACAGTGTTTGCCTGTGTGGCGGTATATTATGTATGTATCAACATGTAGGAACATTACCCCCAGATACCACAACACAAACCATGTAAACGTTAGCAAAAAACAATAATACACCACCATAACACCAATTCCATTAGTATACAGTGTACAACCTAAAATGCACCCCTATAAAAACCCAGTCTTTACATGTGGGATGTGAGAGTCATGTTCCAGGTGAACTTACACCCAACCCACAAGTAAGGAAATAAAAGAGAAAGGGAGGAGCCAGATCCCAGTATTCCTCTGAAATGTAGGTAATCTTCTGTGGTAAAGGTGGTTGACCGTAACAAGTATGAGAACAAATAGACCCGCAAAAAACCAGACATTTACGTCAAGGCCTTAAAAAACCCCAACTGTCTGCATGAGACCCAAGTAGAACAAGTCCAAACTAAGATGTGGATTGGTGCCATAGTCTGGCAGAAATGGAGGTATAGGATCTCAGGCTCCAAAACAAGTATGGACAACAAAACAAAAGCAAAAGACCAGAGGTAACAAGTACTTACAGGGAGACTCACCCAAAAGTCTTCTGGGAGTACACAACATTAGACTAATCTCTGAAAGGACCCAACACTGACTAGAAATAAACCAGGTCAAGGCGAGGAGGAGACAGTTAGATATGATAGTAAGGGTGCCTCTCTCTCAACTCTTCCCTTACCCTAACCTCTACACCTCAATAGGTTAGAATGATGGAATTGCTTATAATTAAGTAAAAGGGTTTTCTTCTGGACAATTGCTGCAAATGGGTTCCTTCAGAATATTGTTTATGTGAACGATTATAAGATGTCAAATTTTGGATCAACTGACTAAGCTGTAGTAAAGTATCATCAATTTTTTAAAAAATCTTGACGTTTGTTTTTATCTGACCATGTTTGTTCAGTCAATCAATCAATCAATCAATCAATCAATAAAAACCTTTAAAACCTTTTAGCTCCCCCAGGAGCATTAGGCCTTCAGTATGCACATTGCCAAGGTCCCTCCTGTCACATGCCAAGACCATCTCCTGACGACACGCGCCCAAGTCCCTCCTGTCACATGCTAAGTCCTCCTCCTGTCCCACATGCCAAGTTCCCCCCTTGTCACATGCCAATTCCCCCCATTGTCAATGCCATGTGCACATCCTACTGTCCATGAGCCAAGTCCTCAGGCTGTCACATGCCAAGTCCATCCATCACATGCCAAGTTCTCCTGTCACATGCAAGTTCCTCCACCTGTCATGTGCCAAGTCCTCCAGTCACATGCCCACTTCCTCACTGTCACACATGCAAGTCCTCCTAATCACATGCCGATAGTCCTGGTACATGCCAAGTCCTCTTGTCACATGCCAAGTCCCCCTGTCACAATGCCACAGTCCTCCTGTCACATTTACCAAGTCCTCCTGCCACATGGCAATACCTCTCCTGTCACATGCCAAGAGTCCTCCATGTCACATGCCAAGTCCTCCTTGTTCAATGTGCCAAGCCTTCCTGTCACATGCCAGGGTCCCTAGTCCTCCCTGTCACATGTCACCAGCTCAAGCTCAAGCTCTGTTCCATGTTTTCCCTCATCATTTTCATGGGGGGTCCGATTGGCCAAGAGGTATGGCGTCTGCCTCAAATTCTAAAGGTACCAGGTTTGGTTCCGCACTGGAGGGGGAAAAACATTTAATGGAAATTTGAATTTTTCAGAACCTGTGGTCCTAATGATGTCATTACTCCCCCCTGATCTAATGAGTAGTGAGATTGGATGCTTTTGCCTTCTAGGATAAGGACAAAAAATAGGAGGTTCTTGTGTGCAAGTTTGCACACGTTAAAATAATTCCATGGCAGTTGGAAAATCATAAAGAGTAGGTCTTCAAGGCCACTGCCCTGGAAAATATAAAAATTAAATTAGAAAATCTACCCACAACAAAAAATAGTTATAGAATGGTATGATTTCCGATATACACACATTGGGATTTCTATGCCGGTTGCTACACAGTTACAATGCGCTGTGCTGAAGATCCTCCTTGTGTGGGATCTATGGGTACGGCGATCAGATGACACGGTTGAGATTTGTATGTAGTGCAGTGGAAGAAAGTCGTTCATAACCAAAACCTCACCATTTTTCACTTCTGTCTCCAGTTCTCTTTCTCTATGTGGTTTCTTGGTTACCTTGCATCCCTTACCCTGGTGGGTTTTGTCAACAACAAGGACTGACTTGTACACTTTTGATCACAATCTTAGTTTACAATTCATCTTTGGTCAGATGTCAGATAAACTCACTAAGTGACAGTAAGCATGTCATTGTTATGTCAGAATTAAAACTCACTGAGTGGCTGATAAATTATGTATGTTCATGTTATGTCTTATAAAACTTCAATGAGTGGGCAGTAAAGTGTGTCATGGTTATGACAGTTAAAGGTCAATGAAGTGGCAGTTAAAAGTATGTCCATGTTTTTATCTATTACTTGTTGGAAATATTCCTTGCCATCTTTTTTACATGTCAGCTGTTGTGAGGCTTATGTTGATGAGTGAAACATTCTTAAAACCATGATTTAAACAATGGCCACTTGCCCTTGATGGGCATCAATGGGCTATATTTGTCAGGTGCCAAGCCTGGTTGGGTAGGTCTTACATGTGACACAAAAATTGATGTTTATGCGCGTCTCTAAACCATGTAAGATACAGTGGTAACTGTACTGACTTATTAGATGGCTTTTCATGGTTAAATGTGACTTTGGTTATGCAGGTAACTCCTTTTTCTTAGCTTCTGATGTTATTTGCTGTCACATCAGACTAATATTTCCTAGTTTTCTCCTTACATTATTACAGCTCTTCAAATTTAATTTTTTCATTCTTTGTGCACATCGCGATAATATCATAACTAAATTTGGTTCATATTTCTGGGTGTATCTCAATTATTTCTAAAAATCTTTTCTGTTTTCTCTGCAAAGTTATCATGATTATTTCTTAAAAAACATCTTTTCTATCTCTTCTGTATATAACAAGATTTTTTCTAAAAATCTTGTCTATATTTCTGTATATATCATGATATATTTTAAAAAATCTTTTCAAAATCTCTGTTTATATCATAATAATATTTTCTAAAAATCTTTTCTATATCTCTGAATGTATCATGATATTTCTAAAAAAAATCTGATCAGTTAATCTAGGTGTCTATCAATGATACTTTCTAAAAATCTTTCTTTATCTCTGTATTGCATTATGATAATCTCAACAATTCTTCTCAGGTATTTCTGTGTATATTCTTATCTATCCCCCCCACCCATCCCCAGAATGTAAAGGAATATTAAGGAGGCAGAAACACTTGTATCATTGGGGGATTACTCATAATGATCAGATTGCCTCTCTCTTGGATCCACTGTTTTGTTTCCTAATCATAACTAGAATCGAGAATGCTGAATCCTTAGGTGGATTTTACACACCACTTGAACATGCTACTCTCAGCTTACAAGGTGTCTATTAGGGGCAAGAGGTGACGATACACATTGGACCAATATTTTACTGAGTACTATATTAAGCTGGCTGACTACAACAGACCTGGCTAAAGGTTAAAGGCTGAACAGCAAAGTCACATCTGAGTGCCCACAAAATACATACTTTCTGAAACCTAGTAGGTAGCATTTTACCAATCTGTTATTGACTGTGCAAATGGACTGGGCGATGGCAGGTAGATCTACAATGGGCGTTGTGAGGGGAACTGTCCAGAATGTATTAGATCTCAAAGACAGCCCATTTATATAGTGCTGCATTCCTCACATCATCGCACCAGATTATAAAGAATTGAGCTGACTGTGCCGTTTGATCATATTAGATTGGTCAAAGAAACACTCTTCAAAGATGGCCTGATCCTGGCCATGGACTTGTGGACATGATGGGGTTCACTGTATATGTTATGCTGTTGAGGGTAAGGTGCAACGAGGTTCTAGTGGCTGCTTCAATGAGATGATCTAATGACACTGTTGGGTTTGAAAGGAACAGTCAAGATCCAAGGGTATTTAAGAAGAGACATCAGTGACACTGTGGGGAAAAGGGCAATGTGCTGGCTGTGGAACAAACCATTACAGTGATATGGAATTCAGTAAAAAATTTTTTTATTGTTTCAAACATACGGGTTACTTTCCCCAATTGCCTCGAAACTGGCAGAAAAGAAAAACAGGGAAGTGAAGTTGAAAGCTGCTAACACAGGTGAAGTGGGTTTAAATTATCTGCACATGACAACAGGAGTGCTGACACTTGGGAGTCAGGACAATCAGGAGGCATGACAACTGGGGAGATAATGGGACCCAGGGTGCTGTGCACACACCCCCCAACCCCCAGTGTAAAGAAACGATTAAGGGGCCCAAAACAATTGATCAAATGGGGTCTGTTTTTGATGATTCAGGATTTGCCTCCTTAGTTGTATTCATGGCGTTACAGTGTTTCTATAAATTTTTTTCATATATCTTCTCAACATCCAAGTGGTTATTATATGATATCTCTTGTAATGTTCTTGACTTTTAATGTTGTACATTCTCCCAAATCTATGTATCTATGTACATGTATTATTTAATATATTAGAGTAAGGGTCACTTTAGATAGTTGTTTTTCGTGATGCTGCCTGCTAATTGTCACTCAAGTCATCAAGGAGCTTCAGAGCTTGATGAATCGCTTCACTCAGGCTTGCAAGCTACTTTTTGCCTCTACTATAAGTATTAAGAAGACAAATGGGCTGGGTCAGGATGTGGATGTGTTGCACGATTGTTTCTAATGATAACCACTATGAATTTGGCAGTGGTTGCAATGCTTCCCATACTTCGGGGTTACTTATAACAACCTACTCTCTCTGGATGCAGATATTGGACAGCCACATTGGCAAAGCTGCAGACACTTTGCCACCTCACAACGCTTGTTTGTGGAACTATAAAATCACAATGGAAGACCAAAGTACAGCTTTATACTGCCTGCATCTCAGCACATCTTCTATATGGGCGAGAACATGGACAACTACACTAAGCTAGAAAAAAGCCTCAATACATTCTATCTACGATGTCTACGCCACACTCTCGGTATTATGGTTGGACAAAGTACAATGTCAAGGTGTGTCATGTGCTGGATTCAAAATATATTTTCTACGGGAAACTGGCAGATGGCAAAAAACAGTCGGCTGACCGCAGTTGGGGTTCAAGATGTGTACAAGAGAGACATGAGGTCACTCGGACATAAATCTGCAACCTGGGAGGATGAAGCTGTAGATCGTACATATTGGCGATGCTTCTACTAGAGCTATTCAGAATTGATGTGGAAAAGATAGTTTTTACAACAGCAGAATGAGAAGAGAACAAGAAAAAAACATTGTAAAGAAAACACATTGAATGAAACACCAGGAAAAAAAAGTAAAGATCGGTATACCTCAGAGGCAATTCATGTCGTTCAGTTAGGATGAAGGGGGCTATTGTATTTAGCCTTAGATAGCAATGAATGACTATAGACTATTCATGATAAGCAATGGAATGATATTAGAATAACCAATAATAGTTATGATAACTATAGAAAGCCGGATAAGCAATGAATGATTATAATAGATTCAAGGAAAGTATTAGATGACTATAATGAGTCAAGCTAAACAATGGTTGACTATAAAAATCGAGATATGCAGTTGGAGGGCTATAGAAGAGCGAAGGATAAGCAGGTACAAACAAACACAATCTTTATTTCCTCAGGGTAAAGAAATAGGCATAATTGCCTTTTGACTTTTTGCCCTGCAATACAATTCTAAGTGGTTTTTATCAAGTTAAAAGTAAAAGTATTAAAACTCATTAACTACCAAATTGAAAAACCAAACTGTGGCCGTATTAAAATTTTTTTCCCATTTTCATCTATTGTAGGTGTTTGCACAAAGGTAAGCTGTAGTTTTCGTAATTGTTTACTTATTTTTATGAAATTAAAACGTCATTTTTAGAGTTATAGGAAATGTACTTTTATCCAAATATAATACCATTTGTTAACTTTAATATAGGATGTTGGTAGTTTAATAGCCCTTACGTATGGGCCAAGGACATGTCAATATTTTCACAATTTTAACAGCTTTGCACCCCTATCTCCCTTCTTTTATCAAAAGTCAATATTTCAATCTATGTGCACACCATTTTTCACTCTTGTTCCTCGTTGCTAGATCTATCAAGTCAATTGATTGTAACATGTTTCTAGCTAATTCAGCCGTTAGATGAGTTGTGCACGCCTTTTTGTGAATCTAATCAATAAATTAATTGTTTATACTAAGATTTATAGTTGCATGGTAAAACAGTTTTACTCGATTTGTGTAACTACCAAAATGGTTGGAAAAATATGAACATAATATAAATTTTCCAGTGTTCTTCAACAACCATGCTTTTGGGAATTTGTTTTTCGGTGGCAACTTAAAATCTCGGACCTGATAAGAAAGTGTTTCAGTACAATTTTCATGCGTTTTTTTACTAAAATTAGATCGACGCTCTGAGCGGCTCGCGGTACAATTGATTGGATTTCAAAAAGACGCTCCCATGGCTCGCGGGTAGTTAATGGTGGTTTAATAACTTCACAGACACAATTAATCAATATCATCAGAAGTATGAACTATACAAGAAATCAAAGATGGAAATATAATGATACTGTAGAGGCAAAATAGATGATATAGAAGTGTCAAGATAAGGTTGTGGATAAAATACAAAGAGCTGTTTTTTTATCAAATAAAAATCTATTGTTTCGGGTCAGTGGATTCAATTAGTATTGTTTTGATTTGGTAGAGTCCTACTTGTTATAATTGAAGTATATGAGTACGTTCTTCGAGACATGCCGATATAATGCTACTTGTATTGATCGTGTCTAAATGGGTTTTAAAACCCTGCAAGTGTTTTGCCAGAGTTACACAGGTTTGTCAGACATATATGAGGGTATTATTGGCTTGTTCGCTTGATGGGAAGCAGGATGAGTAGTGAGTGGGAAGGAAGAATGATGGGAACGTTATTTTATTTTGTCATTTTCATTGTCATGTCTGACCATTTTTTAAATCTCATTTAATCATCTTTATGTAATGTTCTTTGAGGCTCAGTCATTTAGCAAGAGTACACACACGTTATAGTTATATAGGAATCATTGTTGCCTTCAGTACATCTTTATTCTATCTCCACTTTTGGCTAAAATAGACCGGAAGGCCTTTAATCACATAAATAGTTTAATCTACCATGATACACAATATCATTTGTCACTTTGTTCTTCTAAGATAATACTAAGGATGTGGCTTCTTTCTTGCTTAGCATAGGTAGTCCACACTATATATCTGGATTCTTATTCTTCAGTGGTTGAACGGAATATTTTTT
>JAMPIV010003401.1:0-144071 GCA_024509875.1 Oreohelix idahoensis | reverse complement strand
CCCCCCCCCCCCCCCCCCCCACATTGGACCCCCCCCCCCCCCCCCCCCCCCCCCCCCCCCCCCCCCACACCCTTAACCCCATTCCTGAAGATCTTGGGTTTTCCCCAGAGAAGTCCATTTCTCCAAGTATGTCTCTATTCGTGCAGAGAACTGGTGATAGGTTTCACCTGACAGTAGTTTAGCATTCCTAAATTTTTTTCTATAGAATTCTGCATTCTTTTCATACCTTAACAAAAGAGCCTGCTTTAGCATGTCATAATTTTCCTGATCACCTCTGCTCATTTTTGCAAAACCTTCATAAGCTGCCCCACGAAGTCCCTGAGATAACTTTAAGCTCCACCTTTCTCTCTCTAACCCATACGTGGTAGCTAATAGTTCGTACCTATTTATATAGCTCTCAATATCATCGTCTTTCTCAACAAAATGATCTAAATGAAAGTTCATAGCTGAGGTTGAGGCTCCCTGAGTAACCGTAGCATCAGAGGCAAAGGGACTGGCACCATTTTCAGGAGCATGGCCTTGAAACTCAAACTCCCTTATTCGTAACTCATGTTCCCTTTGTAATCTCTTCTCCTCCTTTTCTGCTTCCCTCTCTGCAGCTAATCTCATTCTATTCTCTTTCTGCAGCTAATTTCTTCTCTTCTCTTTTCTGCAGCTAATTTCTTCTCTTCTCTTTCTGCAGCTTTCCTTTCTTTCCTCGGCTTCCAATCTTTAGCCTCTTTTGTCAGCCTCAATCTTTTATCCTCAGCTTAGTCTCAGCCTCAATTTCTTAGTCTCAGCCTCAGCTTCAAATTGTAACTTCTTAATTTCCCTTTCAGCCTCTAACCTTCTTTCGGCTTCTTTTTCTCATCTTCTTTCTTCGCGTTCAATAAATTTGTCACATTCCGTAGTAACATAGGCAACCATAACTTGCCCATCTAATCCTAACTCTTTTGCAGTCTGAACCGCAGCAGATCGAAATTTGGCCAGGTCCGCCATTGTCTATCAGGTAACTTTATATAATGTCTAACCAACAATTCAATTTCTAACTATATATCTAATGGACAACACAGGCACCGTGAGCTCAACCTTATTTAATTCCACCCAAGGATACCTTTTAATTCTTATATTCCCTGAAGTGAATTACCCCCCATATTTTTAATAGTTAAAGATTCAAAATCCCAAGAGCGAGACCCCAATATATGTGGTGAAGTGGGATGTTATAAATACTTATAGGGAACTTAGTGTACTGACTGAGATCAGCTGTGAAGGTATCTATATCTATTAAGAGTAGTGTATTATAGATAACCTTACTTGCTACCACATATCTATATATCTCAGTCAGAATTATTCTGGAATAGTGCGATGCTACGTTATGTGTCTAGGGTATGAGTATGGTGAAGTGTAAGTCACAACAACAGACAGATAAACAATTTAATTTAATCCACTACTCTTGACAACACTGTGACACTCACATACATATAACACTCTACAAAGATATCTTAAAAGAGTCACTGATAAACTTTCGAATAACAATATGTATTCATTACTGGCATGAATGAATATGTGTCCTGATTCAACTACAAGGGAACCAGGAATCACAATCAATTTAAATTACAAGTTATGTACAGAATGTATTTAATATGAATATTGTAGTGACATATATTATTACAAATGTTCTATGTGTGTCAGTTGTGTAGTAGTAAAATGAGGTAATACTGGTTTTGTTTTGTTCAAGCTCTGTTGGTATTTGTCATCATGACTTCAATAGTTTGTCTTTAGGGACCAGTATTGGAGATGTTCACAGTTCCTGATTTTAAGACAAGTAAATTCCCTCTGAATAGTAATTTTTATAAAGTTATTTCAAGATGAGGGGACATAATGTTGAGCTCAGCTGGCCAACTCTGCTTATCTTGAGTGATGGCGGCAGGAAAGGACTCCTCTGCTCGAATTCTCCTCTGGGCTCAGGAGACACCTCACTGATAGCTAAAAGGACCAAGGAGTATGCTGTCCGACTCTGGATTCAGCAAATCTCTGACCAGATGCTGCTCAGTACCATCAAGACCACTGTCCCACAATTCATACGAATAACACAGATACGTTGATTAGCAATGAATTCTGGCACAAACTGGCACAAATTTCCATCTGCTTATCTTCCAGGCTTTTATTGAGCCAAATATAAGCTGGCTTCAACGCACTGATGCTTTATCAAGTGTATTTAAACAAGTGGTTTCGAACTAACGCTCCCAAGTGTGTATATCAGCGAGACTGGCCAATGAGCCACGTTTCGACAAGTGTTTGAAAAAATGTTATCTTTTCCCGTCTCCCCTAACAACCAAGTTAGTATTTATAGCCCGACCAATCGTGGTTAGGCTTTCATTTGTTGCGCTCCAATCAATTTGGAGTTTACATGGTAGGCTATTTCTGTAACGTAAATTTTTTTCAAACACGTTAAAAAAAAAATCTTATGAGCAGAAATGATTTTATGCTGTCAGGCACCCCCAATATTTTATTTTGGGTATAATTTATTAATTCCTGGACTATTTGCGTAACGTTTTACATATTATTTGTCAGCAAGCCCTAAGGAACCCAAAAATACTAATTTAAAGGAGCTACGTGGCTGCGTTCAAAATATGCAATTTCTTCTACCTCCTGTTTCGAAGATGTGCTGTCTGGGTACTGTTATGTGTTCAAACGTAAACCCATCTAATGTTGTCTTTTCTAATAAGAGTCTGTTATGATTTATAAACCTAGCTCTGGGAAAGGGTAGTGTATTTTATCACTGTCCGTCTGAAAAAGTTAGTGCTTGTAGACTTACACGCGTGATGCCAGCATTTGTATATCGCGCGTCGCGTGTTGCATGCGTTCCTGATTTTCAGCCCTCCCCTCTCGCTATCCTTTTGTCCATCTGTTCGTTCGTTTTGGTAACGTAATATAATTAATGTTAGGATTAATTTAGGTCATTACGCAGTACGTCTCAATGTTTTTCTTAGAAATGCAGCACACGTTTCATTGAAGAAGGCGGGTAATAATACAGTAAGCTTTTATATCAACGTGAAAGCGTTACAATTTGCAGACGAAGCAGAAAACAAGGGGGATTTCGAGTACATTCTCTTGTGACACGCTCTGTTATTTTACCATTGGCTCTTGTCTTTAGTTAATTTTTTTGTTAGGCTTTATATTTACCTATAATTTATATTATGTGGATTAGAATATTTTTCATGAACTTGGGTTTTCCCCCAGAGAAGATCAATTTCTCCAAGTAATGTCTTATTCGTGATGGTGATAGGTTTCAGACTGGTGAAAGGTTTCACCTGACAGAAGTTTACATTCTAAATTGTTTTCCCCCCCATAAAATTCTGCAATTCGTTTCATGCCATCTTAACAAACAAAACGCCTGCTTTAACATGTCCCATAATTTTTTTTTTTTTTTTTTTTTCTGATCACCTCTGCTCATTTTTGCAAAAACTTCATAAGCTGCCCCACGAAGTCCCTGAGATTACTTTAAGCTCCACCTTTCTCTCTCTAACCCATACGTGGTAGCTAATAGTTCATACCTATTTAGGTAGCTCTCTATATCATCGTCTTTCTCAACAAAATGATCTAAATGAAAATTCATAGCTGAGGTTGAGGCTCCCTGGCTAGCAGTGGCATCAGAGGCAAAGGGACTGGCACCATTTTCAGGAGCATGGCCTTGAAACTCAAACTCCCTTAGTCTTAACTCATGTTCCCTTTGTAATCTCTTATCTTTCTGCTTCCTTTCTGCAGCTAATTTCTTGTCTTCTTTTTTTCAAGCCCTTAAATTCTGCAGCTAATTTTCTTTGCTAATTTTTCTCTCTTTCTTTCTGCAGCTAATTTGCTTCTCTTCTCTTTCTTGCAGCCAATCTTCTTTCTTCGGACTTTTTGCTTCCAATTTCTTAGCCTCAGCCTCAATCTGCAACCTCTTAATTTCTTTTTCAGCCTCTAACTTTCTTTCGGCTTCAAACCTTCTTTCTTCGCGTTCAATAAATTTGTCACATTCCGTAGTGACATAGGCAACCATAACTTGCCCATCTAATCGTAACTCTTTTGCAGTCTGAACAGCAGCAGATCGAAATTTGGCCAGGTCCGCCATTGTCTATCAGGTAAATTTATACAATGTCTAACCAACAATTCAATCTCTAAATATATATCTAATGGACAACACAGGCACCGTGAGCTCAACCTTATTTAATTCCACCCAAGGATACCTTTTAATTCTTATATTCCCTGAAGTGAATTACCCAAAATATTTTTAATAGGGAAAGATTCAAAATCCCAAGAGCGAGACCCCAATATATGTGGTGAAGTGGGATGTTATAAATATTTATAGGGGACTTAGTGTACTGACTGAGATCAGCTGTGAAGGTATATATATCTAATAAGAGTAGTGTATTATATATAACCTTACTTGCTGCCACATATATATATATCTCAGTCAGAATTATTCTGGAATAGTGTGATGACTACGTTATGTGTCTAGGGTATGTGTATGATGAAGTGTAAGTCAAAACAACAACAGACAGATAAGCAATTTAATTTATTCCACTACACTTGACAACACTGTGACACTCACATACATATAACACTCTACAAGGATATCTTAAAGGAGTCACTGATAACTTTTCAAATAACAATATGTATTCATTGCTGTCATGAATGTATATGTGTCCTGATTCAATACAAAGGAACCAGGAATCACAATCAATTTTAATTACAAGTTATATGTACAGAATTTATCAATATGAATATTGTAGTGACATATATTATTAATAGTATCCTATGTGTGTCAGTTGTGTAGTAGTAATCTGAGGTAATACTGGTTTTGTTTTGTTCAAGCTCTGTTGGTATTTGTCATCATGACTTCAATAGTTTGTCTTTATTGGAACTAGTATTGGAGATGTTCTCAGTTCCTGATATTAAAACAATTAAATTCCCCTCTGAATGTTATTTTTACAAAGTCATTTCAAGATGAGGGGACATAATGTTGAGCTCAGCTGGCCACATCAGCTTATCTTGCGGGATGGCGGCAGGAAAGGACTCCTCTGCTCGATTTCTCCCCTGTGCTCTGGAGACACCTCACTGATAGCTAAATGGACCAAGGAGTATGCTGTCCGACTCTGGATTCAGCAAAGCTCTGACCAGGTGCTGCTCAATACCCTCAAGACCACGGTCCCTGAAAACAAGAAGGATGTACCTTCTACTTCATAACTAATTGATACTCTAGTTCTACACTGAGCACAATACATCTCAAACATTGAGTTCAGAGCGTTAGGCCAACTGTCAGCTTCATCTGAAATACTTTATACCAGTATTAACCTCCTTAATGGTTACTACGCCTCTGCACTTCCAGCATTATTTCTTTCTAGTCAATCATCTAGGTGTCAGTGTACTGTTTGGCCATTCCATGCCGTTTTACTTTCCTCCGACACCTTCTGTTCAGGCTGGAGCATTATAGGCTTTACATCATGTTTGCTACTGAACTACACATATATACAGGCATAAATTAACAATTCACATTCAATTTTCATTAAAAGATACTGAATGTTTCAAGCTTACCACAATTCATGGAAATAAAGACAGATACGTTGACTAGCAATGAATTCTGGCACAAATACTGGCACAAATTCCCATCTGCTTATGTTCCAGGCTTTTATTTAGCAAAAATATGAGCTGGCTTCAACGCACTGTTGCTTTATCAAGCTTATTTGAACTAGTGGTCTCGAACTAACGCTGTCTCCTAAGTGATTATATCAGCGAGTCTGGCCAATGGAGCCACGTTTCGACAAGTGTTTGAAAAAAATTTTACCTTCTACGTCCACCCCTAACAACCAAAGATAGTATTTATAGTCCGACTAATCGTGTTTAGTCTTATATTTCATTGCGCTCCAATCAAATTTGGAGTTTTACATGGTAGGCTATTTCCCGTACGTAAGGTTTAAAAAAACTACCACTGAGCGATTCTGATTTTGGGTGTTGTCTGACAGCACCATCATTTTATTTTGGCTATAACTTGTTAATTCCTAGACTATTTGAGTAACGTTTTACATATTCTTTGTCAGCAAGCCCTAAGGAACCCAAATATACAAATTTAAAAGAGCTACGTGGCTGCGTTCAAAATATGCAATTTCTTCTACCTCCTGTTTCGAAGATGTGCTGTCTGGGTACTGTAATGTTTTCAAACGTAACCCATCTAATGTTATCTTTTCTAATAAGAGTTTGTTATGATTTATAAACCTAACTCTGGGAAGGTTAGTGTTTTTATCACTGTCCGTCTGAAAAAAAAGTTAGTGCATGTGGCCTTACACGCGTGATAGTAGTAATTGTGTATCGCGCGACGCGTGTTGCATGCGTTCCTGATTTTCAGCCCTCCCTCTCTCTTTCTATTTGAGTCCATCTGTTCGTTCGTTTTGGTAACGCAGTATAATTAATGTTAGGATTAATTTAGGTCATTACGCAGTGTGCCTCTCAATGTTTTTTTAGAAATGCAATACCCGTTTTAATGTGTTGTGGAAAAAGCTTGTATTTATGCAGTGGCTTATATTTAACGTGGAAACGTTACAATTTGCAGACGAAGCATAAAACAAAGGGGGATTTCGAGTACATTCTTTGTGACAGCACTGTTCTTTACCATTCTTCTTCCTTTTATTAAATTTATTTGTTAGGCTTTGCATTTACCTTTTAATTTATATATGTGGATTAGAATATTTCACGACAACGTCATGCTCTCACAGCTGAACAAGGTGACCAAAAAAAAGGGGGAGAGCAAAATTGAAAGAGGGACACTGAAAAAAAGTTTTGAAACAGACTGGACGCAGAGTTTGCCACTTCGCCTTTGCCATCTACAGTTGTGTGCAGCCTGCCAAGCCATTAATGTCCAGTGTGTTTTTGAAGTCTGAGTGTAAGCTGGATTATGATAACTATCATATATATATAATTTATTGCAGATTAATATATGATGTGTATTAATTGTGTGTAGATGCTAGGAATTGCATCAGTTTATTTCAATTTGTACCTGATGTGAAGGATCAACCATATTCAGGAAAATTAAAAGGCCTGTGTTTAATATTCGGAATGATCAAGCTGTAAAATATTACATGATGTACAGGAGTGGATCAAACCAGATGATTGTTAATACTTATAACTAATTGAAAATGTTTATGCTAGTACTGTATTACTGAAATGTCCTTGCTTACTATGACTTTATAACCTTGACATCTGATGACTGACTGGTCTGACATCTGTGCTAGTCACATATAAATCTAGCCAGATACTAGCCTAGACCGATACGTTGTTTCAGGTTTCATGTGAAAGTCAAACCATACTGTCAGTGTAAGAAGCCTGCGTTGTTCATCAGTGGTCATCCCACAAAAGTGCAGGAACCCAAAGTGTGAACTATAGCTGGTTCTTGGTAGCCCCCTGCTGTTGGGTCTGCCAAGACTGATAACTACAGTGACAGTTCAGTGTCAACCGCATCAAGAATCCACGTTTTGTGTCTATAAGGCACCGACAGAAACCATATATGAACCAACAGCTATTATATTATTACAGTAGAAGGTCAGTTGACGACAATCTTGTGATTAAAGTCAAAGGACTAAAAGAACAGTGATACTAGAAATAATAACTCAAGTATTCATTAACTTCACTGGCCAAGAGGATAGTATTCCAGATCCTAAAGTGTAAAGGACATTACTATTAATTAAAGTGCAAGGTGACTTTTGTTTGTAACCACTCTTTTTCAATGAAAAAAGAAAATTCCTTCAAACACTATAGATAAGGGATAACATTAATTTTATATATATTTTGTGAATATTTTATTACTCTTTTCCAAACAGCAGAAAAAGAAAATTAATATAAATATTAAATAATTCCTTAATTGTACCTGAGGACTTGTTCACTTTTTACAATTGAGTTTAAAGTTTTCGTTCATTTCATTTATCCCCTAGCATTAATTTATCATAGGATAGTCTTGGGGAGGAGACACCTTAAATCCTGGTACTACTTCTTACCATCTGGGCCTGTGATTTTCACAGTCTGACTATCCCTACTATTCCTATGACAACTATACACCAGTGCTTATTTCTAAGACTGGTGTATTACTTTTAAGTCCAGAACTCTTGACTGGCATTTTATCCTGGCATAACCTGATGCACCTGGATATCTTATCTACTAGCACTTATATAACCAAAAACCTCTCGTCACAGTGATACCAGTTGAGGGTACTATATCTGGAACAAGAGGAGTACTAGTGGCCTGAGGTCGAAGCTAATATACCATCAATAGCACGGGGCTTAAAGACGAGGGACCAACTTCGTAGACACTCCCTTTTTACGAGGCGATTTATTTTTCTCTTCTTCTCAATTCATTCATTTTATTTCTTTAAATGTGTAGGCATTACATTCCCTGTCTTACCTTACCCGGTCCCTCCGGTCACATAGGGACTTCGCACTAAACGGCCTTTCCCTCTCTTCACAATTGCATGATAGTATCACTTTCACTCATCCGTTCAGACCACTGGCCAGTATGAATAGAACAGGTGTGTGGTTAATGGACGGTAACAGATGCAGGGACAGCTTCGCAATAAGAGAAGTCTGAAATGAGATTTCACACCACGGTAAAGTACCGTATATCCCCGAGACAGAATTCTAGTGAGAAGAATGTCCCAAAGCTAATTAACTTAAGATGGAAACTGGGCTGAATGAATGGGTGTGTGGTCCCATAAATCTGTTTCTAGTAAAATGGGTTTTCGCTGGTCTCAGTATTTAGTCTGAGAAGTAACAATTCTCCTCACTGGGTGGTCCAGCGTTGGTGTAGCTGGTGAGTCCTTTTCATGGCAAGTCCTTCTCAGGGATTTATGCTAGCAGATGGATAATGTTAGTCCTTTTCAGGACTTAGTATCTATCGACGCTGACCGGGCTAGCAATCTTGTTGGATTACACAAGAGTTCACATGCAACAGGTGTTTTGCTGGACACTGAGGAAGTACGGGCAGCGTTGGCGTAGCTGGCGATTCCTTTTTATGGCAAGTCATTTTCAGGGCTTCAGGCTAGCAGATGGATAATGTTAGTCCTTTTCAGGGCTTAGTATCTATCAACGCTTATCGGGCTAGCAGTCTTTTTCAGGGCTTTTTCATGCTAGCTGAAAGATGCTATTAGCCCTTTTCATGGCTTAGAATTTATCAACACATTGCGCTCTGAAATAACCAAATAGGTTGAAAGCAACACGCCTCGCCACAAGAAGGCAAAAACCAAACCAAACAAATTCTCCTCACTGCAATCCAAAACTTTGGTCACGAAAGAACCAACTCGAATGAAAGCAGCCTAGCGTGTAAGACTTGACGTTTAGACAAAGCTTCGCTTTTTTTTTGTGCAAAAGTACAACCCAGTGGTTCTTTAGGGTAGTCTACACCAGGAGCTTCCGTCTTCGTCAATGACGTCGAAACCTGGATCAGGGAAAGAGAACTTCCAACCCCTGAGATAGATCTGCACTTAACACACAAAGTCGAGTGACCAGGATTACTGTCAGGAATCCAGATAAGTGACACTATCAAGAACCAACCACTATATTCAATCTAACTTCAGAAAGGTCCTTAATGATGAATTATCAACAGTTTTGTAAACCACTTAACTAAACACAACTTCACCAATGTCCTTAATGATGAGATATAAATAGTTTTTGTTTACTAAACTCAAGTGAAATTCTATAAGTCCTGAGACAAAGTGTCAGTAACTTTATAGACACTATTGAATTTTTGGCTTGTTTGATGATTATCTTAAATTCTATACATATTTAATTGATACATATTCTTTATATATATATATATATATATATATATATATATATATATATATATATATATATATATATATATATATATATATATATATATATATATATATATATATATATATATATATATATATATATATATATATATATATATATATTTTTTTTTTTTTTTTTTTGTTCTATAACCAGCGGCACTCGAGCTTTCCATATATATATATATATATGACAGATTATTTATTTTAATCAGTAAAGTTTCATTGTAAATTTATAAAATCAAGATTAGTTTATTGACTTTTCTTTGGTGTTACAGATGTCTAATACTATAAGATTGTCATATTTGTATTTAATTAATGGGAGCTCTTTCTAATAATTCAGTACCTTAGGGAAAAGTGCCTGGATATCTACTATCTCTTAGTCTACTCAGAGGCTTCTCAACCTGCTAAGAGACAGTTAATTTCCAGTATCCCTATAAATAGATCTGCCAGTGATTCTCACTCTATTTTCTTCCTGCGGAACTTATACTTACATTTTCCACAGATTTTCCTCGAGCCAAATTTCAGTGAGATTGTCTTGGACAGTTCTGGTACTTATTCATACGTTCATTTTCTTCCATCTATCCACATCGCTTTCAATATAATCAGCCAGCCACATTTCTGACACATCTAGGAACATACTGCACCCTACAACCTTGACCAGTGACAAGAGGGATCAGCGACCCAGTCTACCAAGAACCAAACCATCAGAAGGAGCAGAACCGTCATTGACAGCTAAGTAACACATAAATGCTGCCAAGTGACCTCCATTACAAACTTCCATTACACCACAACAGTGATGAAAACTTTCTGATAAATAATTATTAATGTTTTTAAAACCTTGTTAAACCCAAGTCATTATTAAATCTGTTATTTGTAAATATACAAATTTAACGTCGATTTAGTCATTTTGAGTGTACTTCATGTTTGTCTCAGTCAATTTATCAAATACGCTCTAAACAGAGCTATACCATAATAAGAAGAATTCCACTGAGTAAATCAGGGTGGGGGCTTGAACGAGCTAAAATTAATAATTGCTTAATTCTTCATAAAAGATGGCGAACCAGATATAAGTTAACAATTGCCTAACCCAACGCAGCATTGTTCTTGACTTCTGAAATATCTTATGAACACACCCTTGAGATAGAAACATCATTATCCTTCTATCTACAACTCTGCCAAGAGTAATCTTTTGCGAATTTGGGCACCTTTGAAGAGCCATTTTAGATACTCTTGCGTTTTTATCTCTGGTGGACCACTACTGCAAAGCAGGGGAGGCAATTCCGTGACAGTACTATGAAATTGAAAAAACAGGACATGATATTAGCAGGGTAGGTGTTTAGTGAGCTCATTGTTTCTAAAGTAGATCCCTACAGTTCCTGTAATGCCTATCGCTGATTTAGAAAATAGAGTACGACATTGTTATTGTATTTGTTATTATGCCTTCAACAAAATAAAAAAATTGGGTGCGTGACTTTGGTCTATACTTGAGAGCGAACGTAATCATTGTCTGCGCCCACAAATCATCATCACATGACATAAGCCGCACAGTTCACCGAGTTGTGGCCACTCAAAATTAATGCGCTGCTGATAGAATCATTTGACAGTGTTGTCTGAGTGTGTCCTGCCCGCAGATTGTGTTTTAAAAAGTTGGAGTCTGATATAACGAATGAAAGCGAAAGACGGCTCTGACTCATCCACGAGCGCAGGTGTCTTTAAGTCGGGCACATTTCATTGAGCTATTTAAGTGACCTTTTTTTTTAAGTTCACTCAAACAGTTGTCTTCTTACTGTTGTCTATTAGCGATGTGTAGCATGTTGTTTAGAGTGGTTGAGCGCTGGCTTGTCACATCAAAGGTGATAGGTTCGAATCACGGTACCGACACGCTCCGGTCTACCCAGCTGTAAATGGTTACCCGACTCTTGAGTTAGTGGAGGAAAAGGCACCGGGGAAGGGAACTGGTCACCCCATCTCTCGATGATGGACCTAGTATGTTGAAGTCTCTAACACTTCACTCCCCTACGCAGTATCTGCATTGAGACTACCTTGACCTACTTTTTACTATCGTGTTTAGCGGGTTATGGATAGTTGGCCGGACAGCTGGGTTCATAACATTTTTGCGCCATCTTAGAACTGCCTTTGAGTTAAATTATAACAGTCATTATATCGTTTCTTATCATGACATTCCAGCAGGACTGTACCTTTCATCGTTCATTTCCCTTTTCGCTCACTATGGAGCATGGCGACCCACTACAGCTAGTCCCTCTGTAGGTAGCCTTCATCAAAACATGCATGTGTTGCTCTTGTTGTGGTATCTGCAACAGTTTGTTTGACATAATAAGGTTGCCAAGCAACGTGCACAACTTCATGTTAGTCGTTTCTTACACCAGCCTGTAGGAGTAGTAGTGATGGTCTTTCTTTGTCTCCTTAGAGACCCTTGGTAAATAACTGTTTTACCTTTTCTGCAGTCATGTATTAATAGATGTTGAATTTCCCTGATCTGATGGCACTGGAACACATTTCCAAATTAAAGGTTAAAACTGCGGCTCCCTTTACAAAAAAAAAAAAAAAAAAAAAAAAACTTCAGGTGCAACAACAGTACAAACATTTTAATTTCAACAATATTGGAGTTATTAGTATAACGGTAACAAAGGCACAACACTGTACAAGTTATAACTGTACTAAAGTTGTAAGAGTAGTATAACATTACTTTAGTTAGAACGACATAAAAAATCTATTGTGTCAGTGGTTTATTGGGCCCAGTCTAAGTAAAGAGTAAAGGTTGACTGATACACGAGAATGTATAGAAAATAGATTTTACAGGTGGTAGGTTGAGGGAAAGATATGTCTCTGGAGTGAGTAAGTTTCTCTCATCCAGCCTATCCGTACAACTATGCTTTTATTATAGGACAGTCTTTGCTATAAAGAGCACAAAACAAATGTCTATGTTAGAGAGAAAATAAACACCTATGCAGGCCACCAAGAACCACTTTTGTCAATACTGAAACGTCGAAAGCTTGCCTGGTTTGGGCATGTAACTCGTCATGACTCCCTTTCGAAAACGATCCTCCAGGGAACAGTCGAAGGTAAACGGAGAAGAGGAAGGCAAAGAAAATCCTGGGCTGATAACATCAAAGAATGGGCAGGACACGGTTTTTCCACACTTGTACGCATTGCTGAGAATAGAGAGCAGTGGAGGACCATGTCTGCTGATGCTTCCACCATGGCACCCCTACGACCCATGACGGGTTATGGGTTGAGATGAGATGATGAGTCTTTGCCTCCCTGTCTAATAAAAGAACAGGTTACTCTACCCAAAAAAAAAAAAAAAAAAAAAAAACGGATAGACTTAATAAGTTTAGCCTGCAGGTGGGCTTGAATATCAATTTAAAGAAGTCTGAGGTCATGACGCTCAATGTGAACAACCCTGAGCCCATATCAGTAAGGAATCAGCAATTGGTACAGACAGATACCTTCGCATACCTAGGAAGCATAGTAACACCAGACGGCGGGGCAGGCAAAGACATCAACATCAGAATGAATAAGGCAAGAACAGCCTTCTTTAGCCTAAACAACATCTGGAAGTCCTCCCAATACAGCACAAGCACAAAATTAAGATTATATCAGAGCTGTGTGCTTTCTGTGCTTCTCTATGGTGCGGAATGCTGGAGAGTTACAGAGAAGGAAATGTCGAAATTGTCCTCTTTTCACACAACATGCCTAAGAAAAATTCACCGAATCTTTTGGCCAAATACCATCACTAACCAAGATCTGCTTACTCGTAGCAAGCAAGAGGACATGCACACCATCATAGCTGGCAGACGCTGGAGCTGGGTTGGTCATGTCCTCAGAAGAGACCCCGATGCCATCACAAGAACAGCTATGCTTTGGACCCCTGAAGGAAAACGAAAGAGAGGCTGACCAAAAACAACCTGGCGGAGGACTGTGGAGGCTGAGATGCAAAGAATGAACCAGAGTTGGGGCACTGTACGAAGGATGGCCACCGACCGAGCAAAGTGGAATCAATTTGTTGTTGCCCTACAAGACGCCACTAAGCGTGATGGCCACTGACTGCTTTGACGGTCGGCGGCTAAGGATCAAAGAAGAAGAAGTTACTCTACCCACACACAACAATATGTGACAACAATGACACACAAACGTGAAAAACTAAGGATAAATGGGAATGGGTTTGACCAACACGCAAAGTAAAGTTTCTTTGTAGTTTATTATCACTAAACTTGACAACCAGTCACTTCGATTACGGAAACAACAGCAAATGGGTTGATTTGCCGTTGCCCTAAAGACGCCACTAGGCGTGATGGGAAACAATGGCAAAGAAAACCTATCTGCTGTTGCCCTAAGACGCCACTAGGCGTAATGGCCACTGACTGCTTTGACGATCGGTGGCTAAGGACGGAAGAAGAAGAAGAAGAAACTTGACAACACCAATTATCTAAAAGATATCAAGACATCATTTACATACATAGAACATAAAGAAGAGAGGTGCGCCTTCCCCGTATGCAGAGAAAAACTCAAAATTATTAACCCAAAGGGTGAAGGTTAGCACTAGGTTACAGAATAAAACAATATTGGTACACTATAAGACCAAGTAAAGTAAACAAAATTTAGACAATCAGATTTATGGATAATTCCCAGCAAAACAAGAAAATCATCACACACTCTCTCGCACAGTGACCACTTCTCACACTCTTACCTAATTGGCTCCTAAAGTAGGTCTGTGGTATCCCTTGGTAACAGAATTATTCCATGAACATAATTCCCATTTCACTATGATTACACTGTCACCCCCAGCTGTCGACAATCCAAACTGGCCCCAGTTCATCCCCCCAAAAAAACTAGTGAGATGAACGCCGAATATGGTGCTTCTATCTGGATATAGGTGTTCCTACCAATAGTTGGAAATGTGAGAATCCTTGAGGTTTTACACTTTAGAGAAGGGAATATTTCCAGTATTGTGATACATCTGGTTGCTAAAAAATGTTAAAAAATGA
The DNA here is from genome assembly GCA_024509875.1 of Oreohelix idahoensis. NCBI lineage: Eukaryota > Metazoa > Mollusca > Gastropoda > Stylommatophora > Oreohelicidae > Oreohelix > Oreohelix idahoensis. Next base: position 129,242 of record JAMPIV010003401.1, on the reverse strand, counting down.
TGATGATGGTTCTGTGTCAGAGCGCCGATTCTGCACAGTGTATAAATATATATATATATATATATAAAATCCACTTGAGTACGACTGTCAGGAGTCGGGGAACAATAACAATGTTACATGTACACACCACTGTGGGCTGGTAAATGGTAATCTGGATTTTGTAAGTCCAGTTTTTATATTTATTGTCATCCAATATCATCGGCGAGTACGCGTATAAATGAAATGGATAACGAACCAGAAAAGTAAAAAAGACCGCTGGTTTGCCCTAATTTTTCATAACGCACCCACCTACAACAAACTAATCGCCTGTCATTGAAATAGCTTATTGTTGGTAACAAATTGGTCGGTGTCTGTTCGTTTTCGTATGGCATTTAAAAAATAATAAGACGCTATAAAATAACAATATTACTCAATGAAATATATGGAACATGTATACTATACTTCCGCTATCTAGATCGCCTAACGCTCTATAAGGTCCGGTCTGCTTAACAGTCAGAGTTTATCTCTCTCTCTCCTGGGTGAGTTAGTAAGTGTCCGAAGTCCGATCTACACACTGGTAAACATAATTACCGTCTCGTCCCTCAGGTGAGTATAGCGATGTTCGGGTGGTGACTAAACATTTTAATTGAACATCAGGTATGAAAAACGCTACGCGTTATTTTATTTAATACTAGGTCTTACTTGGAGAAAATATCTAACAGAGAAGTTTAAAAGTGTTTAAATGTGCTATTCTACCACTTTTAAATCCGTAGCCCTATTTTCCTCTTACCATTGAAAAATTTCAGAACGAAAATCTCCACGAATCACTTATAGTAAACATTTCCAACAAGAAAAATTGTTCTCGGACATGCGCGCTAGACTATTCAATATTACTTGACTGACTTTCTGATGGCTGGGTTTAATAAAACAAAGCAGTATATAAATATTCATATAGCAATATATAGATTTCTCTAATCTCTAATGTGTTAATTTCGTGATCCTGTGTGAGACCAAAATTCAGAAGCTAGGGGTTTCAGAAAAAGACTTCGATGTGTCGGGGAAACTTTGGAGATTAGTCAAGTCTCTAAATGAAGAGCGTTCCTCACCAAGGCAGACTATCACATTGGATGAAGGTGGCAAACTTTTCAGAGGAAAACAAGCTGCAGACTTGTTTGCTAGAAGATACAGTTCAGAAAGCCTACGTAACCATTAACTATTAGATCATGATGAGTAGAAGGTGTTAAAGTTAAGTAAATACTGACAAACCATGGGACTGACAGATACTCCTGCCCCAATGAGGGAACCCATCACACTAGGAGAACTACAGAAGGCTATTTCCAAGCTTAAGTTTCAAAAGTCACCCGGCCCAGACAAAATCAGCAACGAAATGCTAGTAAATCTGAGCTCAGCAGCAAAGACAAAAATGCTTGAGATATTCAACCACAGCTGGTTGAAAGGAATGGTACCCAAGTATGGAGAGAAGCCATCACAATACCCATACTAAAGAAAGGGAAATGTAAGACCGAGGCTGCAAGTTGCCGGCCAATCAGTCTCACAAGCTGTGTTGGGAAGACTATGGAGCGAATAGTCAACCACAGATTGAAATGGTATTTAGAGTCTGAGCAGATCCTGGTGCCGGAACAAGCTGGATTTAGAGAATGCTACAGTATAGAAGACCAAGTTACTTACTTGTCTCAAGCAATAGAAGATGCCTTCCAGGAGAAGAAAAAGGTCCTAACGATCTGGGTCGACTTCAAGCAGGCCTTGGACAAGGTGTGGAAAGATGGCCTCATTGCAAAACTTAGGAGAAGTGGAATCCAAGGCAACATGATGAAATGGATCCAGTCATACTTGCATAACAGGAGAACTAGAGTCACTCTTGACGGTCTGCAGAGCAGAAAAGTGTTGCTCCATCAGGGGGTACCTCAAGGAGGAGTAATTTCCCCAACACTCTTCCTTGTTTACATCAATGACCTGGTGAAAGATCTCCATGCAGGAGTTAAAGCTGCCTTATATGCAGATCACCTAGTACTCTCGTGCGCTGATGAAAATGTCACCACAGCAAATTATAGAATGCAGCGGGCAGCAGACATGCTAGTGTCATGGGCAGAGAAATGGCTTATCACAATAAACACAGACAAAACCTCCACAACACTGTTCTCCCTCGCCCCACAAGGACAAATCAGCTAACATACACCTAGGGACAACCGTGATCAAGGAAGAAAGCTACCCCACCTATCTTGGGGTGACATTTGACCAAAGGCTTACATGGAATAAGCATATTGAAAATGCAGAAGGAAAGGCCCGCAGACGACTAGGCATACTCAGAAAATTAGCAGGTACCAACTGGGTGCAGTGCCCTCCAAATTAATACAACAGTCAGTGGTCTCACAAGTGGATGTGAGTATAATGATCTGCAAAAACGAACTGCTACATTGAGTATGATCCAAGAAAGCTATCCCGATCAATCATGGATACATGCCTATACAGATGGATCAGCAACTAATGCTGTTAGGAATGGAGGTGCCGGTATCTTTATCTCATATCCTGACAACCACTATGAGACTAGGCACATTCCCACTGGTAAATTCTGTTCCAACTATACAGCTGAGGTTCAAGCTCTAGAGCAAGCTGCAAATATGATTTATAACACCAACTCTGACTGCCACCAGGTAGTCATCCTCACAGATGCACTGTCTGTCCTGCAAGCTCTCAAGGGTGGTAAACTCCCGCATCTGAGAAATGAACTAAAACAAGGTAGCTGCCAAAAAGAGAACCATACTTCAGTGGGTACCATCTCATTGTGGTGTACCCGGAAATGAAAAGGCAGATAAACTTGCAAAAAAGGGAGGAGAATGTGAACAAGAAGATAATGAAGTCACATACTTTGAGAAAAAGAGAGCTATCCAGACTATCAGAAGAGAACAGAACCAACCCAAAGACGACTATCACACTCTCGACCGGCAGGGACAGACAACTATTTTTCGACTCAGGACAGGGCATAACAAACTGAATAAACACATGCACAAGCTACGATTGTCTGCTTCACCACTGTGCACATGTGGATTAAACGAACAAACTGCTGAGCATGTTCTACAGGACTGTCCTCTGTATGACCAGTTAAGAAAGATATCCTGGCCCAATGACTCAACACTAAACTCAAAGCTATATGGAGTTAAAGAGGAACTTCAAACAACAGTCGAATTCATCATGAGAACTCGTCTGACGGTGTAATCATCAAAGATGCGATCGCAAGAAGAAGAAGAAGACAAGGCAACATGGATATCACCAGACCATAGAACAGAAAATCAGATTGATCATATATGCATAAACAAGAAGTCTAGATCATCATTGCAGGATGTAAAGGTATACAGAGGAGCAGATGTGGCATCAGATCACCACCTTCTGATAGCCAAAGTAAAAATGACACTCAAGAGATATGCAACAATGCAAAGTTATAGACAACAGGACATCTAAGAAATCAAGAAACAAGAGACGAATTTGCGGTCACAATATTCAGCAAATTCCAAGTGCTCCAACAGCTGGAAGATGTAGTGAATGCAGAAGACTATTGGCAGCAAATCAAAACTGTATGGAATGAGACATGTGAAGATATACTTGGGAAAAAGGAACGACAACAAAAAGCATGGATAACAACAGAAACCATCAATAAGATAAAAGACAGAAAACAAGAAAGCAGATTTAAACACAAGCAAAACCAGAAATTCCAAAGCCAAGGCTCAAGAAGTGTACACAGAAGGAAACAAAGAATAAAAAGAAGTATCAAAAGAGACAAGAGGAAGTATATTGAAGAGTTGGCAAGAGAGGCAGAAGATGCTGCAGCCAAAGGAAATATGAGAGAACTGTGTAACAGCACAAAGAAGCTAACAAGTTGCCTCATAAAAAACAAGAATGGAAAACTGCTCAGCAATATACAAGAGCAAATGAAGAGGTGGACGAAATATTTTGAGAACCTTCTCAATAGACCAGCTCCACAAAACCCCCCAGACATCCAGCCAGCAGAAGAAGAGCTACAAATTAACTGTGAAAGAACCAACAAAGGAAGAAATAAAGAAAGCCATAAAGCTTCTAAGAGATGGAAAAGCGGCTGGACCAGATGGCATTCCAGCAGAGGCCATCAAAGCAGATATCGACACGGCTACAGAGATGGTAAAGTCTGGGAAAAGGAAGAGATACCAGCAGAATGGAAGGAAGGATATCTGGTTAAGTAGCCTAAGAAGGGAAATTTACAAAAGTGCACAAATTATAGAGGAATAATGTTACTATCTGTGCCAGGAAAAGTATTAAACAGGATCATCCTCGAGAGATTAAAAGAGTCCATAGACAAGAAACTGAGAGATGAACATGCAGGTTTTCGACAAAACAGATCCTGTACAGACCAGATAGCCACTTTGAGAATAACAGTTGAACAAAGTCTGGAATGGAATTCACCACTATACATTGGATTTGTGGACTACGAAAAGGCATTTGACAGTATAGACAGAGAATCGCTTTGGAAATTGATGAGGCATTATAGAGTTCCCCTGAAGATCATTAATTTAATAAAGAAAACATATGAAGACATGACATGCAGAGTTCTTCATGAAGGACTGCTTACAGAACCATTTGGGATAAGAACAGGAGTGCAACTGGGATGCCTCTTGTCTCCATTTCTTTTCTTACTAGCAATAGACTGGGTTATGAGAACATCGACAACACACAACAGAAATGGAATCCAGTGGACTCTTACTAAGCAGTTGGATGATCTGGATTTTGCTGATGACTTGGCTCTTCTGTCCCATAACCATAATCAGATGCAGGACAAATTGAAAACACTCGATGAGAGGTCACAGCTATTGGGTCTGAAAATACACAGGGAAAAGACAAAAATAATGAGAATAAATGCAGGTAATGATATTAGGGTTGAACTTGAAGAAACACCACAAGATATAGAATCATACACATATCTTGGCAGCAATATAGACAAAGTTGGAGAGACAGACAGTGATATCAAAATAAGAATACAAAAAGCAAGAGGAGCTTTCATTGCATTGGGAAATATATGGAGATCAAGAGAAATCGGATCCAACACGAAAATAAGAATCTTCAACTCAAATGTGAAGTCAGTCCTATTGTATGGCTCTGAAAGATGGAGAACAACAAAGACAACAACTAAAAAGCTACAGACTTTCATAAATGGGTGCTTGCATAGAATAGAAGGATTAAAATGGTATGACAAGGTTACCAATGTGGAACTGAGGACAAGAACCAGACAAGTGCCAGTGGAACAAGAGATGAGAAGAAGACGATGGCGATGGATAGGACACACACTGAGGAAACTTGTTGATAGCATTACAAGGCAGTCCTTGTTCTGGAACCCCCAGGGCAAGAGAGGCAGAGGTAGACCAAGAAGCACATGGAGAAGAGAGCTGGAAACAGAGGTGAAAATGATGATGAGAACGTGGAAAGAACTTGAGATGATGGCACATGACAGGAGGACTTGGTATGTGTGTTTGTTGAAGGCCTATGCTCCTTTGGGAGTAGAGGGTTATGATGATGATGATGAATAATAAACCCCAAAATTCACCCGTTTAATCCAGTCCATGTTTTAAAACGTGTAAGATGACTTTCATTACTATTTAAACAACCAATTTTAGTGTAGTTAAGCAGCATGTGTACATGTTTTAATGCTATTATTACAATTTGTGTGATGATTCGCATGTTTGCGTTTTTCTTTGTTATTGCTACAGAAATATGTCAAGCTTTTTTTTTTTTAAATAAAATTTTGGCGAGGCGCGATCCGTTTAACCTAGTCGGTTATATTAGGGTGCATGTCCAAATATAAAAGACCTTTAGGTCAAGCTTTATCTCTACAAATTCTAGGCTTCCTAAGCAAATAATTGTGTCAAATGTACTCAGAAACAGAGTTGACACTGACGATGATTGTTTGACAGTCAGAATTTGTTTATAAGGGAGAAATACTAAAGACAATTAATGATCACCTATTAGAGAATGCCACTGCAATGTATGAATCAACAAGGCCTAAATTTCTGGATTTTGGCATCAAACGTATGACTAGCAGGGATTGATGTATAAGAGGATGCATCTCTCGTGTATACAACCAGCGCAATACAGAAAGAGTTAGCAGTCCTACCCTTCGACATTTGCTGACTGAGGGAGACTGAGCACCTAATGGTTCGCCCGGTGTGCAAAGAGGTCAATTCTGATCAACAATATCCCGATGACGAGATCACTATTATTTATGTACACATATGTCTATGACACAGGGTAAGTTATGAAATAATGCAAATAATTTTTCTTCACCACTATGGCCTTCAAATGAACATTTTTTGTGACACCAATGTCATACAATGTATACATATCAAAATTAGCCTCATTTTTCTAATGATGAGTGACATATAAACAACAACCTCTCTCACCCCCCATCTTTCAGCAGCAACTTCTTCCAGGCTTCTGCCTTCCTCCTTTGCCAGTTGCTTGCAGTTATCATATGCTTTGCGCAACCATGACAACCCTCCATCTCCTGCACCAGATGATGGCAATGGTGCTTGTGAGGACTTATTTTTGCTCTTTTCTCGCATTTCCTCTGGAAGCCCTGAACCTCCATCTTTCCAGTAGGGATTTAATTCTCGGGTGTGCTGGCCAGGCTAAAAAAAAAAAAAAAAAAAAAAAACAAGATTTAAAATAAAAAATTACCACCTAGCGCTGCATGAAACTTTTAGCATAGAAATAAAAGCAATGCAGACAATTTTTCTGCTCCAAACCCCTCTTTCAAAATGGTTGCAGTTAGATGCTTCCAGAGTCGATTGACATTACAACTTAACTGCTTACACAAAACTAGGGCTGCATCGAATATTCGATTCGTATTCGATGCCGAATAGTGCATTCAATGAACTATTCGTATTCGGCCGAATAGTACACTGCCATCAAATACGAATTGTAAATTTCTGTTCAGCACTGCTGACAACACGTTTTCAGATGTTGTCTTTTGGCAGAGAATGTTGAGAGAGTCTTTTTTTTTTTTTAAAGCCAATGCATGTTTCATGCAGCAATTTAAAAAAAAAAAAAACAACTGACTAATGGCTAGTTAGTAGCATTAAATACTTCCAAGATATTTGCCCTATTTTTTGTAACGCTGCAAAATTCATAAAAATGTCAGTAGACCTGTTGAACACAACTTTTTATGCCCTACATTCACTCTCTATTCGTATTCGGCCGAATCGTTAAAGGCCTCTATTCGCATTCGGCCGAATAGTAAAAACCCCTATTCGGTGCAGGCCCTACACAAAACATCATCACTATCATCATTTTCCTTTTCGTTCCTTATGGAGCATGAAGTCAGTACTGCAGTTGGTTCTTTGTAGGAAGCCTGCACCAAGCATTCACACACTTTTGTAGCAGTGGTTTCTGTAGCAGTCTGTTTTACATAATGAGGTTCCAGTCCCATGCACAACCTCATATTAGTCTCCTTGTATGAGGGAGCCGCTCTGGTGTAATAGTTACCACACTGCGCTGGCGATCGGGTGATCCAGGTTCAAGCCCAGGCGTGACATTTGAAGAAGTGTTGTCGACCGGGATTTGGACTGGATTAATTCGAGCCCTGGCGAGGACATCTGAAGAAGTGTCGTCGACCAGGGACTGGAATAACCAGAGAGGCTCCTGAGTCGACCCACCTCTAATGGGTACTCTCCGAAGATGGAGAGTATCTGCCTGAATGGCGAGAGGACACCTGTCAGCGTACTGGGAAAATAGGATACGTAAAAATCAGTCTCAGGTTAGACATACTAACCTGATATTTCGTCTCGAGTATTCGCGAGCGTACATTAAAAAAAAAAAGTCTCCTTGTACGACATACCTGAGGGAGTAGTAGTCCTAGTGTGGCAGTCGCCATATAATCAATGGATACCACGGCTGATGAGCCTTTGTTACCAGACATGCTAGTCGCTGATGTCTGAGGCCAGAATTCGTGAAGTGGTGGGGTTCACTTAAGCCTCAGATGCGATTTGCATCAAGATCTCATGAGACATTACGTTCATTTACCGATCCTCAGCAGGGATGGTGGTAACTTTCTTTCTCAATTGTCATTATGCGTAAATGTTAAATAACCCAAAGCAGACTTGAACATCTAGACATTGGCACATCATGATAAAAGCCGTACGAACAAGTTCAGACAAGACATTAAAACCAGACTTCACAGTATAGCAACATGTTGAAAAGTCAACGTCTTGTAATAAGTAGTTGCGTCTTTTATTTTATTTTGTTCTGTGTAGATAGAAATTTTTTTTCCTAGATTTCTTTTTATTCTCATCGTTTCTTCAATTCTCCATAATGTAGTAAAAAAACTGAGAAACAGCTAATAATCTCATCACTAGCAACATTATCAGTATTATCATTCTTTTCCATTTATATTAAGGAAAAACTGCTGCAAAAATGGCTCACCGACTTCTATGCCAGTAATATTCGTTTTGCTTGTTTTTTTTCTTGAAGCATTCTTTTTCATGTTCTTTCCAGCCATCCCCCTCCAACCTTCTTGTTTTTTTTTCCAAGTGAATTCAATTCATGAGCATGTCTGGTTATAACTTTCACTTCTTAAAGAATGGAGCATGGGGCAGTAAACACGGTTCTGTTATTCAATACAGAAGTGTCAAGAAACCCACTGTGCAGGCAAATCTTAATGTTGCTTGGTAGTGAGTAAGTATCAACAGACTTCTTTTGTGTCCTTTGTAACTGAGTCGGGGAAGGCCTGGTATCCTCTGACTGAAAATCTGAGGTTGCGGTTCAGATGTGTCTTTTGAATGCATGCCATACTGATCTTCATATAGATGCTTTCTTAGGGCGTTTTTTTTTTTTTTTTGCTTAGGTGTTTGATCAATAGCTCAATAAGGTGGACCTATTTTTTTCAGCACCTATTTTGATTGATTTGGTGAGACATATTTTCTAACAAAAGATCAGAATAATGTTGTTCATGGAATTTTATGTTCAGAGTGAAATGTTTAATGAATTTGTGAAATTAACCAAACAAGGCAGACAAAAAAAAATCCAATATGCTGGGCCATAGCCTTCATAATGAGTTACATAAGGGGAAGAACTAAACTTTCAATGTTTCAGTATTACTGGTTCTCTGTCCGATAAGAACTCTTCCTTAAAGTGTATGTGTTTTTGGCACTTTCAAGAGATTTGCAAGTGTTTCATATCAATATAAATTTACTAACAATCAAGTTACTACATCTCAAATACCTGTAGCATCTTTTCTGCCTCTTTCTTTGCCTCATCTTTTTGCTTCTTCACTGTATCTCTCAGCTCTTGTCTTGATGTGGCTGGAATCAGATCAAGTGGTGCCTCCATCCAGCTTTCTCGCTGTTTCATTGAAGAGTTACAAAATGAAAGAACGCATATAAAATAACACACACAAATAGTAGCAAATAAATAAATATTATACACATAAAGGTATGTTTTAGGTGCTCGTGAGAAATGAAGAAGCAGAATATTAGACAACAGAAAAACAACAGAAGTGAGTGGCTTACCGGGGAATCGAACCCAGGACCGTCCAAATGGCACCCCCTCCTAGCTACAGAAGCGAATCACAGGCACCATAAAGATATTGCTTCAAAGACAGGGGTCATTAGCGTGATTCGCTGCATGTAACACAGGATATGTACCTAGGGAAATCCAGCCTAATTAATGACGCAATCATGTCTGTTGTCCCCCTATTATACAGTATAAGTCAGATTACACAGGACAAAGATCTTAATACTTTATTTGTTTATAAATAGTAGCAGCCTGGTGTATATATATATACATAAAGCTGGTTTAATAATTTTACAAAGCTATCTTTACCTATAAACATCCAGACAACCTAGATTTTGCCAACGACCTGTCTCTTCTGTCTTTTCGCTCCTTACTGAGCATGGAGCCACTACTGCAATGGGGCAAAGTCTTTTACAGACAGGGGGTATGATGTGTTGGTGTTGTGGGTAGTGGGTTTCCCCCCTTGCTTCACCCTAGGCCTAGTGAATTCTTGTTCATGAAAGGAGCGACCATTGCGGTGTTAGTCTCTTGGCCTAGCAAAACCTCTCATACCCCAAGATCGTTGTGCGTGGTGAAGAGCCACACCCTTCTCGAGGTAGTCCTGGTAACTGAGGGTGCGAATCCTCAGGCTAAACACAACGGATCTAGAGGAGCAAACCTCGATAATAAAACCGGTGCACTAGACCGTACACGCCCTCTGTGGGTGGGAAGGAGCCAGATGGATACTGAACAAGTCTTGGGAGTGGGAACGAGTGTGGACTGCTCCCTGAAGATCGGAACCCATCGTACAGGCACAGAGACTCAGGACGTGACGATCCTATTGTCTTCAACTCTTGGTCACATGCCTAGAGCCTCGGAGAACTCGGCGTAACCAGCAGGCAATTTGGTGGCGGGGAAAGAGCACTGTGAGCCCTACCTTGGCTACGTAACACAAGGAGATGCAGAAACACCCCCTTTATCTCCCCCAGAGCTGGCACAGTACACTTCTGGCTCCTACCCGGGGCGGTAGGAAATCCACAGGCACCCCAGCATCACAATGCCATGAAGATGACAAAGTTGGAATTTACTAACTCAAACCTGGCAGAGCAAGTCCTCCATCAGATGCGGCCGATGCTGGGCCCACTGGTGCGTGGTCACGTCCCGATCCCCATCGAGACTTGCCCGGGGAGCCCACCCCGGCTCAAAAAAGCAGAGAAGGCCACTCTCCAAACCTCCGATGTCTTGCGGGCAGTGTTAGGATGTGAAAGAACATGGACAGGAAGACTCCACAACTTCCCCACTGAAGACACGCCCACGACGACCGTTGCCTCAATTGGCTGTGTGTGGTGTACCCAGAAACGGGGCCTCCCAGTACTGAGGCACAGTTAAGTCCCCGATGTCACTTATCGGTGCAGAGTTGAGAGAGATGGCTGAGCATCACAATCCCCCCTGTGTTGCAGCATGATGAGAACCCAGCATTGCACACTGAGCTTGGGGGGATCACTTGGGCACCAGACTTAATACTGGCTCTTGACTGGATGGCCGCATGCAGGAGATTTCTACAATGGAGAGATGGCAGGTGGTGGGTATCTGGAAGTGGCTCTGTGCAGGACGTGAGGATTCCTTGGGAGAGCCCAGAACCAGAGCACAGCATTGTGCAAGCTCTGCATAGTTGGAGAGCCCCACTGGATGACGGGGAATGCACAGTGTGCCACCCCACCTATCCCCAACTGCTAACTTAGAACCAGAAGTGGGGTCCTCTGTATGCGTGCCAGGCCAGAATAAAATGCCTGGGAAAGAGACTGGAGCTCAGAACTCCCTAACTCAAAGTTGCAGGATGGCAGAAAAGCCACGGGAAAGACAGGTCTATTTTGAAGATAACGCAACCATATTTTCACCATATGAGCTCGGACGCCGCCTCGGTAAACAAGGTCCGCGCAGAGCAGTGACACCCCCAGGCTGCTTGGGAATAGTCTACTACTGGGAACATAAACAGATTAGGGATGAGCCCACTCTCCCGTTGAAGAGGTGCTAAAGTCGTAGATACTGGGCCAGAAGGCGCACCAGAAACCACAGTATCACGCAACTCGCTTTTTTTTTTTTTTTTTATGGATGAGTACACCGTCACTACTGCAATCATTGCCGTTGCGGTAAGCCAGGACCAAAGCATTCATATGTTCTTGCAGCTATGGTTTATGTAACACCATATTCCCAATATGCCTCAATGGGTGTGTAATGGGATCCTTTACCTTTAAAGGATCCCATTACACGCCCATTGAGGCATATTGGGAATATGGTGTTAGATCCATATTTTCTTGACCATCGGCACACTAGGAGTAGAGTTATTATTTCTTTACCTCCTCAGAGCCCTCAGGAATTGTACAGGGGACTAACATTATTGCCCCAGATAAATCAGAAATGTGTGAGACCTTATGCCGTGAATCAGAGGGCAGACAAAGATACTCAGAAGACAGATAACACACTCAGACAACAAATGACTAAACAAGTTCTCCTTCTTATGACAGGCAACAGATATCAGGTGAAACTGCTGTGTTCTTTAGATGTGTATCTTGTTTGTTTTCCAACATGCGCACCTATTTATTTTATTAAATTTTTGTTCCTGTGTCCTCTATAATTGTAGATGTATATGTGTGTAGGTGTGTGCTAACATACTTGTATTCATATATAGTGGTAAGGAACTATGGTGTAAGTAAAAAAATTAAGGGGCTGCTGTAAAACTGGTATATATATATATATATATATATATATATATATATATATATATATATATATATATATATATATATATAGATATATATATATATATATATATATATATATATATATATATATATATATGATAGGAAACTCTTTACAGAGCGATACAACAGGAAGCAATCTGATCATCAGAAGAATTCCCCCGTCCGACAAGTGTTTCGTCCCGATATACTCCTTTACACTCTAAGGGGGGCGGGCCCACTTGGGTTATGACTCCCAAGCGTCTCAGCCTCCTGTTGTCTTGTATCGAAAATGAACCCATTTCACTTATGGTAGCAACTTTAAAATCCAGAACTCCACCAGCCGTGGAGGCAATTGTGAAAGTAACAAAGAGAAGACAAATTATTCCGTTTGTTCCGTCGCACATCACAACTAAGGACACACACCTGCGCGAAGCCGACAAGTCTAGCCACTGCGCGCTAGCCACGGAAATTCTGTGCCTGACACCTCTTATAATATACGCCGCCTGTTGCCCCTCAGTAACAGCCCTTTCACTAGGACACCAAAAAACTCAGCGTATTGTGGACTTAGAAAAATGTTGGTGTTTTCTGTACCGCAGCGTTTATTGTCACGATTTCCATTGCCCATTGCGGTTGTTCCACATATATATATATATATATATATATATAAACAAATAAAACGGTATTGAATCAGTTTTACAAATTAACGGTACACAGGAAACATGGGACGTTTCGGGTTTCACCCTTCATCAGCCACAGTTACAAACAGGTAACAAGGACAAGAAATATAGACACTGCGATCATGTAATATATATTAACACAGATGAAGAGCAATAATAAAGCAAGGAAACAACAAAACAGAAAAGAATTAATCAATACAAGAAATTCAACCATCAACAAAAATCAAAAGCAGAAAATGGAATTCAAAAACAAGAAGTCCTGCTATAAAACTCTCAGCTGAAAGAATCGGGCAAGTAATGAACACTGGTCCCAATGGCATCCAACAGTGATGAATAAAAGTGACGTCATATAAATACGCAAATAGAAACACAAAACTTCATAAAGAAAGATCGTGAAAAAAGCGATGGATGAAATAAAGAAATCTGAAATACAGGAAAGCCAATGAATAACAGAGTCAAGCAAAATGATGTTGGACATTAAGACCACTAGGAGAAAGGCAACCCATTTTGAAAATAAGACAATTCTCTAGAGAAAATCGACTATGGTCATCGAAAAAGCAGGAGCGTAAACCAGTTACCTGGATGTCACAGGGACCGGAATGGTCTGGGCTATTGAAATGAAGGGCCACAGGTTTCGGTTCTCTGTGATAAATGTCATTTAAAAGCTTGCAGAACCTATCTGCCAAATGTCTGCCAGTTTCACCAATATAGGTAATGTTGCATCTTTTACAGATAACGGCATAAATAAGATTCACATGTAAATGATTCTCTAATAATAAAATTGCCCTTCGGAAATGAAACAGTCGGAGTCTGGAGCATATGCGCACACGTACGACATCTTGGGCGGTGGCAAGACTGAATACCAAAATGTGGAGGACTAGTATTCATCAAACGGTTGTGTACAAGAATGTCCTTGTAATTCTTATCTCTGCGATATGCTGCCAGAGTGGGATCCCGTAACAATTCACGGGTAACCGGACCAGAGTTGAGAATAGGCAGATGACAGAATAGAATTCTCTTCATCGCCAGACAGTGAGGATGGAAAGTTAGAACCAGTTTTAGTCTGTCAGATTTGGCAGAAGGTTTAGTAGTGAGTGCCATCTGACGTGTGTGATGCGATTAAGAGCATCAGACAAAACATGTTCTGGATAAAGACGTCAGCGAAAAAACTCGAGCATCTCTTGAGCTCGCTCATGGAAATCATCGTCATTGTAACATAACCAACATAAGCGAAGAAGCTGAGAAAAGGGAATGGAATTTTCACAACTAAGAGGGTGAGATGAGGTATAAAGAAGGAAACCATGAGCTGTGGTAAAGTGGGATGATATAAATACTTATAGGGGACTTAGTGTATTGACTGAGATCAGCTGTAAAGGTATCTGTATCTAATAGGTGTAGTGTTTTACAGATAACCTTACTTGCTACCACATTTATACCTCAGTCAGAATTATTCTGGAATATTGTGATGACTATGTTGAATGTCTAGGGTTATGTAAATGATGAAGTGTAAGTCACAACAACAACAGACAGATAAACAATTTAATTTATTCCACCACACTTGACAACACTGTGACACTCACACACATTTAACACTCTATAAGACTATCTTAAATGAGTCACTGGTAAAGTTTCAAATATATATGTATTAATTACTTTCACTAATATATATCCTGATTCAACTACACAGTGAACCAGGAATCACAATCAAATGTAATCACAATTTATATGTACATAATTTATAAATATGAACCTTGTAGTGACATATTTTATTAGTATTATCCTATGTGTGTCAGTTGTGTAGTAGTACTATGAGGTAAGACTGGTTTTGTTTTTCAAGCTATGTTATTATTTGTCATCATGACTTCAAGTGTTTGTTTATCTTGGAAATAGTATGGGGAAAAGTTCCCAGTTCCTATCAATTTAAACAAGGTATTGTCCCTCTGTTTTACTATAATGTCAATTTTAGAGGGGGACACATAATGTTGAGCTCCTCTGGCCACATATCATCACAGAAGCTTATCTTTCGTGATGGCGGCAGGAAAAGACTCCTCTGCTCGATTGCTTCCTGTGTTCTGGAGACACCTCACTGGTCGCTATCTGGACCCAGGAGTATGCTGTCAGCCTCTAGATTCAGCAAAGCTCAGACCAGGTGCTGCTCAATAACTTTAGGACCACGGTCCCTGAAACAAGAAGGTTGTACTTCCTATTTCAGAACTAATTTATAATCTATTTCCAGACTGAACACAATACATAACAAACACTGAGTTCAGAGCGGTAGGCCAACTGCTATCTTCATCTGAAACAATTTACACCAATATACTCCTCCCTAATGGTTACTACGCCTCTGCAATTCCAGCATTAGTTCCTTCTAGTCAATAAGATAGGTGTCAGTGTACTGTTAGGCAATTCCATGCAATTTTACTTTTCTCAGACACGTTCTGTTCAGGTTGGAGCAATATCTAGGCTTTGCCTCATGTTTGCTACTGAACCACACACATATACAGACATAAATTATCAATTTACATTCAATTTTCATTAAAAAGATATCAAATATTTCAAGCTTACCACAATTCATGGAAATAATACACAATTACGTTGACTGGCAATGAATATGGCACAAAATCCGACCTGCCGCTGTCTCAGGCTTTTATTTAGAAAAATATAAGCTGAATCTCAACGCACTGTTGCTTTAGAAAGTTTATTTGAAAATGTGGTGCTGAACTGACACTTCTAATTGACTATATTGGCGGGTCCAACCAATCGTACCATGTTTACACAGCTTTTCAAAAAAGTACCTCTACTACTGTTTCCCCTAACAACAACAAAATTAGTATTGGTAGTCCGACTAATCGTGTTTCGCCTTACATTTACTGCGCTCCAATCAAATAGGATTTAACATGGGGACCTATTTCCCGTACAATGGTGGTTTCAAAATCTGCCACTGAGCGATTCTGATTTTGGTGTTGTCTGACACCCTCACTATTTCTTTTGGCTATAATTTGTTAATTCCTAGACTATTTGCGTAACACTTAACATATTATTTGTCAGCAAGTCCTAAGGAACCCAAATATACAAATTTAAGGGAGCTAAGTGGCTGCGTTCAAAATATGCATGTTCTTCTAGGATAGTCGTGCTGTTGCCACCTCCTCACTTCCAAACTTTATGGTGTCTGGGTACTGTCAGGCTTTCAAACGTAAACCAGTATAATGTCATATTTCCTAATAAGAATTTTTCAGGTTTTTAAACCTAACTCTCGTATGGGTAGTGTTTTTTATCACTGTCGATTTGAAAAAAAGTTAGTGCTTGTGGCCTTACACGCGTGATGACTTTAATTTTGTATCGCGAGACGCGGGTTAGTGTTGCATGCGTTCCTGCTTTCAGCCCTCCCTTTCTTTCTATCCTAAGTCCATCTGTCCGTTCGTTTATGGTAACGTAGTGTAATTAATGCTAGTATTAATTTAGGTCATTAATCAGCTTGCGTATCTCAAGGTTTTTCTTAGAAATGCAGTACACGTGTTATTGTAGAAAGCGTGTATTGATGCAGTAGGCATTTACTATCAACGTGAAACGTTACAATTTGCAGACGAAGTAGAAAACAAGGGGATCTCGAGTACCGTCATTGTGACAGCACTGTTCTTTACCATTCTTCTTTCCTTTTATTGAATTTATGTGTTAGGCTTTACATTTACCTGATAATTTATATATGTGGATTAGAATTTCACACGACATGAGCGTCAGTAGCCTTATAATAGACAAACGTTTTAAGACCAGTAGGGCTAATTGTCACAGTGATGGCAAGAAAGTTCACTGAAGTCATAGAAATTTGAGAAGTGAATTTGATGGCAGGATTAAAATTACCAACATAGTCAATAAATCGACGGAGGTCTACCTCAGATATGTCTGTAATGCCAATCCCATCATCAATATAGTGGCAGTAAAACTCAGGTATTGGTCTATCGTAACTTTGAGAGACCAAATACTCAAAGTGCCCCATAAACAGGCAAGCGTAACTAGGGCCCATTTTAGTGCCCATAGCAACGCCACTGATTTGGTTGAAGAATTGGCCATTAAACTCAAAAGAGTTAAGATTAAGAACTAACTCAGCTAGGCGAAGAAACAGACCTGTACTGATAGTAAGATCAGTGCGCCATGAGCCCATCAGAATGTGCAATAGAAGTATAAAGGGAACAAACATCTAGGAGGAAAAGACGGTAAGTACAGCCAGGCGTGAATCTGATTGAATCAAAGGTAGTGATAGCATGAGTAGTGTCCTTCAAATAAGAAGGTAGATTGGTGACTAAGGGCTGGAAAATACTATCAAGGAATTCAGAAATACGTTCAGTGGGACAAGAACAGGCTGAAACAATAGGCCTACCAGGATTAGCAATTTTATGCACCTTAGGAAGCATGTAAAAGGAAGGCTTACCTAGACTACTGTAAAAAATATGGAGAGATAAAGCACCAGAAGGAAGAATATCATCATGGACAAGGCCACAGATAGTCTTATAAACAGTAAGATTATTTCGGACTGTGTCATCACCAGAACAAGGTGAGTAGAAGGTGGTGTTACCTTGCTGTGTAACTCCTTCTTGAATGTATGTCATTACACCAAACAACCACTGCACCACCTTTATCTGCCAGTTTGATAACAATATCATCATGTTTTCTAAGGCATAACAATGACCGCCATTCAGAAGATGTGAGGTTAGATCGACGGAGACGGGGTAAAGCAAGCTGGTTAATGTCATGTAAAGTGTAAGGAACTATGGACCTTTCAGGACTGTGCCAGATATGAATATTCTATTCAGAAAGTCACCATTTTCAGAAGTGAAATTATAAACCCTTGGTTTGGTTTTGGTATTAAGGACTATATTCTTTGCACACAGACAACTCCGTTAGTGCTCCAATCTCCTCCCTTAGACCACACAAGGAGGATCTCAGCACAGTGCATGAGCTCTGTAGCACTGGCGAGAATCCCAATGTGTGTATATAATGTATAGGAATCACACATTCTATAAATATTTTTGTGGTGGGTAGGTTTCCTCATTTTTAAATTTTGCCAGGGCAGCGGCCGTATGGCCTAATCTTTAAGATTTCCAAGTGCCGTGGGATTTTTAACATGTGCAACTTGCACATGGGACCTCCTATTTTTTCGCCCTTATCCGAGAAGGCTAGGCATCCGATCTCACTACCCAGGAGGCCAGGGGGGAGTATAACATCATTAGAACCACTGGTTCTGAAAAAAAAATATTTCCACAAATAATATACCCTCTACTTTTTAATCAAACATGGTACATTCAGAATTTGAGGCGGACGCCATACCTCTTCCCCCCTCCGACCCCCAAATATATTATATATATATATATATATCCTTACCCATCAACACTATGACTGCAAGTACAACCTGGCGTGTAGAGGGCAAAGATCTGTTATCAGACATTTGGCGAGTGCAAGAAGTGAAAGACAGTTTTCAGAAGAACATCACTACCATTCAAGTCAAACTTTACTTCTCAGGACAAAAGAAAAGGCCCCACCCGAGTAGCTCAGAGGGGATGGGGGCTCTGTGAAGACAAAGAAAGAACAGGATTACTGCTCCCTCAGGCATGTTTCTAGAGGTGAACAAATGTGAGGTCGTGTATTGTGCAATCTCATCAGTAAAACAAATAGCAACAGAAACCACTACTGCATAAGCATTTGAATGCTAGGGTGCGTTCTTCTTGCAAGCAGGCCAGCTGCAGTGGTGGTTCTAAGCCCCATGGAGAGCAAAAATGGAAAATAATGATGATGATAAAAGAAAGACACGTGACTGTGCAATATACCTGAAGCTGTGGACCTTTAATGACTGTACCAGGTGCTGGATCTGCCTTTGTCTTTGTCTCCACCCACATCTTGTCGTCTGCTTCACCATCATCCTCCTAAGGAAATAATGAAGGTTAACAATGAGAATTCTTGAAATACCTCTGTCACAGGTAAACTTGTAAATATCTTCTATGAGAAAATCATTGTGAAAAACCTTCACCCAATATGAAAGCAGGCTACAGTATGGTTCTGAGATGCAGAAATTGCCAAAGACCGATTATAATTGCTTGGTGCAAAATTTTCTGTCCACAGTTTGGGTTTGACCATAATCTCCATGCACCCAATGGGGAAAGCAGACAGTGGTGGGACAACACCTTATTGACTGGGGGCTGCCCAGCTTGAAGCGGGCGGTAGCTGTCCAGTGAGATCCTAGAACCTCTCCCACTGTCAGAAGTAGCCCCTAGCGCCATGCCCTACGCCAATTGGGCAAAATGCTTATAACCGGTAACTGCTACTTCCCGTGTTTTGCCGACACCTATAGGGTGAAGCTGGAGTGTCCTCTCCAGGGCGCAAGCTTGGGCACAGTTATATGGAGATCAAGCTGTTGCCCATGCAGCATGTTCCCCCTCTCCACACAGCCGGTAGATCCAAAGGAACGGCAGTAGCCGATACAGTTTGGTACCAGTCATCGCAAAAAAGAAAATTCTGGACACTGTTAAAAAGATGTCAGTACAGGATTCTCAATAACAGGTGTAAAAGTTGGATTCTCAAAATTAAACCGGAGAACAAGATTAGATCTATGGGGGCCTGCTGACAAACCAGAGGCAAGCGCTCTACCCACTCTGCCAATCAGAGACACAGCTTCAAGATAAACAGTATATATTTTTTAAACTCTTCTTCCTCTTGTTATCACTCCTGAAGGAGCATAGGGCCAGCAATATAGTTTTACAGGGTGCCTGAACCAAACTATTGCAGTAGTGCATTTCATAGCAACTTTATTTTACATAATGAGATAGCAAGCCCAATGCACAACCTCACAGTAGTTGCAAACGAAATGCCTGAAGCAGCAGTGGTTTCATTCTCCTATAGGAAGAATTTATTTTACTATCTGTCTCCTCGGAGACCTCTAGAAACTACACAAAGTTTTAAATATAAAAAACATTAGTATAAAAACTTGGATTTCAAGCATGAGTTAATTCTGATCGATCTAAGTTTACTCCAGTGATGATATTATCCTTGTTTGAAAATTGTCCACCTTAATTTATGTAATTAGATTACTTAAATCTTTCATTTTTGATGGTGCTTCTGCATATCATTTAGACAATTTGTTTTTTAGTCTCATAGTTAAGACTTCTAACATATTTTCATACAAATCACATGCAAAAATGCAAATTTAAAAAAAAAAAAAAAAAAAACCTAAGATCAAATCAACAATCACTATTATTGAAAGAGTTCAGAGAAGAATGTGTTACCCTTTGAAAAATGGTAAACCAGCTGTATTTTAAATGAGACTGTCATATCATACACAAACGTTTAATATGAGTGTTTGACAGTCACATCACTTCTAATGACAGAAAATGTGTCAATATTTAATTTAACTGGTTCCACAAAGTATTCTTTTAATAAGCTATATCTGTAATGTACAATGATTTTAATTAATTGTTAATTAGCAGTCAGACATTATAATATATCACAACTTTAATTAGCTGTTATACCTATACAGATCAGTAACCCAGCATCCAAACTTCCAAAAATTGAAAGTTGTTTCCAGCCAACTTTTGGGTGATTTTCAAACCAATTTTTGGCATACTTGTGCTACTTTTAGTTGTTTTTGGGCGATATCCGAAAACATCCTATTTCCGAAACACTGCCATCCCCGAGCATTTCAGAATCTGGGTTACCAACCTGTAGTGCATCACACCTTTGTTTTGTCACTCATAACACAAGTAGTTGTCACTGCAGTGATCTCTTCTTTTCCCTCTTTACCTCTTATAGAGTATGTAGCCATAACTATCATTGTTCCTCTTGCAGGAAGCCTGCAGTAAAGCCTTCATGAGCTCTTGCAGAAGTGATTCATGCAGTAATTTGTTTTAAATAATGAGGTGGCCGGCCCCATGCAACCCCATATTATTCACCTTTTAAGATTGCATGAGGGTGTCGTGGTCCTATTCTTCTCTGTCTCCATTCAGTAGGGAAGACAAGAGAAAGGAAGGGCAGAATATTAGACGGGCCTGCGTGCCCAGTTCTAAACCCTTTGAAAATGAAGTTTGTTCGTTCGTTCGTTTGTCTCTTCAGAGTGCCTCCAGGAACTACACGAGGCCACAACAGCAACAATCATCACAATTTCAATTAGGTGTCACAACAGTAGTATCACAATTTTAAGAACAATACTGAGCATTCACGCCACCAACTTACACTGGCGCTGGATGATGAGTCTGATGAATGGTTCTTCCTCTTCTTTTTATCTTTCTTGTCTTTCTTCCTTTTTTTCTTCTTCTTGGCTTTCTCTATTTCCTAAAATGGAGTATCAAAAATAATAACAAAAAGAAACAGTTTTGTTAATTTCAACTAAATTTTCAAACAAAACATTGCAGCTGTAAAATTAAACTGTAGTGATCATTTCAAAATCGAGGCAAAAAATCATTTGAATAAATGTTTTAAAATTCTGCAAGTTTTGCTGCACTTCCATTGTACAACATTCTGATTAATTTTACAACCTTCCATTCCTTTTATCCTAAAACCTTTAACTTATGAAAGCATCAAGTGGTAGAGATCTTGCTTCTTGGGGCAAAATTGCCAGGTTTTCATAAGCTGGACCTAGTATTATGAAATCGTTAACACTTCACAAACCTCTGGCTGTATCTGCCACGGGACGTCACATTATTTTAACTCTTGTACTGAGTGATGAAAAGTGAAACTCCAAAGTTTTTTTGGATTAACAGTAATTTCCAACAATGTGGAACATTAAATACTTTGGCACTATATAAAAAGTCTCTCAAAGTCGCAGGTTATTAGAAAGAATTTTTTTTAAACTACATCAGCAAATGCCTTCAAAGCCAGGAACTTATCTTTTTTTTTTAAAATGAATAATCTATTCTGACACACTCAAAACTATGAATATGCAAACTCGTGTAAGTCATATAATCAAAACACATAGTGCTTGACTTACAAGTCTCATTTCTGAAGTTTGTTCAGTGATAAAGAAGTTATGAGGTTAAACGTTATTCTTATGGGAAGTTAATACACTTGATTTAGAGGTCAGCCAAACAGAATTATATGCTATCCTATTAGCTGTCAGCCTTTTGGACTGGTTCCAGTCTAGCCCTTGGTCCTTCAGAGATTGTTTGATGTTGTCGTCCCATTGAACTCTGGGGCATCCTAGAGGTCTGGATCCCTGGCTCTAGGCTACCCTTGTGTTGCGTGCATATTTTGACGCACATATTACAAAAATCGATATGGCTATTTAATATGGGAAAAAATATAGACAGTCATTCATTTGTGTATGAAAATGCTGTCTATGGTAAAAGCGAGAGAATCCATGTTTGATTCACACTTTTGATTATAGGAGTAATCGTTCTTGATATTGATTCGGCGCATGGATTTTGCTCTCATGCCTGTACCTATTTCTTAGGGCCAGAAAATAGATTGATTTGCTTATTATGTTTATGGCCTGAATTCATATGTATTACATATTATTAGTACAAGTAGAATCAGTCCTATATTGTATATTTTTGATGGGTAGGCAGGACTAGATTCTTGTTATTCCGCTCTAGCGGAAGTAGGAGTTGTCTTGACGAGTTGTGATGAGTTCCGATGTACCGTGACAATGGCGGGTACGCCTTTTCTAGGGCTGGCAGATTCTTAAGGAAAAATGATTTATGAAGTGGTTTTTCTTCTATAGGAGATTGTTCCTCTACTAGAGTTTGTGTTAGAGACTCTCCTAAGGTACGGTACCATGTATGATTCGGACTCCATGTAATGCCAGTCCATGTTATTGATGATCTCAGGTCGGTTAAACCTAGCTGGAATTTTGTGCTTCGCAACGCTAGGGTCAAGTTTGTATCGACGGAGATGACGGGCTCCATACTGTAATTATGGCTACGTGAGGTAACTGGATTACTGTAGCTCTGTATGGAGGAACTTTATGAAATTATGCATATGTATTGCAAATTAACTTTGGCTTATAAATATATCCTCCTGTGAGCGAGTGAGCGACAACTCAGGAAGGCGGCCATGTTAAATTCCTGTCATCATACTTTAGTATCACTGTCCAAAGAACGGGGCATGTATCTTATTACTCGGACAGTGACAAGGAGATCTCAATCTTGATAGAAACCCCCTTTTCGTGGTTTCATAATATACTACAAACTATGGACGTCAAGCAACTTTAGTTGTTTACCGATCCGCCTTCACTGACGCGTTTAGTCAGATAGGGGATGCGGCCATAATGTATCATGACATTGAACTTTTGATGTACTACCCATTATTTATGAATGTGTCATGACTTCAGATCTGCTATGTATGCCTACAAATTGATGTGTCAACATACCCATGATGTACTCGTATGTCCCAGTGTGTACGTCTGAATAAATTGTGTAAACAAAGATCCCAACAGTCTGCATTGGTGCCTTGTAGACACATGTGTATGAGTGATTATATTGGTCAGCACACGAACAGTACACCATTCGCGTTAATCACACTCTACACTTCTACTCCATACATACACCATCCTGCGTCGGTTGAAGTGACCAAGTTTAGGGCCTGCTTCCCCTGGAGCCTTAGAGGGAAACTACTGTTGACAGCCACCTTTGCCTTCCCTAACTCAGGACTAGGGTGAGTTACCCATTTATAGCTGGGTAGACTGGAGCATGCCTGATCTCAACAACACACCACACTTCTTTACAGACTGACACTTTACAGCGTGGGAAAGAAAGAAACTTTACACCTTGCTTGTCATGTTGACTGGTCTTCTCCTATTCTGCAGACATGACTAAACAACTGGAACTGGGACAGTTCCCCACAGGTCTGCAGAGGTTGATTTTCAAGATCATGAGGTATTGTCTGATTGCGGACTTTGTCCCTTGTTACTTGGACCACCTTCCTCAAATACCTTATTTCTGAGGCTTGGAGCTGGATTTTGTGGGTTATGGCTATTACATGGACTCTCATCAGTAAGTCAAGACTGGTACACAGTTGTAGTGGTATACAGCCATCTTCATCTTCTTGCCAATCTCTCTTTTGCTGATGAATCCTCAGTTTATGACCTGGTAAAGTCTCCAATCTGTTGCTGTTTAGATAGCTAATTCTCTTCTTTGAATCCTCCCTTCCAGTCTATTACAGCACAAATGTATTTAAACTATTTTTTAAAAATACATAAATAAAACAGTACCTTTGTTGACAAAGATTTTCTTAATTAAAAAAAAACAAGATGTTTTTTTAATGAGCTCAACTTAAAAACTGAACTTCCTATGTGAGCGTTTTGTAGGTTAACTGTTCACGTCAAAGTATGCCTAACTGTACCTTACTTTCACTGTAATGTGATATTTCACTAATGTCTAATGTTGTCCTCCCAGCGGACTCTGGGTCGTCCTGGAGGTCTGGATCCCTGGCTCTTTGTTTCCCATGCTTGTCGTGGTAGCCGATCTTCTCCCATTCCGCAGACACGGCCAAACCATCTTAGTTGGGACTGTTCTATTTGGGTCTGCAGCGGATGGGATTTTAGGCCTTGATGGATCGTCTGGTTGCGGACCATGTCTCTTCTTGTTACTTCAACCACTTTCCTCAGATACCTCATTTCTGAGGTTTGGATCTGGCTTTTGTGGGTTGTAGTCATTGCCCACGACTCGCATCCATATGTCAAGACTGGGACATAGGTGGAGCGGTATACAGCCATCTTCGTTTTCTTACCAACCTCTTTCTTGCTGAGGAATCCACGATTTATGGCCTGAAAAAGTCTCCCAGCCGCTGCTTTTCGAGTGGCCAACTCTTCTTTGATGCCTCCCTTTCGGTCTATAATAGCTCCGAGATATTTAAAGTGGTCGACCTGCTCCAGGACCTGTTCTCCCAACTTAATCTGATGTTTTCTTTCTTCTCGTGATATCACCATGGATTTTGTTTTAGAGCTGCTTATGACCATCCCTCTCTTCTCCAGCTCTTCCTTCCAGACTTGCAGGTTGGATTGGAGATGTGCCTCTGATTTTTGAATCTCTTGATATTTAAAAAAAAATGTGTTTTTTTTTTTCTTCCTTTATACATAGTCCTTTGAGTGCGTCAAAAGTAAGATCCGCCCCGGGTGCAATGTACTTTAGGGATGCTTGTGCTGGAGACAGAAAAGAAAATGAGGAAGACATGGAAAGATCTGAAGCTGATGGCATGCCACAGGAAGTTTTGCTTAATTACAGTGAGAAATTCCTGGATGTTTTCATAGACAAAAATAAGTGCAAAAACATTCTAGCTATAATGATACAGTACATCAAACATATAGAGTAGTATATTAATAACCATGCCACAAGGTCTTTTATATTTGGACGTACGCTCAAATATAACCAACTCTGCCTAGGTTGAATGAACTGTGCCTTATCAAAACGAGGCAAAGTTGTTTATTTTTAAATCAAACACACAGAACTGTTTTTATTGCCCCATCAATGGCTAACAATCAAAGAAAACTCCAAAATAAGATTGTATCACATGCCACATAGCATATCAGAGAATGTAGGTGCATGAATTTGGCTAAGTGCTCACCCATAAACAACAATTCTCGCTAGATAATAAAGGCAGTATCATTAAAAACTAGGACTGTTACTTGTACACACTTTGTATATCATCAAATAGCACATAATGATTTTTGCCACATAATGATCATTCAATTACTTACTTACTTTGTCGTTCCTCTTCTACCCTGGGGTGTTGAGCTTTGCCAGAGAGAACGCCTTGCTATCCTATCAGCTGTCTCCCTCCTGAACTGGTTCCAATCTAGTCCTCGGTCCTTCAGAGATTGTCTAATGTCCATAATGATCATGCATAAATATTATATATAATGAAAAATGTGAATATAAATAATACTCCATCATGAATTGGGACCGAAGACGCAGCAAAAGTGATGAATGCAGTCAGCGACTTATAGCTTGACTGCTTGCATCAGGGTCAGTGAACCAGAGCTGACCAAGACCATACTCCACCTCCACGTGGTGGTCCTGGAAACAGGATGCATCACTGCAGTCTGGCTTAGAAAGAAGGGATCGAAGAAGGAAGGCAAACCCGGTCCCAAAAAAATGCTGTGCTGAAGTCGTCGGATGTGTCAGCCGAGAGGCGCAAATATCGCAGCTTCGCTGTAAACGGACACAACGCAACCAACGTCCTTTTCAGGATGAACAAGGAAGAAGAAGAAGAATCGATTCACATATGTGTCAGAATAGGTTCTATGTATCTAATGCTACACAGCACACACACAAAGCACACCGGGCCACTGGTACTGTGTGAACAAACCCCCCTACTGGTACTATGGATTTAAAGCACACTCACGCTATACACTTCGCTCGCTGTCTCAAAGGTACGACCACAGTACACAGTAGCTGACATGAATAATCCAATAACACCTAAATCAGGTAATAACCCTTTAATAAGTACGGTGCACACATGAGCCACACACGGCTAGCAATATATGAAATGCAATACACAATGTAATGAAAATGCCAAACTACTTGCCAAAATCACCAGCTCAACATAATAGCAAAACAGTCACCGACATAATCTAACCAGCGACTACAGAATGAACATTAATAACACATAAGGAAGGGAAACCCGAGGCCTGTAAACAGTAAATTAATATTAGACAAACATAAAGGTATGTTTTCAGGCACTCGTAAGAAATAAAGAAGTAGAACACTTAGACAACAGAAAAACAACAGACGTGAGTGGCTTACCCAGGGTTTGAACCCCATACCTTCCGTACGACAACACCGCCTAGCTATACAAGCGAATCACGCACTGATGACCGGTCAGTAAGGCATCCTTTTTTGGGGATGCCTAGCTGGCCGTGAGGTTAGTGTGATTCGCTTGTATAGCTAGGCGGTGTTGTCGTACGGAAGGTACGGGGTTCAAACCCTGGGTAAGCCACTCACGTCTGTTGTTTTTCTGTTGTCTAAGTGTTCTACTTCTTTATTTCTTACGAGTGCCTGAAAACACACCTTTATGTTTGTCTAATATTAATTGACTACAGAATGACTATCTGGTGGACAGAGGAAGTCAAAGAGAAAATAAGAGAGAAGAAAAAGGCATGGAAACAATACTTAGGAGCTAAAAACACAACAGGACAAATGGAAAAATATAGAGAATATGTGACACTCAGAACAAAAGCAAAGAACAAAGTGCTAGCAGCAAAACAGAAGTCCTGGGAAGAATTTGGAGAAAAGCTAGAAAAAGATGCACAAGAAAACCAGAAATTGTTCTATAAGACCCTAAAGAACATGAGGAAGGAAAAACAATGCCCTCTCAAATTTATAAAGGACAAGCAAGGCAAATTGCTTACTGCCCCGAAGGAAGTAATGGAAAGATGGAAAGAATATTTCTCAGAACTCCTGGATGGTGAGCATGGTGAAGCATCAGAAATGATAACCACTAGCACAGAAGAGAAAACCAATGATGGTGAAGATGACATAAAGATGGAAGAACTGAGGGCAGCACTAGAGAAAATCAAGATGGGCAAAGCAGCAGGGCATGATGGTATAACACCAAAAATGGTTAAGTACATGGGAGCATCAGGCGACCTATTACTCTTAAAGGTCCTACAGGCAGCATGGTGCAACAAGACCATACCAAAGGATTGGGAGATTGCCATCATAACACCAATTTTCAAAAAGGGTGACAATCGACAATGTGGAAACCATAGAGGCATATCCCTTCTCAGTGTCCCTGGTAAAATCTACTCTAGAATCCTAGAGCAGAGACTCCGACGCCTAGCTGAGCCACAATTGGATGAGGTCCAGTGCAGATTCCGAGCAAACCGAAGTACTCAAGACCTAATATTCACACTCAGACAGCTGAGTAAAAAGGCCCTTGAGTATAAGAGTGAGATCCATCTTTGTTTCATAGATCTGGAAAAGGCGTTTGACAGGGTCCCCTGGAGCAAACTTTGGGACTGTTTGGCAAGGAAGAATATTCCAGCACCTCTGATTCATGCTGTACAGAGCTTCTACAAGTCTTGCAGAAATTATGTGAGGACAGCAAACCATAAGTCAGAAGAGTTCAGGACCACCACTGGTGTAAGACAAGGTGATATCCTATCACCTTACCTCTTCATACTCCTTATGGACGATGTCATCAAGGCATGTAAGGAGAGAACAAGAAAGTATTCAGTGGGGTACTGAAAGATGAGACAGGTCTATATTTCGGAGCTGGCATTTGCTGATGATGTTGCCCTGATTGCTAAATCAGAGGCACATCTCCAATCCAACCTGCAAGTCTGGAAGGAAGAGCTGGAGAAGAGAGGGATGGTCATAAGCAGCTCTAAAACAAAATCCATGGTGATATCACGAGAAGAAAGAAAACATCAGATTAAGTTGGGAGAACAGGTCCTGGAGCAGGTCGACCACTTTAAATATCTCGGAGCTATTATAGACCGAAAGGGCGGCATCAAAGAAGAGTTGGCCACTCGAAAAGCAGCGGCTGGGAGACTTTTTCAGGCCATAAATCGTGGATTCCTCAGCAAGAAAGAGGTTGGTAAGAAAACGAAGATGGCTGTATTCCGCTCCACCTATGTCCCAGTCTTGACATATGGATGCGAGTCGTGGGCAATGACTACAACCCACAAAAGCCAGATCCAAACCTCAGAAATGAGGTATCTGAGGAAAGTGGTTGAAGTAACAAGAAGAGACATGGTCCGCAACCAGACGATGCGTCAAGGCCTGAAATCCCATCCGCTGCAGACCCAAATAGAACAGTCCCAACTAAGATGGTTTGGCCATGTCTGCAGAATGGGAGAAGATCGGCTACCACGACAAGCATGGGAAACAAAGAGCCAGGGATCCAGACCTCCAGGACGACCCAGAGTCCGCTGGGAGGACAACATTAGACAATCTTTGAAGGACCGAGGACTAGAATGGAACCAGGCCAGGAAGAAGACAGCTGATAGAATGGTCTGGCGCTCTCTCTTCCAAACCTCTACACCTCACGGTAGAAGGGGAACGACTAAGTAAGTAAGTAAGTATGACTATCGCTCACAGGCGATGTCCAATACTGAAACACGGCAATACATAATTGCAAGATTGTACCGTAAATAATATCCAGGAAAGAACCACCAGAAATCACATCACCCTTCTAGTAATCTAATGATAATCCTGAACACCTGAAACAATCGGCAAGCAATGAACGAAAATGGCATTCATGTAATCCCAGCAAAACCGCTGACAAAGGGAACAAGCGTCGGTACAGGACCGCTGACATCTCCTAGACTGAATCACGCCAAAAAATCTACATCCTCTTCCGTTCTGGCCCAACTGACCAAACAGGTTTTAAATTAGTATCAGGATCGACACTCTACAGCGTGACCAGCTTAATATTTTATAATATTTATACTGTGACATCCACCCCCCCCCCCCACCCACCCACCCCCCCCACCCCCCCACCCCTCCCACCCTTAAGAAAGAAAACGAAGTTTTCTTCCACCGGAGGAGTCACGCCCAACCCCCTTCGGAGTATGGACGAACAGAATGCCAAGACGGCACCTCCTCATCTACTTAGAGAATGCCAAAGTTGTCCACCACGATAGTCATTCATGCCTTCTCACACAATGAACTAAATACAATTTGAGAATGTACGAATCATCCCAGGTACTGGCAGTCATGAAAAATAACAACGACTGTCCAGACCTGGTCTATGAAATACAATATATGTTACAAATCAATTATTCATATCAAGGTATCAATAATAAGGCATAATCTCACAGCATAAACAACCTGTCTACATACTGTAAATATACATATATAATACCATGACTTATACATACACTGAATATAATTTTTATCCATATTGCCTTTATGGCATGGTGACACCTAAATGATATAACAAGGCATAGTAAAGTATCAAAATGACCCTTAACTATTACAAGACCATCATATTCCATAGGTCTTTGATAAATGCACGCAAGGCCTGTCTACAGTGCATCTGCCTACAGTGTACCTGCCTACAGTATGCCCTACATTGTCTACCATATGTCTTTGTACCAGCCTACAGTGCACCTGCCCAACAGTATTACAGCATTCCTGCCTACAGTGCACCTGCCTACAGCATGCCTGCCCACAGCCCACCTGCCTACAGTGTACCTGCCCACAGCGTGCCTGCCTACAGTGTGCCTGTATGGTATCATGCCACATTAATACAAATTACGACATAGCATAATACAGCATAACTATGTATTGTAAAGCATTACATAACCTGTACAAGTCTACAAAATACACATATTCATATCAACATTGAACTGGGGGCATGGGTCAGAGCAACTCAGGTTCAGTTCACGTCAACCGAAACAACTTACCAAACACGAACCCAAAATCTAACCCTAGCTATTGCTGAACTATTAGCAGATGGTTCTGAAGCAAGGACATATGCTTCTGCCTAACTGCCTTACGCGCACCCCAACTATTCGCAAAAGTCACCTGTGCCATTTTGGTATTGTCGCGCAACGACAGTACCTCCACAAATCTAACCGGTGCGTCCTCATCAAACACTCTTCTGAATGTGCGCCAACTTGCACTCAGGGGAACGTTACGCACCCAAACTGTGCGATCACTAGCTTTCGGACCCTCGTATAAGTTCCTACTGCTCCTACTCATGTCACCCATGGCCTTGTGCACTCCCTGTACATTGCTGACTATTAAATCGGCAATCGGATCCTCAAGGACGAACGCGTTCACTCTACCTGAGAGGAACAGAGTGTCCACCTTAATACTCGCCTGGGGGTAAGACTCCACTTTGCCCCCGAACGTGGTGCACTTTACCGTTTTGCATGTAAGGCAGGAGTCATCGATGCACGATCGACGCACCCCGATTGTAGTGCAACCAGTGTCCCGCAACACCCGGACTGGTCTATTCTCCACCTTGCCTTCCTGGAGATCACCTTGCCAGTCTCATGGACTGCTGATAAACATGGTGCCACATGCCCGCATTGAAGCACTACCCTCTCGTTCGCATGAAACAGAGGGTGACAGCCCGCACAGTCCTCACTATTAATTGTGTCCAGCACAAACGCGGAATTCGCGTGTTCTATTGGGGTGGGACACCTGTCAGTGCAATGATTCTTGTCACCACAATTGGCACACATGCGCTCTTTCTTCTTCTCATCACGTGTACTTTTGTTGGAGCTCTTCGATGACGAAGACCCCGCATCAGAGTCAGACGATCGACTCTCTGAGGAACCACTCCTCTGCTTGTGATGTTTGGTTTTATAACAAAACCGGTCTTCGTCTCGAGAGTCCTCGAAGCGTACCTGCTTTCGCGTTTGGCGCTCCCCTCTGTCGCTATAACTATCATATTGTCGGTTCTGCCACCTTGGCCGACCATTCCTATGAGATCAAAAATTCCCATATCTACCTCTATGCGGCTGATAGGGGCTGGAAGGCTTCTCATACTTCTGCTCTTGGCCCCTGTCTACATTGCCTGACTGGTTTCGCCAAGGATGGCGCTGAATTTTGCCGACACTGGCAACTAAGTCTTCTGACAGACCCGACTTCTGAATAGGTTTGCCCGGGTGGGCAAGGACATAATGGTGCCCCAATTGGGCCATGGACTCAATGTCCTTTGGTTGACGTTCCTGAAAGAACGCAACCAACTCACTAGAACACAAGGACAACACTTTGTCCCGTAGCACTAAGTCTAGCAAGCAATTATAGTCCTTAGGAATTCCCTCCATTTCAATCCATCTATTTAGCAGGAGCTTTATCTTTGAGATAAAGTCCTCGAAGTCCTGGTCTGCGCTTGGCATCGCGTTTTTAAAACGCGTCCGGTAGCCGTCAGCAGTCAGACGGAACTTCCGGAGCAATCTCTCCTTCACTTTGTCATAATCGGCCCTTTCCTCTACAGGGAGGCTATAAAAAGTCTCCATCGCGGGCCCCACTAGCAGTGTCGATAAAAGAGATGGCCACTGATCCCTATCAGCCTTATAGGCCACACATTCGGCCTCAAATCTTTCCAGGAAGAAATCTAAACTATCAATTTTATCATTGAAATTTGGTAGACGCAGCCTAAAAGGACGATGAGCCCCACCAGAAGTTGAGTTCTGACTACTCGCACCCACTTCTAACTTCTTCAATTGTATTTCCTTCTCCATCATTTTCTCTTCCAGAGCTATTCTCATTCTCTCCTTCTCCAACTGTAACTCTTTATCTTCTCTCATCCTCCTTTCTTGTAACTCGAATTCTCTCTGTTTCCACTCACTTTCTTCTTTCATCTTCCTTTCTTGTAACTCTCTATCTTCTCTCATCTTCTTTTCTTGCAATTCTCTATCTATCTTCTTTTCTTCCAACTCTCGCTCTATCTTCTTTTCTTGTAACTCTTTATCTTCTTTCATCTTCCTTTCCTGTAATTCAAATTCTTTTATTTTTATCTCTAGCTCTTCAGCTCGAGCATCTCTTAGAGCATTCTGTTTCTCAATCCTCTCCCTCTCTTCCTTCTCTTTCAAAGCTTTTTGATTCTCCGCTGCGTAAAATTTTGCTTCAGCAAAATCCATGAGTTCTTTCTGGGTGTACCCACATTCTTTGCCTATCTGAATGAAAGCCTGTAGGTCCATGGTGTACTCTCAGAATGCTCACTATTATCTCTGGCTAAAGATTTTGCTATAGAAGTACTCAGTCATATATATTTCACTTATATCACCAAATAACTCTCTGCTTGCAAAATATGCAGTAATAACAGTAAATATAGATATCACTACTCCAATATACACATATATATTTATGTATGTAAGTATATAACACCTCACCTCTCACTGTATACACATCATCAACCTTTATCTCTTGTAGTATATAGTTTTACTTTGCCACTTGGCTACTGTCTCATCACTGTGAAACTTTGGTCTAACTGACCACTTAGACTCTGAGATACACTCAAACAAACTTACAATAGTCGACAGTTGTATAATAACAACTGATGAAACTTCCTGGTGCTCTGACACCACTATACCAACTTGATACTCAATCAGGTTTTACTTCAAAGTCTGTTACTGGCACCAACACTTAATACTTCACTCATCATTAATCTCAATAACCCATATTATGCAAGTACTACCTATGGCAAAATGAGCACTTCACAGATGAAAGAAACACATACATCCCATTCTCATCTCATCATCATCTCAACCCATAACCCGTCATGGGTCGTAGGGGTGCCATGGTGGAAGCATCAGCAGACAGGGTCCTCCACTGCTCTCTATTCTCAGCAATGCGTACAAGTGTGGAGAAACCGTGTCCTGCCCATTCTTTGATGTTATCAGCCCAGGATTTTCTTTGCCTTCCTCTTCTCCGTTTACCTTCGACTGTTCCCTGGAGGATCGTTTTCGAAAGGGAGTCATGACGAGTTACATGCCCAAACCAGGCAAGCTTTCGACGTTTCACTATTGACAAAAGTGGTTCTTGATGGCCTGCATAGGTGTTTATCTTCTCTCTAACATAGACATTTGTTTTGTGCTCTTTATAGCAAATGCACAAAATTCTTCTGTAACATTTATGCTCGAAAGCCTGAATCCTTCGCTCCGTATCTGCAGTGAGTGTCCAGCCCTCACACCCATACAAGAGAATAGATAATACAAGTGATTTGTATAATTTGATCTTCACAGGAAAACTGATGTTACTTTTCCAGATCACATTCAACCTTGTCATGGCAGCTGAGGCCATCTCAAGTCTTGTCTTGATTTCTTTATTTGATCTTCCATCACTACATATAGTGGACCCGAGATATTTAAAGGTGTTAACTTCTTCTAACGTTTGCCCATTTAACGTAATGTTGGTCGGAACATGTTTCTTATGGCTATTCACCAATATCTTGCTTTTTTCTATATTAATTTCCATCCCATATGTTCTTGTTACTTTCTCCAGTCTAGAGGTAAGGTCTTGAAGTTCTGATTCTGTTCCAGCTATCAGATCAATATCATCAGCAAAACGTAGATTACACAGAGGTCGGCCTCCAATCGATATGGTTGATTTATAATCGTAGAGAGCCTCCTGCATAATATGTTCTAGATAAATGTTAAAGAGCACTGGTGACAGGATACATCCCTGGCGAACTCCTACAGTTGTTTTGAAAAATTCTCCAATGTCATTGCTTGCAAAAACAGCACTGCTTGCGTCCTTGTATAGTGCTTCAATGATATCTATGATGTTGGTATCAAAATTGAATTTTCTCATTATTTGCCATAAACCTTCATGCCAGACTCGATCGAAGGCTTTTGTGAAATCGATGAAGTTATGGTATAAATCATGTTGATGCTGGAGATGTTTTTCGATCAGTAATCTAATATTGAAGATTTGTTCTGAGGTACTTCTTTTTGGTCTAAAGCCAGCCTGTTCCTCTGACAAGATTTCTTCTGATTTCTGTTTTATTCTGTTCAAAAGTATCCTTAACATCACCTTACTTGGATGACTAATAAGGCTAATGGTTCTGTAGTTCTTGCACATTTTTAGATTTCCTTTCTTTGGAAGCGGTATTACTAATGACTGCGTCCATTCTTTTGGCCATTTTTTTGTACTCCATATCTTCTGGCAAATTGTTGTCATGATTTTTACTATATCTGGTCCTCCATATTTCAAGAGCTCTGCTGGTATATTATCCACACCCGGTGACTTCCCTCCTTTCATTGAACATATAGCCTCTTCCACTTCTTCCCGTAGTATTGCTGCATTTCCGAGTTCTCTGTTTTCGCACTTAATGTTGTTTAATATGCCTAAGTCAGTGTCAAGTTTACAGTTATATAATTCTTTACAATATTCTGTCCACCTTCTCATTACAGCTGTTTTTTCATTGAGCAGAGCCCCATTGCTATCTTCTATGACAGTTACCCTGGGCTGTTGGGGTTTTGATAGTCTTCTTAATGTGTCAAAAACTGCCTTGCTGTTACCTTTTATTAGCCCCGTATTAATGGACTCACATTGATCAGCTACCCATTTTTCTTTGGCCTGTTTCATTTTCTTTCTAATATTTTTATTCACCATACTGTATTGCCATGCTGCTTCAGGAACCTCTTTCTTAACCTTTTTCATTTCCCGTCGTGTATCACATAACTTCAGAATGTCATCTGTAACCCATGGTTTGTTTATTTTCTTTCTTTTACCAAGTATTTCTGTTGCTGATTCAATGAGCACGTCTTTCATGTTCTCTGTGATTGAGTTGATATCATCCTCCAAAAAGTTGAGAGCTGCGAATTTTCCTCCAACAGTTGCCTCAAAGATTCCCGCGATTTCTGGATCTTTCAATTTGTCTAAATTGAATCTTAACTGAGAACATCTGTTTTGATTATAGTTCTTTTTGAGTTTAAGCTTGAGCGTCATCAATACCATGTCGTGATCACTACCAATGTCGGCGCCAGGAAAAGTCCTAGTCTTGGCTTTATTAATGCTGGACTTGAATCTTTTGGATACAAGAATAAAATCAATTTGGTTATGTATCTCAGTTTTTGGGGCATGCCACGTTGTTCTTCTTGATAACTTATGAGGAAATAGTGTATTTGCAAGGGTTAGTTTATAGTTGCTGGCAAATTCTAGTAGCCTTAGTCCTCGATCGTTGGTTTCTCCAGTCCCAAATTTCCCCACTGTGCCAGCCCAGTGACCGTATGCATCTGGCCCTATTTTAGCATTCCAATCACCTAGAACAATGAGAAGATCTTTCTTTGGAATTTTCTTAATTGCTTCATCCAAATTGTCATAAAATGTATCAATTGCCTCATCCTCATAGTCAGTAGTGGGGGCATATACCTGTATGATGGAGATGTTCTTTGGATGTGCTGCAATACGAATGGTGATAAGCCTGCTATTTATTGGGGTGCAGCTGATGACAGAGTTCAATCTATCTTTATGTACGATAAAACCTACTCCATGCTGATGTTTAGACTCATCTCCACTAAACCAAATTTTGTGACCATCATCCGTTATTGATTCACCTAATCCTGTCCATCTGACTTCTGCTAGGCCCAGGATGTCCCACGAGTATCTAACAAGTTCATGTGTTAGTTCTTTGACTTTTCCAAACGCATATAGCGTGCGTACATTCCAAGTTCCAACAACAAAATTTTCTCTTGGAAGTTTCAAAACAGGTGTTTGTACCCCATTCGTTGACTTATCACTCTCAAGGGGCAATGAGAGCGCGGTCGTTGTTAATCCGGGCATCGGCCGATCCGGCAAATTATTACTGAGTTGACTTTCCATCATAACATTTCAGTGGGCAAGAGGTTTGCTTGGCGGTGCCCATCTCCTCTCCAAGTATCCTTGCAGGTACATACAAAAATGTACCTGGAGCAGTAACAATAGCCCTCAATAAATCTGTAATGTTTTGAAACACTGTCCGGTTGACACATCACAAAAAAACCGCCATCTTGTTCACAAAATTCTAGTCACGAGGAACAAGATGATAGACCAAGAAGAGAAGAAGTAGATTAATATATACAGCGTGTCCGGCATAATCACTACCAATAACAAATGTCAATATTTCCTCATCCATGTAAGTTAGAATTATTGTTTTATGGTTACCTGGTATAGAAACCATCACATTTTTAGGAGCAGTGAGATAATTGATAAATTGTCCGATAATGTGCAGATAACGCATACGTAATGTGCAGCCACGGAATGTGATGATGCGTGTAGTGAAAATGGCGGAGTTCACGGTGCAGCAGAAAGTGCAATGCTGTTATTGGCTTGCGGAATTAAAGTTTTCAATTGTTGTGCAAAGCAGATTCAGGCAGGAATATGGACAGAAACCTCCAGAGCGACATACCATAGTGAAATCGCACAAGCAACTGTTGGAAACAGGTTCTTTGTTGAGAAAGAAGGGAAGCGGCAATGAAGCGTTGTCTCCAGATAGAGTTGAAGCAGTTAGCGAAGCTTTTCAACGTAGCCCACGGAAATCCATTCGACGGGCAAGTGAAGAATTGGGTATTCCAAAATCTACTGTTCACGACATTGTGCACAAAAGATTGTGGCTTAGAGCCTACAAGATCCAGCTAGTGCAGAAGTTACAGCCAAATGATAAACCCAGACGGGCCGAGTTCGCAAATGCAGTGCTATGTCACCTCGATGATGACAATGAACTTCTCAATCGTGTGGTATTCTCCGATGAAGCGGCCTTTCACACTTGTGGCAAAGTTCACCGGCATAATTGTAGGATATGGGGAAATGAAAACCCACAAGTCGTAATGGAGCATGAGCGAGACAGCCCTAAACTTAACATGTGGTGTGCCTTAACCTCGAATTATGTGATCGGGCCATTTTTCTTCACCGAAGCCACAGTCAGAGGAGCAACATACCTAAGCATGCTGCAAAATTTTGCAGTTCCTAGGATACCAGAAGGATTCATATTCCAGCAAGATGGAGCACCTCCACACTATGCCAATGAAGTAAGAAACTACCTTCATCAACAATTTCCAGATAGATGGATTGGACGATTAAGTCCCATTGATTGGCCACCAAGGTCACCAGATTTGACCCCCTTAGATTTATTTCTATGGGGATACGTAAAAAGCTTTGTCTATCAAACTCTGGTGCAGGGACTGAATAATTTTCGGCAGCGAATAATTGACGCTTGTGCATCCGTCACACCTCAGATGCTGCAAAACACATGGAGAGAGATATAATACTGTCTTGACATTCTTTGAGCCACTAAAGGCGCTCATGTGGAGATCTACTGAAACTTGGTGGAGATCTACTGAAACTTAATGAGTTTGCCTAAAAGAAAATCAAAATCCGGTCGTTCTGCTATTATTAGTATAAGAAATATTGACATTTGTTATTGGTAGTGATTCTGCCGGACACACTGTACAATGCGTGACTGCACACGAACGAAAACAAGGGATACCTGTAAACGTATTTACAAGATAGCAAGATGGAACAAGAGAAAACACCACTTAAACACAACAAAAGAATTACTGGATGTACACGACAATATAAATACACACTACACGAATACACCTAACACCAACAGGGCTTGGAATGTTAAGCAGGGCAGTCGCAGGAAATCCCATCTGCCTGACTCCACCAAAAACAAACACCACCACACCCTAAAAGAATCGGTCTAATCCAATCTTTTCCCCCAAGTAGGCCAAGAATGGATTAGGCTCACCACCCTTCCTCCCTTGAACACACCAATACACTATAACACCCAAAGACCATACGAAAACCACACTCAACAATGAGGTGCTGGAAGCTATCTCTTCCACCAAGCACTATATTCACTTCAGTGAAAATAACCTAAGTAAAGTATCAGTAAAATTATATTATAATGTATTCAAAATATACAATCCAAATATTTCCTAGCTACAACGAAAACAAAGCAAGATCAGATTTAACTAACAATTAACATACATACATACAAACTAAGTCATACATGTAAAATAAAGAAAAGACAGAACAAAAGGAAAGAAAACAATAACAAACCAAGAAGCAAATAAGAAACAACACCTAACTACTTAATAGGTCAAAATATATGATAGCTAGTAACAGCAAGGAAGACAGACAAGAAAATTAAATTCTCAGAAAAAACAAGAAAATATCAATATAATACATAATATATCAGCAGACAAACACTAACTTATCTGAAGCTCCAACGGCGCTTGCGTATGGAGAATCCTCAGCACTGACGATGAATGATGATCACAGAACAAACAAAACTCCACACTGGACAACGAAAAATCCACAAGAAATCAGTCCAGGAAACAGTTTGCTATGCAAGTCTGAGTGCCAAATACTTTCCTCGATGAATATACCGTTATCTACGGTGCTCACACAGCACTGTTCATAATATACACTGCAAAGTCTACTTCTGTAAAGATCAGCTGCACAGCTACTATCAACCGTCTCAGGACCAGAAGTTCAACTCGATGACTTGAGGTACCAACCTATCTATCAACCTCCTAACAACTACAAACACCTAACCACCATCTCTTTCCACCCTATACCGAGGTTGACCAAGCTATTTCCCATCTGACATCACATGCCGTCTGGGCCCCTAACTAAATGGTACCAACACCCCAAGCTCCGCTGCTCCACCTGGATCAGTGTCGCCAACCACCAAAATGACTCAGAGATGTGTCAAACTGACCCGTCTGATGCACCCTGTACCACTAGTCTAATACTTTGACACTCGTACTTAGACCTGCCAAGATACCATAACAAAGAACTTGGAACTGAACAGTACAATATTTCATCGACAATAGACTGCAAAAATCAACTGACACGTAGCCATTACTGGACGCTGAAAATAGGTCAGAGCCCGTAAATGAGGTCAGGTCACATGACCGTAAACAAGACACTAACAGACCGACACACACACTAACCTTTCATTGGACGGACAAAAACAACTCACTCCTGTGAGTTGACAAAAAAATATGAAAACGCCAACACAGTGGCCTACCACCTTCTAGAATACTGTGTGCACCATAATGGCCTGATCAACACCAATGCAGGCTCTAAGGCTGTACTATCAAATAGAATGAAACAATACTGCCAGCTAGCTGGGAACTAAACTATTAAATCATACAGGCTCCACGCCTAAACATGACGAGTTACCCCAGATGTCAGAATAGGTTCTATGTATCTAATGCTAAACAGCACACACACAAAGCACACCGGGCCACTGGTGCTGTGTGAACAAACCCCCCCTACTGGTACTATGGATTTAAGGCACACTCACACTATACACTTCGCTTGCTGTCTCAAAGGTACGACCACAGTACACAGTAGCTGACATCCAATAACACCTAAATCAGGTAATAACCCTTTAATAAGTATGGTGCACACATATGAGCCACACACGGCTAGCAATATATGAAATGCAATACACAATGTAATGAAAATGCCAAACTACTTGCCAAAATCACCAGCTCAACATAATAGCAAAACAGTCACCGACATAATCTAACCAGCAACTACAAAATGACTATCGCTCACAGGCGACGTCCAATACTGAAACACGGCAATACATAATTGCAAGATTTTACCGTAAATAATATCCAGGAAAGAACCACCAGAAATCACATCACCCTTCTAGTAATCTAACGATAATCCTGAACACCTGAAACAATCGGCAAGCAATGAACAAAAATGGCATTCATGTAATCCCAGCAAAACCGCTGACAAAGGGAACAAGCGTTCGTACAGGACCGCTGACATCTCCTAGACTGAATCACGCCAAAAAATCTATCCTCTTCCGTTCTGACCCAACTGACCAAACGGGTTTTAAATTAGTATCAGGGTCGACACTCTACAGCGTGACCAGCTTAATATTTTATAATATTTATACTGTGACATATGTAACTCATTCAATGGTAATGATGAAAAGTGAAGTTACCCACCGCAAAAATGTTGGTTTAATCAATTCTAGTTCACAGGGTAAAAATGGCCATTGGGAGTTGTATGATGTAAAACCATATTAAATATTTTTAGCTTGTAGTGTGTCATGAAATGACAAATTAAAAAGAAACTTGTTGGAAGCATGCTTATTCACTCGCAAGTCAATACCTACCTTGTCCTATGAACTAATGCACCGGTCTTGCCTTTAAATTGTATTAAACAACTTTTAAATCCACGTATTTTAACAACAACGTGCTCACAGCAGCCAATGCAACACAATTTGGCTCATGCGTGCAACTTCAGCTCCACACTATGATTCACAGAAAAAAAGGACAGAAAAAGTCAAGTAGGTAGTTGTGTTTTGTAACAACTCCATGTGCAAGATAAATTAAAGAATGCAGTGAATGAATTACAATCGATAGAGGCTAGACCATTATGATTACCAGGTTAGCCTAGCTGAAGCTGAAGTCTGTTTTGCAAATGCATCTCTTTTTTTGTCTGCACTTACAGATCATGATGCTGCATAACGATTCCACATTAGGTTTGGATGTCCAATTCGTTGTTGTTGTTTTTTTTTCTTCACTAATTATCTTTGAAAAAGCTCAACAGAAGCTTAGGATTAAGATTAGTGTACGCCATTATTGTTTTACTGGGGCCCAAAAGGGGAGCAAAGAATAGTAACACTGTACCCTACCAGGCATGTCGTAAAAAGCGACTAAGGAGGGTTGGGCATGGGGCTGGTTATCCCATCCCGTAAAAAACTTTTTACCACAAAAACTTCAACAAACATGGACAAGTCAAATAAAGAATATAAATCAACTCAGCGGCCCAAGACAGAAGAAGGTCCTCTGGAAAGAAGGCGCATGAAGCAACCGAGAGAAAGCCGAAAGGAGTCTGGGTTGCCGACTAACCTTTTTTCATCTAGGAAAATCTCCAGGATTGGCACCTGGAATGTTCGCACTCTGTGTGAACAAGGGAAAACTGCACAGATAG
This sequence comes from Oreohelix idahoensis, assembly GCA_024509875.1. Classification (NCBI taxonomy): domain Eukaryota; kingdom Metazoa; phylum Mollusca; class Gastropoda; order Stylommatophora; family Oreohelicidae; genus Oreohelix; species Oreohelix idahoensis. The sequence goes on along the minus strand of JAMPIV010003401.1, from coordinate 87,986 downwards.
CAGCAGAAATGACAAATTGCAGGATTGATTTCCTGTGTCTCTGTGAGACACGGTGAAAAGGCATAGAGAAGAGGAGATTGATCCCAGGAGAAATGGTGTTGTCCTCAGGACATGAGGAGGAAAGAGCCCACCACAGTGAATGGGTGGCTCTAATGCTGTCCAAGGAAGCACAGAAGGCACTTATAGAATGGGAAGCAATGGGACCCCAAATTATAACAGCAAGATTTAAATCAGCCAAAAAGAAAGTAAATATAAGCATCATCCAGTATGCACCAACAAACGATAAAGAAGAATCTGTGAAAGAAGACTTTTACACCAGACTACAAAATGTCTTGGACAATAAGAAAAGAAAGGACATCACAATTTTGATGGGGGAGCTATATGCGAAAATAGGAACAGACAATACTGGCTTTGAAGAAATCATGGGAAAGCATGGATTAGGTATGATGAACGAGAACGGGGAACTATTAGCAAACTTCTGTGCTTCAAATCAACTAGATATAGGAGGAAGCATATTTCCACATAAAAGAATACATAAAGCAACATGGATATCACCAGACCACAGAACTGAGCAGATTGATCACATATGCATAAGTAAGAAGTTTAGGTCATCATTGCAAGATGTGAAAGTATGTAGAGGAGCAGATGTATCAGACCACCGTTTTCTGTTGGCTAAAACAAAATTAAAACTCAAGAAATTTATAACAGCATATAGCTATTGTAGGAGCCGCGGTAGCATAGTGGTTAGTGCACGCTCCTCCACAGGTGGTCTAGGTTCGATCTTTTTAGGCCATTTGGGTCGACCCAGCCCAATGGGTACCAGGTAAATTAAGGCGGCCCTATGCCGGATCCTTACTCAAGAAATCCTATACTCCCAATATGTTAGTTTGTACTTGATTGCTCCCTTCTGTTGTTATATTTCAGGTAACTACTGCTACATCCTTGCTCTATTCATTATGTCTTGTACTTGGAATATTTACTCCTAATGTCGATTCCTAACGATGTGCGTTCTTCTGAAATCCAACAATATAAATACGGGCTCTGTAACTGACCCAATCAACGACAAGGAAATAAGACAATTTTCCTTCATAAACGAACTCAATTTTCTTTAATAAACATATTTGTATCCATTGTAGCATACATATCCGTTCGTAAACTAATATGTGGTGTCTGCCCATGCACACCACAGCTATAGACAACAGTATAATGTGGGATATCTAAGAAATCAGGAAATAAGAGAAAAGTTTTCAATCACAGTATCCAACAAATACCAAGTACTCCAAAAGTTGAAGATGAAACAGATACGGAAGACCACTGGCAACAAGTAAAAAATATATGGAACGAGACATGTGAAGAAGTACTGAGAAAAAGAGAACATCAGCACAAAGCATGGATAACAACAGAAACCATTAGTAAGATAGGAAGACAGGAAAAACAAGAAAGCAGATTTAAACAGAAGCAAAACCAGAAGCTCCAAAGCCAAGGCTCATGAAGTGTACATAGAAGCAAACAAAGAAGTAAGAAGAAACATCAAAAGAGACAAGATGAAATATATTGATGATTTGGCAAGGGAAGCAGAGGAAGCTGCAGCCAAAGGAAATATGAGGGACCTGTACAACAACACAAAGAAGCTAACTGGGAAATATAAGCAAGCAAAAGATAAGAATAGAAAATTGCTTAGTAATATACAAGAAAAAAGGAAGAGATGGACAGAGCATTTTGAGGAACTTCTCAATAGACCATCTCCAACTAATCCCCCAGACATCCAGCCAGCAGAAGAGGAGCTACAAATCAGCTGTGAACGACCAAGCAGAGAAGAAATAAAGAGCCATAAAGCTTCTGAAAGATGGAAAAGCAGCTGGTCCAGATTGCATTCCAGCAGAGGCCATCAAAACAGATATTGATACCTCTACTGAGATATTATACAAACTACTTGGCAAAGTCTGGGAGAGAGAGGAAATACCAGCAGAATGGAAGGAAGGTTATCTGGTCAAGTTGCCTAAGAAGGGAAATTTACAAGAGTGCACAAATTATAGAGAAATAATGTTACTATCAGTGCCAGGAAAAGTATTCAACAGAATCATCCTCGAGAGATTAAAAGAGTCCATAGACAAGCAACTGAGAGATGAACAAGCAGGTTTTCGACAAAATAGATCCTGTACAGACCAGATAGCCATGTTGAGAATAATAGCTGAACAAAGTCTGGAATGGAATTCACCGCTATACATCGGATTTGTGGACTATGAAAAGGCATTTGACAGTATAGACAGAGAATCGCTTTGGAAATTGATGAGGCATTATGGAGTTCCCATGAAGATCATTAACTTAATAAAGAAGACCTATGAAACATGACATGCAGAGTTCTTCATGAATGACAACTTACAGAACCGTTTAGCATTAGAATGGGAGTGAGACAGGGATGCCTCTTGTCTCCATTTCTTTTCTTACTAGCAATAGATTGGGTTATGAAAACATCAACATCACACAACAGAAATGGAATCCAGTGGAATCTGACTAAACAGCTTGATGATCTGGATTTTGCAGATGACTCGGCTCTTCTGTCCCATAACCATAATCAAATGCAAGAGAAAATGAAAATTCTCGATGAGAGGTCACAACAAGTGGGCCTGAAAATACACAGGGAAAAGACAAAGATTATGAGAATAAATGCAAGAAATGATAATAAGGTTGAACTTGAAGAAACACCACTAAAAGATGTAGAATCGTACACATATCTTGGAAGTAATATAGACAAAGTTGGAGGGACAGTCAGTGATATCAAAATAAGAATACAAAAAGCAAGAGGAGCTTTCACTGCATTGGGAAACATATGGAGAACAAGAGAAATCAAGTCCAACAAGAAAATAAGAATCTTCAACTCAAATGTCAAGTCAGTCCTACTGTATGGCTCTGAGACATGGAGAACAACAAAAACAACAACCAAAAAGCTACAGACTTTTATGAACGGGTTCTTGCATAGAATAGAAGGATTGAAATGATATGACAAAGTCACAAATGTGGAATTGATGACAAGAACCAGACAAGTGCTAGTGGAACAAGAGTTGAGAAGAAGATGCTGGCGATGGATAGGACACACATTGAGGAAACCTGTTGATAGCATTACAAGGCAGTCCTTGTTCTGGAATCCACAGGGAAAGAGAGGCAGAGGTAGACCAAAAAACACATGGAGAACTGGATACAGAGGTGAAAATGATGAGGAAAACATGGAAAGAACTTGAGCGGATGGCACAGGACAGGAAGACTTGGCATGTGTTTGTTGAAGGCCTATGCTCCTTGGGGAGCTAAAGGGTATTGATTGATTGATTATTGTTTTGACATATGTAACCATTTAATATTTCGAAGAAAACGCTGCAGACAGGGTTACAGTTAGCGCTTCAGCATTAGGATTTAGAGTTAAGCTTATGATGCAGAAACAGAAAGATAGGGCCTACTCGGTAAAGGTAACATTAACCCCGTTTCGAGCTTTTTCAAAAATAACAATGTGTGAAAAAGGTTGAGGCCGTACGTTACAGAAAAAAAATAATATAAAAAGTGTGTTTAAAATAACAATAAAATGCCAATTTACTAGGCCTACATATTACTGCGTCTCCGGATCCTTATTTAAGGGGCGTACAGACTTGGGCGACCTATTAATGGTCAACGTATGGGTAGCCCTTTCGGCGAAATCGCACGTGAGTCCCTATAACTTTTGTTTCGGCAGAATGTTTTCAAAGGTAGGGCCTATACGTAACATGATTTATCGAATGCAATTGCACCATAAATTTATCACCTGTTCTAGGATTTCTTTCCTTGCCCTTTTTGTTTCTTCTTTCCGAGCGTCCAACTCAGACTGACTTTGGAAGTTGTTGTACATTGTTTACAAATTACAATGTCCGAACTAAAGGGATATCACTCTTGTCATGTAGATAGATAACACTAGTCAACAACCAAAATGTACCAGAAATGAAAATAGCTGATCTTAACTAATTTTGGTGTGCTGAAAACGAAAATGACATTAAAAAATGTTGATTGGCTCTAGTTTTCAAGATATATGCTACTAGTTTATTTAATTACGGTAAATTTATATATATATGACGCAACTGTTGTGGGCGATTGCATAATTTTTTTCTAATGACCAATAAAAATGTTACTAGAAGTTGATGATGCAATCCTACCTATGATTACATCCCCTTTGTGTATAAATACCTTATCTCTGATAAAATGTTGCCATTAGTTAGTGCATTTGTCCTTATCAAAAGTATCGTAGTTAGAAATGCCAGAAGGCGTACAGTTTGTATTTTGGCTGCAGAATAGGAGATCAAGATAAGAGCTGGGCGCCACACATATGCTGCAATACATGTGCAGCACATCTTAAACTGTGGTTAACTGGCAAAAGGCAAGCTATGCCTTTTGCAGTCCCAATGATTTGGAGAGAGCCCACTGATCATCTCAACAACTGTTACTTTTGCATGGTCCCTCCAATTGGGAAAGGCATATCAAAGAAGAAAAAATGGACTCTGGAATATCCAAACATCCCCTCTGCAATACTTCCGGTACCACATGGCGATGATCTACCAGTTCCCAAAGTGCCAGAATCCTTTTCAGCTGCTTCCACTGATGAAGAGGACATTGGTGGTCCTGAACCATCAACCTCAAGTGACACAGATTTTGAGCAAACTACATCCACTAAACCACACTTAATAACCCAAGGTGAACTGAATGATCTTGTAAGAGATCTGAATTTACCGAAGAACAAGGCGGAGCTTTTGGGTTCCAGATTGCAACAGTGGAATCTCCTGGCAGATGTTACAATTTCTGTGTATAGGAACCGCCAGAAGCCGCTTATTACATTCTTTTTCAAAGAGGGTGACCTTTCTGCGTGCCACAACATTTCTGGTTTAATGGCAGCCCTCAACATCAATTACATACCGGAAGAGTGGAGGCTTTTCATTGATTCATCCAAGACAAGTCTTAAAGCTGTTTTGTTGAATAATGGTAATGTGTTACCGTCAATTCCAGTTGGTCACGCAGTTCATATGAAAGAAACTTATGAAAACATTAAGCAGCTTTTGAAGTGTATAAACTACGATCATCATCATTGGTCACTTTGCGGTGACTTAAAAGTGGTCGCTCTTTTGCTTGGACTACAGGGTGGATACACCAAGTACTGTTGCTTTCTCTGTGAGTGGGATAGCCGTGCACGAAGTGACCATTACATCAGAAGACATTGGCCAATCAGGCAGTCATTGCAGCCTGGCAGTAAGAACGTTGAGAACCCAGCAGTTGTCGACACCAGCAAGATTTTGTTGCCACCCTTGCACATTAAGCTGGGTCTCATGAAAAACTTTGTCAAGGCAATGGAGAAAACAGATGAGGCTTTCAAATATCTCATCAGAAAATTTCCAAGACTGAGTGAAGCTAAAATAAGAGAGGGAGTATTTGTTGGTCCGCAAATTCGAAAACTTCTTCATGATGACGAGTTTCTTTGCGTGTTGCATGGCAAGGAAAAAGCAGCATGGCTAGCATTTAAGTCAGTGGTGGACAATGTTCTTGGAAACAACAGATCTGATAATTACAATGAAATTGTAGAAAATCTCCTTCTGAAGTATAAGAGTCTTGGCTGCAACATGTCTTTGAAAATTCATTTTCTGGATTCTCATCTGGATTTCTTTACGTCAAACTGTGGAGCGGTCAGTGATGAGCATGGTGAACGATTTCACCAGGACATTGCTGCTATGGAGACAAGGTATCAAGGCAATTGGAGCAATTCAATGCTTGTTGATTACTGTTGGACTGTGACAAGAGACACCTCATCGATTGACTACAAGAAGCAAGCAAAGAGAGCTCGAACAGCGACTGAATAATGACGGAATGGGTTCAAATGTGCCTTTTTAAAGCATGATATGTGAACTTTAAATAATGTTTTTATTTTTTCTATCATTTTATGTTAAAATATCAATTAATTGAGTATGTAACCACAATTTTTATAATGCTAAAGTAGAAAGACTAGCTGTTCAGCCCAGAGAAGTAAACAAGCATACATTATTTGTATTACTGTAATGTAAATCCATCATTTAAAAAAAAACCCAGAGCCAATTGGTGAATTTCATTATGATATTTGAAATCAGCATGTCAAAATCAATAAGAAATGGTACATTTAATTTCTGGTACAAAAAACTTTTGAAAATTTGTTGACTAGTGTAATCAGTGTACTCAAATTCTAAAAACATACCGTAAAGCAGAGGTTTTCAAACTGTGCGTCGCGGTTCCCAGGGGCGTCGAGGCTCTCGGCTAAGGGCGTCGCGGTGGCTTGGGAAAAGTGTTGGGCTCGATATTATGAGCCAAGGTCCATCAATAAATACAGATCTTCGTAGTATAGAGAGGAGCCGCGGTGATTTATGCACAGGTCAAGGGAGCCGCGGACTAAAAAAGTTTTAAAACCTCTGCCGTAAAGGATTTCCAATGTAACACCTGCCCTTTCTAACTTTTCGCAGAGCACGGTTTTAAATATTTTGATAAGCATTGACTGATTATTTCTTATAATGAAAAGCCGCAAAAATTATCGCCGTTATAGAATATAGATTGCGCTATCATAATTATTTAACAAGTACCGGTAGGTTATGATCACAGAGGAATTTTTTTTTTAAGACAAAGTATCCCGTTTAACCCTTGGTGGGTTATAAATGGGATATATAGGTATAATGTAGTAAATTCAAGATAATAAAATCTGATTTTCGATATCTAAATATAGTATCTTTCTCCCCTCCACTCAGACTAAATACAGTAAATCAAAACTGAAAAATTGTGTGAATGTATGTGTGTGCCCTCCCCTTTCCACGCAAAAAAAAAAAATAAATAAAATAAAAAACAAATAGACAAACAGAAAAAAGTAAAGTCTCTCATAACTGCCCTGGTGTTAACAATGTGAAAAAGAGTGAGAAAGCCATGGGGTTTTTAGGATGACACCCAATCCACCAACTATATGCCATCATCCATAGAGCACCCCATCAGACTGCCCCTTATGCTCACAACATGACAAAGAGACCACTAAAATTGGCATAGACGGACATAAAACACACGGCATAACAGAGACGATGGGAAATATAAAGACGTAATCGTCAACCAGTCGGATCGTACTCGATAACTGTGATGACTGTTTACAACGATTAGGAGAAAAGCAGCCAGCTGTTTACTGCTTTTTTAAAATTTTAATGATGAAAAATATCCCGTTCAACCTCTGACGGGTTATAATTAGGATATCCAAATGTGACGGATAGGATGAAATTCAGCTGTCCCTGAATTGACGGATGATAATAAGAGTATCCTTGAATAGCATCAAGACCCATGATTTTGTGTGAAACAAAATAGTCAACGTGGGTTCCACGCATGCTGATTAGTATGCACTATCCATCGGGGATTTTCCCCCACGCGGGATAATTAGTATGTAAACAGTTATCATGCGTGCAGCCAGGACATCGCTTTGTCTTAAAGCTGAGTTTAACCACGCCTACCGCCTTACCTTTAGAACGATTAGAATCAGCTACCCCACTACACCTTTCTGTCATCCCGTCTAGTAGGAGTTGCCAGAGAATCGGCAAGCGGTCAGTTGATCAAAGACGTGTAGTCCCAGAAGAACGAAGCAGAGTTTTTCACACCTACGGTTTACACGTTTAAATTTCTGCCGGGCCGAGAGATACAGGGGAATATCGAACGAAGGAGAAACGGGGACTGGCGGCGCAGAAACGTAGATTGTTCCCTGATTTCAAATAAGGCGAGATACTTCGCATGTCTTTATTACCTTCCATCTATTAACTATATATTGATATCGCTGAAAAATGCAGTTATCATTCGTGCCCAGACAGTTGAAGAAGTAACTAGCTTATACTAGAATCTTACAAGATTTCTTCGGAGTTCTTATATATTGGAGTGAATTCATTCTGGTGCTACGGTAAAATATTAGTCTTGAGTGATTTAGTCGGTTAGTTTCTTCATTTATTTCACTGGATTTTTGTGTTAATTTAAACCTATTAAATAAACCCATCACAAAGTTTTCCAGATGAAAATTAAATAATATAACTATCCGTTATTTCCCGAGATAATAGATGTGCAACATAATCTTAAACGCTAGGCGAGCGAAATTGTTTATTAACCATATTTCTATTTCATCTTGTGTAAATTTTGAGTAATTAACGGTTCATAGCTTGTGGTAATTAAATCGATACATTGGCTAGTCACTCGTGTAATTTCTTTAATATAAATAATAAATACCAGAGTGATTTGTACAGGTCTTACCTAAAAACGCGGGTGTTAGATTTTATTATAGTATATTACCTGTTATCCATCTTCTCTTTTTATACAGGTGATCATACCTTGTTCGATCCAACGGTTTTTTAATATATAGAGTCATGTTCAGATGGCTTATGGCATCCCAAAGTATATGTTCCAAACATAAAACCATTGACTATACCAAAATCTGATTGTTGGAGACCCTTATAAGTCCTTCGCAAAACCAGAACGGTCAAGTGTTCACTTGTGTTAAAAATTTAACTGGAACGGGACAATGCCAGATATATTATATTAAATCATATAAAGTTCCCTGGCCTGATAAGGCAGAACTTTCTGCACGAATTTATTTAATTAAACCCAGATGACAGTAAACATTATTCCTACCACCAACTTCTACAGAGAACCTTTACGGCTATTTCTTTCCCAAGAACAGCCTGGAAATAACATTCTACGATTGAGATATTTCCCAGTCATTACGGCAGAATCCTTGAAAAACAAACTTAGTCCCTATTAAATACCTGCAGTCTGACAAAGAATACTTGCCAGGAAAATTATAATCAACACACCATTTCTGCGAAATCTCCGAACGATATTAGCAGTGGCTATACGAAGTTTTCTGGGGCTGGACTGGACAAAATAACAGGACATCTAATAGTCTTTGTTTAAGAACTGTGTGCGATTAAATTCTATGGACGTATGCAGCCGACTGAGGGGTAAGTCTGAATGGATGTGAGCGCTCACTGTATGAATGCTGAGAGTGGAAAAACGGAACGAAAGAATTCAGTTTTCTTAAGTTTACTACTAATACAACACCTTCCTTTTTTATCTATTCTCTCACTAAGTCTGAAGGCCCACGGGAAAGTTAAATTAAGGACATATCCTATATACCCGTCCCGTCTACCCCACTCCCATTGTCAATCAATTGTTTGATCTGTTGAGTAAACACACCTTGGGTGGGATCATTTTCTTAGTTTTTTTCCATGTTCCAGAGGGAGGGTCTATGAGAATATATATTGTTTATTTATTTTCCCTTTATATAACTATAATTTCACCTGATGACATGATAACGATGTATTAACTGTTGTAATCTATTTTTCTTTCTAAAGATATAATAAATTTTATAACCCTTAAGCTATTAGTTTTGGTCAAAACCCTTCCATGATATATATATTATATGTACCCATAGTTACCTGTTCGTTTCTACGTATGTACGTATTGATGTCACAAAATTGTTTGTGTGTGCGTACGAGAGGATAGTGTATTAGAATCAGTATCTAGTGGAAAAAAATACGTCTCCATTTAAGTGTGTCGTACTAGCTGGGTTGGTCATGTCCTCAGAAGAGACCCCGATGCCATCACAGGAACAGCTATGCTTTGGACCCCTGAAGGAAAACGAAAGAGAGGCCGACCGGGAACAACCTGGCGGAGGACTGTGGAGGCTGAGATGCAAAGAATGAACCAGAGTTGGGGCACTGTACGAAGGATGGCCACCGACCGAGCAAGGTAGAATCAATTTGTTGTTGCCCTACAAGACGCCACTAGGCGTGATGGACACTGACTGCTTTGACGGTCGGCGGCTAAGGATCAAAGAAGAAGAAGACTAGATAGGTTGGATTGAGCAATTACTCAATCCAAGACTGTAATTTTTCCTACACTCTGTAACTCCTCGTAAACAGGACTATTTCTCACACCTTTCTCTCACCTAGATTTCACCATCTCACCTCTGCTCGATTGGGACCATAACCATAAAGCCTATCTATAATAAAACTTACGACAATAATGGGGAGCTCGCCGGGATTCTGAGCCTTCGACAATAAAGTGTTGCTCGCTGGAATTTTGAGCCAGGTCTAGTAATTGTCCAGTGTCTATTACGGTATCTTATCTGATTTTTAGTTAGGTAGAGTGTGTTGTGTGATTGTCTTGTGAGATAAGGAAATAATAAAAAATTCATCCCCCTAGACAAACGAACTTAGACAGGGTGTTTTGACCAAACACAATTTTAGGTTGTTTTTTCCACAGCATTATAAAATCATTTACAACTTGTTTATTATATCTGTCAAATATATGGTATATGAAAATATTCTGTGCAAAACCGTTGGATCGCGTGACTGAGTAAACAGTCTTGTTAATATCGTTCCTTCTCTAACTGACTTCGGCAGGCGAGCGTTGTGGTGGAGACTTAATTTTGAAGGAAAAAAATTTTTTCCTCCTTAAAATTTTAAAAAAATAAATATAATACATTTTTTTATATAATTGTTGTCTCTACCGATAGTAATAGTAGATTTTTCTAGTTGTTTCACCTACCATTTAATGTGGCATTGTCGCCTGCATTAAGAGTCTTAATTGACAGATAATAGCAGCGATAGGTTAGCAATTTAATAACGAGGTTCTCAGATAATTTTTATTTTGTGTTTTTCTCGGAAGCGGCTTAGAGTTTTTCCCCTTCTTTTCTTCTTCTTATTCTCTCGTCGTAGTAGCATCCAATTCTTTGACATGGCCGAGAGATTTAAGCTTAGATCCATGTTGAGAGATGAGGCTAAGGAGACAGGATTACAAGGAGATGCAGCGACCGCGTTTGTCAACAGGGTACTTGACAGATATGACGCGAAGGAAGCACAAGAGAAAGCAGAGAGGAAGGAAGAGAGAGAGAGCAGAAGCTAGGGCGAAAGAAGCGGAAGAACGTCAATTGGAACACAAGAAAATTGAGGCAGAGATGGAATCTCGCAGGGAAAGAGAGAAGGAGAGACAACGTGAGGAGAGAGAGAGAAGGAGAGACAGCACGAATTGGCGCTTAAGGCTTTAGAGAGTCGGGGTGCTTCTACTTCCAATAATGGAGAGGCGTCTTCATCCCAGTCTCAATCAATTGATCTCTCCAGTAGCCAATCTTCCCAACTAACAGCGATGTCTTTTGTCTTAGAGTCTTTCCCTAGCCCCAATGAGAAAATTGACACTTTCCTAGAGAAATTCGAGAAAATGGCGAATCTGTATGGGTTAGAGAGTTCCCGGTGGTGCCTAAAACTTTCTCAGGCACTAAAAGGTAACGCTTATGACGTGTACACGAAGCTGGGAAGCCGCCAAGATGATTACGACATGTTAAGAAAGGCCTTGCTAGAGCGTTTTGAGATGACCGCTCGCAAATTTCTGCAAATGTTCAGAAACAGCCGAAAAGAGAGCACGGAGACATTTCCACAGTTCTCTTCACGTTTGACGGGCTATTTGACAAAGTGCCTGGAATTATCAGAATTACCTCTTACATAAGAGGGAATTCTTGAACTTGTTCTTGTGGAACAGATAAAATCCACTTTGTCGAACGAAACCCGTAGATTTCTGGCTGAGCAGGGCGCAGTCAAGCTTGAGGACATCCTCAATAAGGCGGAACGCTATGCAAATGCAATGGCCGAACTTCCCAGCACAAAACGCAAACCAACAGATGAGCCATCTCGAAAGCAAAATCTAGAACAGTCATCCTATTCTTCTAATTCCTCCCAGCACTATAACCAACGAGAAACTAATACCCAGAGACCTCCCCAAGAAAAATCGAAATTCTACAAAACCCGATATCCCACCAACAACAACAATCCTGATCAACCTGCAAAGCTTGCATGGCAGCGCGGCCACCAAGGTCAAGGCAAGGGAAAGACCCCTACAGCAGGGACGTCTGATCAGGGCAAGCACACCGGGCCGAATCGCATCGGATGCTTGCATACAGCCTCACAAGGAAGAGTCAATGTCAGTGATTCTCAACCTGAGGGAGAGAGACCATCAACGCGAGGAACTGTTATTTTGAACGGTAACTCAACAACTTGTCTTTTTGACACTGGATTATCTTTTGACTGTATTGTCGCCAGGCACCTAGTCAAACCCGGTCAGGAGACAGAGGACACCGTCAAACTATGTGGAGTTTTTAAGAGTGACGCACCCAGGACGCTTCCTATCGCACTGGTAGAAATACACTCTGATTTTGTCAGAGGTGTTATTAAAGCGGCCAAAATGGATGATCCTATCTACCCAGTTATCTTGGGATGTAGATATGTGTTTGTTGGGAGACCAAAAGAGCCGATTGTGGCAGCGGTAACCACAAGAGGGCAAACCAAGAAGGAACGGGAGCCTGCGCCAAATTTGTTACCGAATGAACTAAAAGAGGTGCAACAAAAGGATCCTACTCTGGAGCCCTGCTTTAGAAGACTGCCCATGGCTAAGGACCCCAGACACAACGGAGACATCTTTTCGAAGGATGGCGTATTGTATCGTAGAACGGGCGACCCTGATACAGGGAATAACCAGCTCCTAGGACCGACGCAGTACATAAGCCAGATCTTGGAAATGGGGCACTCTCTTCCCTTTAGCGGACATATGGGACATAACGCCACTATTCAGCGAATAAAAACTCACTATTGGTGGCCAGTAATGAACTCTGAGATTATTAAGTACGTGAAATCCTGCGCCCAGTGCCAACATGTGGCACCCAAGCAACGGACACCCTTTGTTCCCATGGTTGATCCGCCAGTAGTGGGGACACCTTTTCAACAGGTTGTAATCGACATTTTAGGACCCTTAGAAAGGACTAAAAGAAGGCACAGGTTTATAATGACCTTAGTCGACACTTGCCCTTTGTGGGCCGAAGCTATACCGCTAACATGCACGAATTCCAAGCATGTCGCAGAAGCCCTCATGCAGATATTTACACGGTTGGGTTTCCCTCAAAACGTTTTGACCGACAACAAATCCCCATACCGTAGCCTGTTGATGGAAGAGATCGTTAAGGGGAGGTTAAACCCCCAAAATGAAAAACACAGAATTATAAGTTAATATCTATATCTGATCATTTATACTAGCAAAATGACTGAAAAAAATACAAAACATTGAGGTATATACTAAAAACTTGCAATATATGGCGGAAAAACAGTGAAAAAAAGGCAAATTTTAGCTTTTTTGGGTATTTTGTTGCCCAAGATATCTCAAATGTGAGTATAACTTGAGTTATGAAATTTGGCTGTTTCATTTGTTAATATATGATAATGATTGTATACTAAAATAATTTTGATTGGTTTGATATCTGAGTTTTTTTTGGATTTTAACATACCAATCGAAAAAAAGTTGAAATTTTTAAGGGGGGTATCCTAGCTATTGCTCAACAGTTTTGTAGTTTGTTAACATATATCCTTTATTTTAGTTTATTTTAATGAGCACTATGTGTACAGCATGTGGCCCAAAATTTACTGCTGTATCACTAACGGTTTTTTAAAAATCATGGGCAACGTGCCCACATTTGTGTGAAAAATGAGGTTTTGAGAAAATTAAGAAAAAAGGGAGGAATTACACTTTTACACAAAATTTACTAACCTCAGTATCCCCCTGCTATGTAGGAATCATCTCTGTTATTTCCTTTATTGATTCCATGTTCTGTGTCATACTTTGCATTAAATTCTTCATTTCAGCAGATTGTATGCGCTTTTCGTCAGTTTCCAAAAAAATACATCCTTTCTCTGGTAGACATGTACTATGTGGGGGGAAGCGATTGCTCTACCCTCAGCAGACTCAGTACATGTAGGAGAGGCTTTGCTCTCAATATTCACAAGATTAGGATACCCTTATCAGATATTAACTGACAATGGTTCACAATTCAGAGGGAAACTGATGGAGGAAGTTTTAGGATTTTTCAAAATATTCTCGTCCGCACATTTTATCATCCACAATCGATTGGACCAGTGGAAAGATATAACGGGACTCTTTGTGTAAGCTCGCACAGGAGAAACCAGAATCCTGTGATTCTTTCTTACCTGCAGCTTTATTTGCGTATAAGGAGGTACCCTACCACTCTACTGGAATACCTCCAGCCACGTTATTATTTCGATGACCCATCAAAGGACCCCATGGTTAATAAAAATTAGCCAGTCAAAATTATTTTTACACATGAAACTATGTTTGAAAAACTTGTATTCTGTTTGCTTCAGGGAAATGAATATGGTACCGAAAATTAAAATCCATGCATTAGAAGCAATATAGCATCACAAATATACCAATTTGTATATTTTACATATATAATTAGGTAAAAATACACTTACCTGACATACTTTAAAAATTTATATAAAATCATCCACAAAGGTTTTAGTGAAAATAAACATACAGAAATGTGGGCAAATGAATGTACTTTCCAGTGCAATATGTATCTAAAATTTGATATTTTCAATGAAATTCTTCATTTTTGGGGGTTACACCTCCCCTTAAGATCTTGAGAAACCAGCACATCTACACAAGCCCTTATAATCCGGCCGGAAGTGGGTTAGTAGAACGTGTTAACGGAAGCCTCACCATGATGTTACGTAAGCTGGGTCAAGAGAAACCCGAAGAGTGAGACCTATATATATCTGCAGCTTTATTCGCCTACAGAGAAGTTTCCCAGGCATCTACAGGATTTCCGCCCGCTACACTTTTAGTCGGCAGACCTATTAAGGGGCCACTAGAAGCCTTAGTTCGGTCCCTGACAGACCAAAAGGCTCTCGAGACAGTCGGCTCAGCAAGCAAATATGTATCAGAGCTCAAGGAAAGGTTAAAACTAGGATGGAACCTAGCCACAACCAACCTTAAGAAAGCACGCTCAAAAAACGCTCAACGATATAATAAAGCTGCAAAAGAGAGAGAACTCCAACCAGGGGAGATAGTTTTGTTGCTACTTCCAACCGGAAACAAAAAACTTCGCATCGGATGGCAAGGGCCGTTTACCGTCCTTAAAAAGATCTCCCGCACTAATTACAAGATCTCCATTAAAGGAAAGGAGAAGGTCTTCCACGTAAATCTGCTTTAAAAATACTTAGAAAGACCAGTGCCGTCCTCCGAGCATCTCCTGACGGTCGCCATAGCAACGGAAGACGAGGAAGAGGATGATAGTTGCATCCATGAGTATCCATTGCAACAAACAGAATCCTTTAAAGATGTCAAATTCGGCGATAATCTCTCGGAAAACAACAGACAGAAACCAGGGCGCTACTGAAACAGTATGCTGCAGTCTTAACGGATGTACCTGGTCGAACAAATCTCATAGAATTTGATATGAAACTAACAAACGAGACCCCTGTTCGAACCAGAGTTTACCCCATTCCGTAAGCTAAAGCTGATGCACTACGCGGAGAAATAGACAAGCTACGTCAGGCAGAAATTATCAGTGAGTCTACATCTCCTTACAGTTCGAGTGTAGTACTGTTGCAGAAGCCCAATAAGGAAGTTCGGCTGTGCATAGATTACCGGTTGCTAAACGCTGTAACGGAATTCCAGCCCGAACCTCTACAGACTGTTTCTGAGTTGTTCACCAAGCTTAGCAAGGCAAGAATTTTCTCCAAGATTGACCTGAGTAAAGGTTATTACCAAATACCAGTTAAGGAGGAAGTTAAACCTTTGTTAGCTTTCAGCACTAGTGAAGGACATTACACATTTAATGTGATGCCGTTCGGACTGCACAACGCACCAGGAGTGTTCACCAGGATGATGAGGAAGCTTTTAGAACCTTTGCACAGTCCCCATATCCATAATTTCATGGATGACATACTAATCGCATCGGAAACCTATGATGAACATATTGCTACGGTTGCTATGCTCCTCAGGAGACTACAGGAAACGGGTCTCACAGCCAGACCTAGCAAATGTCTCATCGGGTTTGAAAAACTAGACTTCCTGGGGCATACTATTTCTCAAGGCTGCATGTGGCCTGTTAGTAAAAATGGTGAGAAAATAGTTGCAGCTAAAAGGCCCCGAATGAAGAAAGACACCCGTTCTTTCCTATCACTATGTGCGTATTATCAGAAATACATCCGAAATTTCAACGGGCTAACGGCACCCCTGACTGACCTTACCAAAAAAAAAGAGCGACCTGACGGGGTTATTTGGGATTCGCAGTGCGAAAAAGCATACAGCACTTTAAAAGGACAGTTGTCCGGATACCCCATTTTGCGGCTACCTGACCTCAAGAAACCTTTTGTATTGCGGGTCGACGCTTCGTGTCAGGGCATCGGGTCAACCCTGCTTCAAGCAGATGACACCGATCCGAATCTGTTATTCCCAGTTGCGTATGGCAGTCGTAAATTGAATACGGCTGAATGTAACTTCTGGAAGTCCTCCCAATACAGCACAAGTACAAAATTAAGATTATACCAGAGTTGCGTGCTTTCTGTGCTTCTCTATGGTGCGGAATGCTGGAGAGTCACAGAGAAGGAAATGTCAAAATTGTCCTCTTTTCACACAACATACCTAAGAAAAATTCACCGAATCTTTTGGCCGAATACCATCACCAACCAAAATCTGCTTACTCGTAGCAAGCAAGAGGACATGCATACCATCATAGCTGGCAGACGCTGGAGCTGGGTTGGTCATGTCCTCAGAAGAGACCCCGATGCCATCACAAGAACAGCTATGCTTTGGACCCCTGAAGGAAAGCGAAAGAGAGGCCGACCAAAAACAACTTGGCGGAGGACTGTGGAGGCTGAGATGCAAAGAATGAACCAGAGTTGGGGCACTGTACGAAGGATGGCCACCGACCGTGCAAAGTGGAATCAATTTGTTGTTGCCCTACAAGACGCCACTAGGCGTGATGGCCACTGATTGCTTTGACGGTCGGTGGTTAAGGATCGAAGAAGAAGAAGAAGAAGAAGAATGTAACTACTCCACAGTTGAAAGAGAATGTTTGGCACTAATTAACGGAATAAGACGCCACCATGAATTCCTTTACGGTACATCATTTACGGTGCAAACAGACCACGCTCCCTTAGCTTTTCTTGGCGCAAATAAGGAATTTAACGCAAGAATCATGCGCTGAGCTTTGTTATTAAGCGTTTACTCCTTCAAAGTGGAATATATTCCGGGAAGACAGAATGTCGGAGCCGATTTCATGAGTAGAAACTGGACTACGGAAGAAGAGGAGGAAACCGAACATACCAATCATCCTAAAGCTACCGATCAGGGCAGCTTCATTGTCATAAATGAAACATGAAAAATGGTTTTGTGTCTCAAAGTGGGGACCATTGTGACGGACAGGATGAAATTCAGCTGTCCCTGAATTGACGGATGATAATAAGAGTATCCTTGAATAGCATCAAGACCCATGATTTTGTGTGAAACAAAATAGTCAACGTGGGTTCCACGCATGCTGATTAGTATGCACTATCCATCGTGGATTTTCCCCCTCGCGGGCTAATTAGTATGTAAACAGTTATCATGCGTGCAGCCAGGACATCGCTTTGTCTTAAAGTTGAGTTTAACCACGCTTTTCAACAGGTTGTAATCGACATTTTTAACCTTACCTTTAGAACGATTAGAATCAGTTACCCCTCTACACCTTTCTGTCATCCCGTCTAGTAGGAGTTGCCAGAGAATCGGCAAGCGGTCAGTTGATCAAAGACGTGTAGTCCCAGAAGAACGAAGCAGAGTTTTTCACACCTACGGTTTACACGTTTAAATTTCTGCCGGGCCGAGAGATACAGGGGAATATCGAACGAAGGAGAAACGGGGACTGGCGGCGCAGAAACGTAGATTGTTCCCTGATTTCAAATAAGGCGAGATACTTCGCATGTCTTTATTACCTTCCATCTATTAACTATATATTGATATCGCTGAAAAATGCAGTTATCATTCGTGCCCAGACAGTTGAAGAAGTAACTAGCTTATACTAGAATCTTACAAGATTTCTTCGGAGTTCTTATATATTGGAGTGAATTCATTCTGGTGCTACGGTAAAATATTAGTCTTGAGTGATTTAGTCGGTTAGTTTCTTCATTTATTTCACTGGATTTTTGTGTTAATTTAAACCTATTAAATAAACCCATCACAAAGTTTTCCAGATGAAAATTAAATAATATAACTATCCGTTATTTCCCGAGATAATAGATGTGCAACATAATCTTAAACGCTAGGCGAGCGAAATTGTTTATTAACCATATTTCTATTTCATCTTGTGTAAATTTTGAGTAATTAACGGTTCATAGCTTGTGGTAATTAAATCGATACATTGGCTAGTCACTCGTGTAATTTCTTTAATATAAATAATAAATACCAGAGTGATATGTACAGGTCTTACCTAAAAAACGCGGGTGTTAGATTTTATTATAGTATATTACCTGTTATCCATCTTCTCTTTTTATACAGGTGATCATACCTTGTTCGATCCAACGGTTTTTTAATATATAGAGTCATGTTCAGATGGCTTATGGCATCCCAAAGTATATGTTCCAAACATAAAACCATTGACTATACCAAAATCTGATTGTTGGAGACCCTTATAAGTCCTTCGCAAAACCAGAACGGTCAAGTGTTCACTTGTGTTAAAAATTTAACTGGAACGGGACAATGCCAGATATATTATATTAAATCATATAAAGTTCCCTGTCCTGATGAGGCAGAACTTTCTGAACAAATTTATTTAATTAAACCCAGATGACAGTAAACATTATTCCTACCACCAACTTCTACAGAGAACCTTTACGGCTATTTCTTTCCCAAGAACAGCCTGGAAATAACATTCTACGATTTAGATATTTCCCAGTCATTACGACAGAATCTTTGAAAAACAAACTTAAAAGAATACTTGCCAGGAAAATTATAATCAACACACCATTTCTGCGAAATCTCCGAACGATATTAGCAGTGGCTATACGGAGTTTTCTGGGGCTGAACTGGACAAAATAACAGGACATCTAATAGTCTTTGTTTAAGAACTGTGTGCGATTAAATTCTATGGACGTATGCAGCCGACTGAGGGGTAAGTCTGAATGGATGTGAGCGCTCACTGTATGAATGCTGAGAGTGGAAAAACGGAACGAAAGAATTCAGTTTTCTTAAGTTTACTACTAATACAACACCTTCCTTTTTTTATCTATTCTCTCACTAAGTCTGAAGGCCCACGGGAAAGTTAAATTAAGGACATATCCTATATACCCGTCCCGTCTACCCCACTCCCATTGTCAATCAATTGTTTGATCTGTTGAGTAAACACACCTTGGGTGGGATCATTTTCCTAGTTTTTTTCCATGTTCCAGAGGGAGAGTCTATGAGAATATATATTGTTTATTTATTTTCCCTTTATATAACTATAATTTCACCTGATGACATGATAACGACGTATTAACTGTTGTAATCTATTTTTCTTTCTAAAGATATAATAAATTTTATAACCCTTAAGCTATTAGTTTTGGTCAAAACCCTTCCATGATATATATATTATATGTACCCATAGTTACCTGTTCGTTTCTACGTATGTACGTATTGATGTCACAAAATTGTTTGTGTGTGCGTACGAGAGGATAGTGTATTAGAATCAGTATCTAGTGGAAAAAAATACGTCTCCATTTAAGTGTGTCGTACTAGCTGGGTTGGTCATGTCCTCAGAGGAGACCCCGATGCCATCACAAGAACAGCTATGCTTTGGACCCCTGAAGGAAAACGAAAGAGAGGCCGACCGGGAACAAACTGGCGGAGGACTGTGGAGGCTGAGATGCAAAGAATGAACCAGAGTTGGGGCACTGTACGAAGGATGGCCACCGACCGAGCAAGGGAGAATCAATTTGTTGTTGCCCTACAAGACGCCACTAGGCGTGATGGCCACTGACTGCTTTGACGGTCGGCGGCTAAGGATCAAAGAAGAAGAAGACTAGATAGGTTGGATTGAGCAATTACTCAATCCAAGACTGTAATTTTTCCTACACTCTGTAACTCCTCGTAAACAGGACTATTTCTCACACCTTTCTCTCACCTAGATTTCACCATCTCACCTCTGCTCGATTGGGACCATAACCATAAAGCCTATCTATAATAAAACTTACGACACCAAATAAGATGAATATCTGCAGATACGGGATGTATCAAACTAGCTAACTATTTGTAAAAAAAATGTATGCCTACTGCACGTGCGGTTGTCGTACTAACAGCCACTGCCTTTGACTGTGTTTATAACTTCTGGTCCCGGTAAATATTTTAGAAATTTTAAAAATCGTAATTGTTATCATCGTATGCTTGTTAATCCCAGTCGTGCTCAATGGGAAGGAAATAGGAGATGCTGATTCTACATCCCTATCTAGACCTTGTAAAAAACTTAAGACAAAGGCTTGGTACAATCAACCATTGAATAATGATTGGCTGCATGGTGTAGACCTAAAGGATTAGATAGATCCTAAGGACAGGTACAACGTACATGCAAAGTGTGTGACACCACTCTAAAAAATGCTTAAAAAATCAGCATTGATTGCACACAAGTAAAAAAAAACAATTTTGATATGAAGAAGAAGATAACGAACATAACTTCGTTTTTTGTACCTCCTAAAGAGCACAAACTGAGGAAAGAACAAGCAGGATTTAGAAAGAACAGAAGATGTGTAGATCATATATTCACTCTTAGAAACATAGAGCAGTGCTCAGAATGGCAAAGACAGCGTTGATTTTGAAAAGGCTTTTGACAGCATACATAGGGACAGTTTATGGAAAATACTGAGGGCTTATGGAATTCCAAGCTGCATAGTGTCAATCATTAAAAGCCTCTATGCCAACTTTACGTGTAGTGTTGGGCAGAGCAACCTAACCTTTGAGGTGAAGACAGGAGTACGACAGCGATGCCCCTTATCAACCACTCTACTTTTAACAGTCATAGACTGGGTGATGCGCCAGACAAAAGAGGGTAGTCCAAGAGGAATAAGATGGACAACATTTTCTACATTGGAAGATCTGGAATATGCAGATGACATTGCACTACTAGCACATTCACATCAACACATTCAGGAAAAAACGGATAGACTTAATAAGTTAAGCCAGCAGGTGGGCTTGAACATCAATTTAAAGAAGTCTGAGGTCATCACGCTCAATGTGAGCAACCCTGAGCCCATATCAGTAAGGAATCAGCAACTGGTACAGACATATACCTTCACATACCTAGGAAGCATAGTAACACCAGACGGCGGGGCAGGCAAAGACATCAGCATCAGAATGAATAAAGCAAGAACAGCCTTCTTTAGCCTAAACAACATCTGGAAGTCCTCCCGTTACAGCACAAGCACAAAATTAAGATTATATCAGAGCTGTGTGCTTTCTGTGCTTCTCTATGGTGCGGAATGCTGGAGAGTTACAGAGAAGGAAATGTCGAAATTGTCCTATTTTCACACAACATGCCTAAGAAAAATTCTCCGAATCTTTTGGCCGAATACCATCACTAACCAAGATCTGCTTACTCGTAGCAAGCAAGAGGACATGCACACCATCATAGCTGGCAGACGCTGCAGCTGGGTTGGCCATGTCCTCAGAAGAGACCCCGATGCCATCACAAGAACAGCTATGCTTTGGACCCCTGAAGGAAAACGAAAGAGAGGCCGACCAAAAACAACCTGGTGGAGGACTGTGGAGGCTGAGATGCAAAGAATGAACCAGAGTTGGGGCACTGCACGAAGGATGGCCACCGACCGAGCAAAGTGGAATCAATTTGTTGTTGCCCTACAAGACGCCACTAGACATGATGGCCACTGACTGCTTTGACGGTCGGCGGCTAAGGATCAAAGAAGAAGAAGAAAGAGCCACCCTGAAAAAGTAGTCAATGATGAGTTGCTTTTAACATGGCAATCATGAAAAAACTTGCTGGCACGGTTTGGGGAGCGGACGAGAGAGTACTAAAGAATCTATATACTGGGCGAGTGAGACCAGTCTTAGAATATGGCATTGCAGCATGGTCAACAGCCGAACTTTGACAAAATAAACAGAACCCAAAACCAAGCAATGAGAATCATAACTGGGGGCATGAAATCAACACCAATAAAAGAGTTGGAAAAGATTACTCACCTCCAGCCTATGGAGGATAGAAGAGATAGCAGAGCTCAGCAACAAGCCGAGAAATTCAGGAGGCTGATAGATCACCCAATGCACCAGAGGATAAATGGACTTGGAAGGGGAAGACTGAAGCGAAGCAACTTTGTAGAGACAGTCAAAACAAAGATGAGAGCAGACCCCATAAATGCAATATCAACAGCTACGCCAATATGTACTGCACACAAGCTACCAATTTGGAAACAACAGTGCTTCCCTGAAATGATAGAAAATGTCCCTGGTATTGAGAGAAAGAACAGTCAAACTGAAACAGAAAGGAGAGTCCTAACCACAAAATATATAGAGAAACATTACCCAAGCAACACCTGGATCCATGCGTACACAGATGGATCAGCAACTAATGCAACAGAAGATGGGGGTGGAGGAGTCTTCCTGAGCTTAAGCAATGGCACACAAAAAAAGATATCAGTCGCAACAGGGAAATTTTCAACTAACTTCAGAGCAGAGGCAGAGGCCATAAAAACTGCATCAGAAATTCTAATGACAGAAAAAAGCTCAGAGAGACCAGTAGTTATCTTCTCAGATGCGCTGTCAGTGATTACAACACTGAAAAGTCAAATAAATGCTGAACTGGATGACCTAAGAGTAACACTTCACAGACTATGTCAGCAATACAAAAGAGTTGTGATACAGTGGATCCCTTCTCACTGCAACATCCCTAGAAATGAAGAGGCTGACAGATTGGCAAAGGAAGGGGGAAAACTTCCTCAGCTGGACACAAATATAACCTATGAGGAGTCCAAGAGTTTTATCAAGCGCAGATACATGCACAAGTGGGAAGAAGAGCATCCAGGCCACACAAAAAATGATCCGTATTACCAGCTCAGCAGAAGTGAACAAGTGGCAATCTTCAGACTTCGCACTGGTCATAACAGATTGAGATACCATCTGTTCAACAAATTAAAGAAAGGAACTACGGATGAGTGTGACTGTGGCACTGGTAAAATGACTGCCGAACACCTGCTTCAAAGGTGCCCAACATATGAGGAACAGAGAAGACGCATATGGCCATCACCAGTACCATTCCTGGAGAAAATCTACGGAGATATCAACAGCCTCAGGCTGACCACTGCTTTCTTTGAACTTATTCAAGTTGACATCTGAGGGTGAACGAAGAAGAAGAAGAAGAAGTTGCTTTTAACAGCGTTAACGGTGGGACATTACATTCCTATTCTACATGCTGACCATTTAGTGGACTGTTTAAAGGAAATGAAAAATGTTTCTATATAGCGCTATTGCTATATCCATGACAATGAAACTAAGGTTTTCGTATATCGTGAAAGATGGAATAGCGAGAGAAGAGAGAAATGATCGAAAAGATCTATCAGTACAACAAATTTTCGCTCATCATCGCTTTGACAGTCTGTGGCTAAGGATCAAAGAAGAATATATATATATATATATATATATATATATATATATATATATATATATATATATATATATATATATATATATATATATATATATATATATATATATATATATATATATATATATATATATATATATATATATATATATATATATATATATATATATCAGCTTGGCTTTTTTTTTTACTGGAATCAGATACTTTATTTTTTTCTTGCTGAAACCTATAGCAACCGTTGTTGATGGCTTGCTAGCAGTTTCTATTTTGACTCGTTTTGTGTGTGTGGTTTTGTTTTAAGATAAAAATATCCTGTTCAACCTCTGATGGGTTATAGTTGAACAGAATCGAAACTCCTCCTAGGTCGGTCCCAAGCCCGGCTGAAAAAGGAGGAGGGCGGCCTGCATGGAGGCCATAAGGAGGCAGCCTCTCCATCATGCAAAGGCACAACAGGCCAATCACCTGTTTGCTTTAAAACATGATTACACGAAATGCAAGAGAGAACACTGAAAGAATGAGAAACCATAGTCAACCTTGTCATTGTGTATTTGCCAAATGAAGATCAGCGAGCAGAAGCCAAGGAAGAATTATTCGAGCTGCTTCAAAGGACAGTGGACGGCTGCCTAGATGAAATTATCATGCTCGGAGATTTCAATGCCAGAGCTGGAAATGACCATGCTAGATGGGATGGAGCTATCGGAAGATATGGAGAAGATACTCTTAATGACAATCGAAAGCGACTCCTTAAATTCTGCACTGAGTAAAATCTGATCATTACAAACACAAAGTTCCCCCATAAGCGCATACATGCATACACTAGATGTGAACCAACAAAGAATGAGAAATCAGTGATTGACTATGTCATAGTTTGGAAGAGTTCATTCAAGTATATCCGGGATGCTAGAGTCTGGAGGGGGGCCAGAGACTGGAAGTGTTAACTACCTGCTAACAATTAAAAGAACAACTGAAAGAGTTGCTCGGCCTAGGAATTGCCTAACATCACGCAAGAAGCTAAGTAAACGAACAGGAGAAATGAGCATTAAGACCTACAAGTTGAGAGAGCCAGAAGTTAAGACCAGATATCAGGGGCTTATTGCTACAGCAGTGAGAAACACAGAAGAACAACCTGATGACCTGGAAACCTTCTGGCTTAAATTCAAGGACATCATAAAGACAGCTGCAGCAGAAGCATGTGGAAAGAAGAGAAAGAGGACACCTTGAATTTTTTTTTTTTTTTAATTAATGAAGAAAAATATCCCGTTCAACCTCTGATGGGTTATGATTAGGATATATATTGTTTTCAATCACAATTACCAATTATGCTTGTATGTTAAAAAAACAAAACGAACAAAATCAAACAGAAACTCTGAACAAGTATAATATTAAGGTGGAGGGGTGTAAAGATTGATTCCAGTTCGAACTGAAATACACCTTGGTGGCAGAGGAAGTTAAAGAGAAATTAAGAGAGAAGAAGCAGGCTTGGAAACAATACTTAAGAGCTAAAAACACAGCAGGAAAAACAGAGGAATATATAGAATATGTGATACTCAGAACAGAAGCAAAGAACGAAACAGAAGTCCTGGGAAGAATTTGGAGAAAAGCTAGAAAAAGATGCTCAAGAAAACCAGACATTGTTCTACAAGACCCTAAAGAGCATGAGGAAGGAAAAACAGTACCCTCTTAAATATATGAAGGACAAGCAAGGCACATTGCTTACTGCCCGAAAGGAAGTAATGGAATGCTGGAAATAAATATTTCTCAGAACTCCTTGATGGCGAGCAAGGTCAAGCATCAGAAATGATAACCACTAGCACAGG
This sequence comes from Oreohelix idahoensis, assembly GCA_024509875.1. NCBI lineage: Eukaryota > Metazoa > Mollusca > Gastropoda > Stylommatophora > Oreohelicidae > Oreohelix > Oreohelix idahoensis. The sequence continues at coordinate 62,666 of JAMPIV010003401.1, read as the reverse complement.
AGAGAAAACTATTGGTGGTGAAGATGGAGTAAAGATGGAAGAACTGAAGCACTGGAGAAAATCAAGATGGGCAAAGCAGCAGGGCATGATGGTATAACATCAGAAATGGTAAAGTACACTGGAGCAGCAGGCAACCTATTACTCCTGAGGGTCCTACGGGCAGCTTGGTGTAACAAGACCATACCAAAGGTGTAAGACAAGGGATATCCTGTCACCTTAACTTTTCTTACTCCTCATGGACGATGTCATCAAGGCATGTGGGGAGAGGACAAGAAAGCATTCAGTGGGGTACTGGAAGATGAGACAGGTCTGTATGTCAGAGCTGGCATTTGCTGATTACCTTGATTGCTAAATCAGAGGCACATCTTCAATCCAATCTGCAAGTCTAGTTGTTCTCGGTATCTCTCTCCTATCCATATCCATTGTCCCCATTGTGGGTGCTCTCGATGCTAGTCTGCAAGCTCTCTCAATACTGCATACCCTTGCATGACCAGGACAGTAGATCCACACCTCCTCTTGCAGACTCGAAGCTTCTATGAATGTTTTCGAAGCATGGACTGATGGGTTATAATTAGAATATATACCTAAAGTGTTCTGAGTCGTCCTTGTCACTCTATCTGTAAGATCCCATATGCCTTCGTTATGCTGGACAGAAGGTGCTCTCTTTAAAATAAAATAAAAAGATAGGAATTTCGTGTACAATGTATTGATACTTAGAGAACTTTCTTCAAGATAGATTTTTCACAGCACGAATTAACAATGACAGATCAGAGCTGTATGAACAACAGAATGGCATTCCTCAAGGATCAGTTTTATCCCCTTAAATGTTTACAATAATGATAAATGATTTGAATGAAGAATTTAAAAATTTCAAAAATAATTTGACACAGTTCGCAGATGATGTTGCTATATGGAGATCTTGGAAAAAATCTAACAAAATTATATAATAATCTTCAGAAACAAATAAACAAAGTGTATGAATAAATGGGGATTTCACTTAAATGCGAATATGACCGTAAGAATGATCTTCAGTAAAGGTAGGATTGTTAAAAATAATATAATTGACAAACTTACAGGGGCAAAAAATTAGTACAATCCAAACTACACGGTACCTAGGATACTAGTCCAACAACTGAACTGGAACAACGACATAGATAGACTGGTAGAGTACTAACTAACATGCTAAGATATTTGAAAGTTCATGGATGGGGTGCAAGCACTAAGACTATGATCATGTTCTATACATCTTTCATTAGAGGTAAAATTGATTATGGAAGCATAGCATATGACTCTGCAGCACACAGTGACAAGATTAAATTAGATAGAATTCAGCACCAAGCATTATGTACAATTGCAGGTGCAATCAGACTAACATCGAGGGGTGCTCTGGGGGTGGCCTTAGGATTCCTCCTTTGAAACTTCGGAGAAAAGAGTTAAGACTAAATTACATGACCGTGGAGCAGATATAAAACAAAAATATTTTATACTGTTTTACCGTATTGTGCAATTCTCCAGGACTATTCTCTAGATAGGCCTGGAGAATTGCACAATATGGTATAACAGTATATAACAAGAACTAAGATTAATATATAAGGAGCAATGATGGTGTGAGGATAAGGGGTAGTCTGAAGTTGTGCTCGTGTGGACGATGGCAAATAATTGGTGGATTTGGTGTAATCTCAAACACCCCTGGGCTTTCTCACTCCTTTTCACCTTTTTAACAACAGAGCAGTCATGAAATACTTTACTTTGTTAGTTTTTTTCCGTTCATTTTTTATTTATTGTTTGTTTATTTCTTAGAAAGGGTAGGTCACACACACATACACAATTTTGATTTTGATTTACTCTATTTGGACTGACTGGGGAAAAAAAAAGGGGGGGGGGGGACAGGGAAGAAGTTACTATATTGTACTGAAATTATTACACTAATTACAATGGACACATTTGGACTTTTTGTGTGTATCTGAGATTAAACCAAGTTACCTTTATGTTGTTTGGGCTGCTGAATATGAAAATGGCCGTTAAAACACCAGATTAGCTCTAGTTTTTTAAATATCTATAAAACAAGTTTTACATCTTTGCATATACACAATATGATAATAATGCTCATAGCGGAAATGATTCACAGCGACGCCTTTTTGCCTGTCGCTTGTAATGAGTTTCTGGAGCATCTCTCACAAGGGTCCAACAATAGTCTTCTAGCATTGCTGCATTCCATTTCCCTTGGTACCTTTTTTCGAGGGTAGTAATGTCCTGATGAAATCGTTCCATGTGCTCGTCACTGACAGCACCGCAGTTAGCAGGGAAGAAATCCAGATGAGAGTGTAAAAAGTGTAACTTCAAAGACATGTTGCACCCTAGTCTCTCGTAGCGCTGCAAGAGGGTTTCTACAAGCTCCTGGTAATTGTCAGCCTTATTGTTTCCTACAAAGTTTGTTGCCGCTTGCTGGAAAGCATTCCAAGCTAACTTTTCATCAGCTGTGAGGATATCATCAAAACGCTGTTATCGGAAGAGCTGACGTATCTGTGGACCGACAAATACACCTTCCTTGATTTTGGCCTCACTAAGTCTTGGAAATTTATCACGAAGGTATAAAAATCCTGCCCCATTTCGATCCATGGCCTTTACAAAATTCTTCATTAGTCCAAGTTTGATGTGGAGAGGAGGGAGCAAGATCTTATGGGATTCTACAAGTGGTTTGTTAAGTACATTCTTTTCCCCCGGCTCAAGTGATTGTCGTTGGGGCCAATACTTTTTCTTGTAGTGGGAAGTCCTGGCACGGCTGTCCCACAGACAGAGGAAACAACAAAACTTTGTGTAACCCTGCTGTAGCTCCATCAAGATGGCAATGACCTTCAGGTCATCACAAATTTGCCACTTATACTTGTTATAGTTGATGGTGTGTAACAGTTGTTTCATGTTGTAGTACGTTTGTTTCATGTGGACTGCATACCCGAGTGGAACAGATGGTAAAACGTTACCATTATGGAGCAGCACAGCTTTTAAGCTCAACTTGGACGAATCAATGAACAGCCTCCAATCGTCGTCTTTGTAGTTGATGTGTAGTGCTGCAGAAATTATGTGAGGAAGAAATTATGTGAGGACAGCAAACCATAAGTCAGAAGAGTTCAGGACCACCACTGGTGTAAGACAAGGTGATATCCTATCACCTTACCTCTTCATACTCCTTATGGACGATGTCATCAAGGCATGTAAGGAGAGAACAAGAAAGTATTCAGTGGGGTACTGGAAGATGAGACAGGTCTATATTTCGGAGCTGCATTTGCTGATGATGTTGCCCTGATTGCTAAATCAGAGGCACATCTCCAATCCAACCTGCAAGTCTGGAAGGAAGAGCTGGAGAAGAGAGGGATGGTCATAAGCAGCTCTAAAACAAAATCCATGGTGATATCACGAGAAGAAAGAAGACATCAGATTAAGCTGGGAGAACAGGTCCTGGAGCAGGTCGACCACTTTAAATACCTCGGAGCTATTATAGACCGAAAGGGAGGCATCAAAGAAGAGTTGGCCACTCGAAAAGCAGCAGCTGGGAGACTTTTTCAGGCCATAAATCGAGGATTCCTCAGCAAGGAGAGAGGTTGGTAAGAAAACGAAGATGGCTGTATACCGCTCCACCTATGTCCCAGTCTTGACATATGGATGCGAGTCATGGGCAATGACTACAACCCATAAAAGCCAGATCCAAACCTCAGAAATGAGGTATCTGAGGAAGGTGGTTAAGTAACAAGAAGAGACATGGTACGCAACCAGACGATACGTCAAGGCCTAAAATGCCACCCCCTACAGACCCAAGTAGAACAGTCCCAACTAAGATCGTTTGGCCATGTCTGCAGAATGGGAGAAGATCGGCTACCACGACAAGCATGGGAAACAAAGAGCCAAGGATCCAGACCCCGAGGACGACCCAGAGTCCGCTGGGAGGACAACATTAGACAATCTTTGAAGGACCGAGGACTAGAATGGAACCAGGCCAGGAGGAAGACAGCCGATAGAATAGTCTGGCGCTCTCTCTTCCAAACCTCTACACCTCACGGTAGAAGGGGAACGACTAAGTAAGTAAGTAAGTGTAGTGCTGCCATCAGACCCACTATATCAACGTAAGCAATGAGGTTATCTGTCATTTTGAAATATGGAAGCAGATCTTTTTGCCAAGCACGAAACACAGACACATGCAAAAGTAACAATCATTAAGGTGGTTTGTCTGTTCCCTCCACACCAATGGAACTGCAAAACGCATCGATTGTCCTTTTTGGTTCAACCAGCAGCACAGATTCGTTGCACAGGATTGACAACATATATGTGGGACCCAATACCGGTTCTGGTCACCGATCTCACAAGCAAAATAAAGGCTGTAAGCTTTCTTTATCATCGGTGTAATGGGTCGCCTTTGTGATAGCAAAGTTATTTGTCCGCAAATATACCAAAAATAATCCGCACTGTTCACACATTCACGAGGCATCTTGAACGACACGTCTGCACTCACAGAATACACAACACAAATGATGACAAGGAGGAAATGTGGTTGCGATGACTGCTACAGATTGCGTCATCCAATTGGCGCTCAAGGCTACTGGACCCCCCTCCCTCCTCCTCCCCCCCCCCCTCTTGAAAACTAAAGCTAATTCGCGATTTTTAAGTTCATATTCGTGATCAGCATTTCCAAATTAGTTAAAAATAGCTACTTTTGTCTCCGATACATTTTGGCTGTTGTCCAGTGTCATCCGAACTATAACCCATTGAGGGTTGAACGGGATACTTTGTTTTTTCTTTTAAAAGTCTTCACTTCTTCTTCAACCGTTTCTCACCAGGTTCGTTTTGATTTCCCCCTTATCTCTTTTCCTGTGGGCTCGAGACCGGCCATGTGTGGTTTTACTTGTTGCTTGTTTCGTGAGTTTGCGTCTGATTCATCCCTACGTTCTGTTTTTACTTTAATTTTTCAGCTGTATTGGTTGTTGTCATATTATAATCCGCAGGTCTGTGTTTGTTTTACTCATCGACGATGTGTCACTGCGAAATATTAAACGAAAACGTTTGTTAGGTAACCGCAAAAAAGAAGCGGATGAAATTGGAAAAGGAAAGCAGTGAGCACGACTAAAAGTCGTAGACCAAGAAGATACTGAGCTAACCGGCCCAATAAGAAAGGTAAAAATACCCACAAGATATATAAATGCACGAAGAACTAAGTCCGTACATTTTGCAAAGAAAACACTAGTCATTGCATAAAAGCAGTAGCAACCAACATGACTGGGTGTAGATTCAGACGTGGTAATAAAATTGGCGTGTGTGTCAGACAAGACAGAGGGATCTTCCTCTTTAATAGTACACAAAGAAGAACTATAATTTGAGCAACGACGAACTGAAGTATGTCGTCCTGGGCTCAAAGAAGCATCAAAATTGGTATGATGAACAACAGTATTATTAGTACTGCAAGATCCTACTACATTAGCAGAACGTATATGGGGATAAGATTGTGCCATTGTCGTAAACGTGGAGGCAGTAAGTCGATGTTGATGTTCCCAAGCAGCAATTTGTACAGGAGTACATACTTTTAACCCGTGAATCTGTCCGACAAGGTCGGCGATCAGATTCGGGAGCATGCGTACGTTGATATACCCCGTAAAAATGGGATGGCAATGTGGACGATGGCAGTTGGGAAAGTCTCAACTGTGCCACCGAACGTCACGCATTTTACGACATTACCCGTAGCACAAGACGGATGAACTAGTGACTGACGAATTCCAACCGTCGTGCACTCAGAATCCTGGAGCACTGAAATCGGTATATTGTTTACAAACCAAGAATTAGAAGAGGCAATGAGGGCGCTAAAGAAAAAGAAGTCACCCGGAAAAGATGGGATAACCAATGAAATGCTAACAGGCCTAGGAACAAAGGCAAAAAAGAAGCTTCTGGCCATCCTAAACTGCAGCTGGAAAAGAGGAAAAGTACCACAGGCATGGAAAGATGCCATACTGATTCCAATACCTAAGAAAGACAAAGTTCAGACAGAACCAAATGGCTACAGACCTATCAGTCTACTTAGTTGTGTTGGAAAATTGATGGAGCGCATAATAAATACTCGACTTATGTGGCATCTAGAGGAAAAACATCTCTTAGCCCCACAGCAAGCAAGATTCAGGAAACACAGATCCACTGAAGACCAGATCACTTATATAACTCAGAAAATTGAGGATGCTTTCCAAGAAAAAAAGCACACACTGGTGGTTTGGGTGGACCTAGAAAAAGCATTTGACAAAGTGTGGAAAGATGGACTGAAAGTCAAGCTGCAAAGAAGTGAAGTGTGTGGGAGAATGTTCAAATAGATCAGCCACTATCTTGAAAATAGAACGGCCAGAGTCCAACTACAAGGACAGACCAGTAGGAAGATGGTATTGGAGCAGGGTGTTCCCCAAGGGGGAGTCCTGTCACCCACATTGTTCCTCACATATATAAATGACATATCAGAGAATATTCCAAGAAGAACCCACAATGCCTCCTTTGCAGACGACTTAGCCCTGTGGATCTCAGAGGAATATATCTCTACGGCAAGCATTCGGATGCAGCAAGCCCTAACATCACTGGAGGAGTGGGCCAAGGCATGGCTAGTAAAGATAAATGAGGAGAAAACATCATTCACAGTGTTTTCTCTCTCTAACAAACCACAGATCTCCAAATTGGTGCTAAATGGGAAAAATCTACATCTGGATGAAAACCCAAACTACCTAGGCATTACCTTTGATCGCCGCTTGACTTGGAAAACCCAGATTGAGAAAAACAGGACAAGAGCAAGGCAGAGAATGGCAACCATGAAAAAACTTGCTGGCGCGGTTTGGGGAGCAGACGAGAGAGTACTAAAGAATCTATATACTGGGCGAGTGAGACCAGTCTTAGAATATGGCATTGCAGCATGGTCAACAGCCGCTAAGTCGAACTTTGACAAAATAAACAGAACCCAAAACCAAGCAATGAGAATCATAACTGGGGGCATGAAATCAACACCAATAAAAGAGTTGGAAAAGATTACTCACCTCCAGCCTATGGAGGATAGAAGAGATAGCAGAGCCCAGCAACAAGCAGAGAAATTCAGGAGGCTGATAGATCACCCAATGCACCAGAGGATAAATGGACTTGGAAGGGGAAGACTGAAGCGAAGCAACTTTGCAGAGACAGTCAAAACAAAGATGAGAGCAGACCCCATAAATGCAATATCAACAGCTACGCCAATATGTACTGCACTCAAGCTACCAATTTGGAAACAACAGTGCTTCCCTGAAATGATAGAAAATGTTCCTGGTATTGAGAGAAAGAACAGTCAAACTGAAACAGAAAGGAGAGTCCTAACCACAAAATATATAGAGAAACATTACCCAAGCAACACCTGGATCCATGCGTACACAGATGGATCAGCAACTAATGCAACAGAAGATGGGGGTGGAGGAGTCTTCCTGAGCTTAAGCAATGGCACACAAAAAAAGATAGCAGTCGCAACAGGGAAATTTTCAACTAACTTCAGAGCAGAGGCAGAGGCCATAAAAACTGCATCAGAAATTCTAATGACAGAAAAAAGCTCAGAGAGACCAGTAGTTATCTTCTCAGATGCGCTGTCAGTGATTACAACACTGAAAAGTCAAATAAATGCTGAACTGGATGACCTAAGAGTAACACTTCACAGACTATGTCAGCAATACAAAAGAGTTGTGATACAGTGGATCCCTTCTCACTGCAACATCCCTGGAAATGAAGAGGCTGACAGATTGGCAAAGGAAGGGGGAAAACTTCCTCAGCTGGACACAAATATAACCTATGAGGAGTCCAAGAGTTTTATCAAGCGCAGATACAGGCACAAGTGGGAAGAAGAGCATCCAGGCCACACAAAAAATGATCCGTATTACCAGCTCAGCAGAAGTGAACAAGTGGTAATCTTCAGACTTCGCACTGGTCATAACAGATTGAGATACCATCTGTTCAACAAATTAAAGATAGGAACTACAGATGAGTGTGACTGTGGCACTGGTAAAATGACTGCCGAACACCTGCTTCAAAGGTGCCCAACATATGAGGAACAGAGAAGACGCATATGGCCATCACCAGTACCATTCCTGGAGAAAATCTACGGAGATATCAACAGCCTCAGGCTGACCACTGCTTTCTTTGAACTTATTCAAGTTGACATCTGAGGGTGAACGAAGAAGAAGAAGAAGTTTACAAACCTCTTGTGAAGAAACAGGTTTACTGTTCCATCATGTGCAGACAAAGCTGGAAGAGTCGGGAGAGGATGACCGCAATTCAAGGTAGTAACTGCGGCAGGCTGAAATAGAGTCGTGCAATAAGGGCAGTGTTACCTATCACTTTGCTCACAGGCTGGTAATTCATCGCTGTGCGCAATGGAGCAGAACGCAAATACGCTCCGATTGTAATAGCGTGCGAGTTGTGGTATGTGTGTGACACAGGTATTTAGTGTATGACGTGGACCGGGTCTTCTGCGGGGGGAACGAAGGTGATCGTTAGGACAGTTGTGTCTGGCTGGTGTTTTTTCGAAGTGTATGGATTTTTATGTGAGAGCGACAGACCAGTGTTTATTGTTATAAAATATTTCAGAGTCAGGATAATTGACTCAATTCATTAAGAATGTGTGCCTGATTATGTGTGGCTTAAGGAGATGGACAGTAAGTGATTTGAATCAATACGGATTTGTAAAGCATGAAGGCGTTGTAGACGATACATAGACATTCTGACTTTAAACCGGCACAACGACATTATTGCTTATGGCTGCTACTGATCACATTTGTATTACTAGTGTAACGTCATATCATCATATGCTCTCAAAAGAAGTGAAGTACACTTATGTTGTATTGTGACATATTAAATGTGATAAAACGTACAACAAGCTGTTGATCGAGATCATTCAAGTTGGCCATTCCGTACGTTACTGTTGAGACTGTTGTCTATTATATCAAAATATCTTACAAGACCAGTGCAGCACATTAATATACTCGTTACCCAATAGCCTTCAATAAGTATAAGGTAACAGTATAAAGTGGTGGCCAGTATACACGGGATTTCGTTCTATCCACAAGATTTTATCAAATGATACTACTGTCCCTAGCCACATCGACGAATTTTACAGTATCGAAAAGCAATAGAAATTTCGGCGCAACCTATGCCAACCGGCTTTCTTCAAACTAGGGCCGGCAAGAAGAAACTTAAAGAGTAAACAGCACACTTCAATCATAATATTTGCTGAACTTTACCAATAGAAGTTCGTATTTTCTTCATCAACATTTTTGAGACGAAAGTTATCATCACTCTACGCAGTTCCAGGTTGGATTCGTCAGGAAAAATTAAAGTAATCAAACAACATTTCTGCAGTCAAGACAAAGCACAGTCATTCAACCAGGGAAACAAGATGGATAGTTCTACATGTGGGAGCAATCTGCATCAATGAAATTTCGCTCTACCTATTGCATATGTTGGAGGCAACAATACTGTCACGTGCATTTATACTTCGGAGGAAGGATCATAAAAAGATAAGTGGACTAGTTTGTTGTAGCCTTAGTCTTACACAATTCTATAGTAGAGCCTTTTTGTTTATCTGTTTTTATGTTTGTTGGGGGTTTGTGGGACCTTGATAAGCAGAATTACATCTCATCTTCGGACGGGTCTGCAATCAAGGGTGTCAGTAGAGAAATTTATGTAATATTTTCTCAAAGAGGCCCGGCTCAAAATGCTGTGTGGAAAGCGCTCTTTGTGAATATACTATATTTACTTTATGTTATAGACGTGCTGTCCTGTTTTTTTTTCACTGTTGTTTGTATTTGTCAGTTGTTTTTTTTTTTAATTCAGTTTTTCTGCATTTTTGTACGTTTATTGTTGGTCTTCTCTAGCTATCATTATGTTGATATATGGATTTTTGTTGTAAATTCGTCTGGTCTAGTCTAACCTTATAGTGTAAGCATATATTTCAAACATTATCCTTTTTTTCTACACCTTAGTATTTTCTTCTGTTGCTACACTGTTGTACTACATGTTCTGTCTTATAGTGTACGACACTAATTTTTTTGTGTTTGCATTGATTACTTGCTAAGTCACATTTGCAGAGTACTGAATTTTAACGAATTGGCATTGGTGCTGCTTATCGCTCATCAGTACCCATATTCATATTCAGACTAAGTAACTTATATATATATATATATACTTAAACTTACATAATGTCTAGTCTGGAGCATTTTATCCAGCTAGGTAAAGAGATGGGAATGCAAGGCCAGGAGCTTAAAGAGTTTGCCATGGAGCAACTGGAAAGAGAAGAAAAGAAACCGGAGAGGGATGAGAGAGCAAGAATGAAAAGAGATCGAAAAAGATGAACGAATTCAGTTAGAAAAAATAAATACAGAAAAAAAAAGACAAGAAGAATTTGAAGAAAAGAAAAGACAAGATGAAATAGCAGAAAAGAAAAGACAAGAAGAATTTGAAGAAAAGAAAAGACAAGATGAAATGGCAGAAAAGAAAAGACAAGATGAGATAGATTTAGAGGCTAAGAAAGCCCAATTTCTGCATGAAGAAAAAATGGCTTCTGTAGAGTTGGAGAGACTCAAATTGGAAGCTAGTAATAAACAGAGTAATCAAGAAGGGGCAGGTTCGGTCAAGAGAGAACATGCTTCATCATTTAAACTTCACTTACCTAAATTTAATCAAAATATAGACGACATTTCGTGCTTCCTAAACCGATTCCAGACAGTGTGTGAGGAATACAAACTGGAAAAATCATCATGGGTGATACATTTAATGTCATTACTGACAGGTGAAGCGTTGACAGCTGTGTCAACAATGGATGAGGAAAACATAAAATCTTATGAGGCAGCTAAAACATTACTTTTAAGAAAGTATCAATTAGACGAGAATGGATACAGGCTAAGATTTAAAAAACTCACACCCGAAAGCAACAAGGACTTCAGTGAGTTTATTTCAACTATAAAGTTATGCTTCAATCGTTGGATTGAGTTGGCTAAAATCAAACATACATATGAGGACTTGATGGACCTTATGTTGAGAGACAAAGTACTTTCTTCCATTAGCCCTGATTTTTTGGCCTATTTACATGAACGGAAGCCAGAATCGTTACAATCCCTTGAGTTGTTAGGGCGCCAGTTTATGACGGCACACCCAGGGAAGAGTGTGAACAACTCTACTATTAAAGAGGCATTACCTGTTGCATCAGCTCATTCAGTGCAGATAAACAACCCTAGAGCTCGATCGCAAAGTATGGATAGAAATTTTGGCAGGAATAATGACCGAAATAGTGGATCTTTCCGAGGACGGTACAATTTTTTCAATCAACCTTATCAATATCAGAGAAACTCCCAACGATATTTTGATGGAAATAGACCATCACAGGGTTACTTTCAATCTAACAGAGGATGGCATAGATCTGATAATACCTACATGAACAGAGGAGACAGATCCTATTATACAAAGAACAACCAAAACTCTCCTCCATCTCAACACTGCCCAGGTTGTACGTGTCCTCAACATTCTAATAATCCTCAGAATGGTAGAGAGAGTCGGAATTATTACCGGGGTAATAACAACTTTAATCGCTCTCGGAGCATGGATCGAAAAAACTCGAACTGGAATAATAATACGAGTAGTAACACAGGAGCAGTTAATCCCAATGGGGAAAACACAAATATTGCAAATGCGTGTGCAGCTGATTTATTTAATCCATCAAATTGTTCAGAATGCAGCACTCTGTTTCAGCCAGATGTGGTCTCCAGACTTTCCTGCGGTCATCCTGTGCCCGCGTTGTTACCTGCATTAGCCTCGCATGATGGGAAAGGCTCGCTAATGTTTCACAGGGGTTTTTTCAATAATCACCTAGTTTCAGTCTTGCGTGATACAGGTTGCACAACTGTTGGAGTACGCAAATCGTTGGTAGACCCATCTTGCTGCACCGGGGAGAATGTAAAATGTGTCCTATTTGGAGGCACGGTGGAATTCTATCCTGTGGCCATTGTGCACATTGATACTCCATTTTTCTCAGGTCAAGTGAAAGCTTGTTTATTACAGGAACCAATTGCTGACATAATCATGGGCAATATTGTGGGTATAAAAGCGTGTTCACTCCAAGATATAGAAATCTGGGAACGTCAGCATATATACTACTCGCTAATATGGTCGTTACAAGAGCACAGGCACAGGCTCAAGAGGAAGAAGAAATGACTAACAGTCATGACAAGGAGGAAGATCAACATCTTATACCGATGTTAACGAAGACATCATTTATTGATATGCAAAAGAATGACAATTCTTTAAAAAGATTTTTCAAATTGGTAAAATCAGATGATGTCGGTTGCTCGGAAAGGTCACAACCTTGGTATACAATTAAAAATGACATATTAATTCGTAATGCTAGAGATGCTACATCGGTACAGCAGCAAATTATGGTACCAACCAATATTCGACCTTACATTCTCAGACATGCGCATGATACAAACTGTGCAGGCCACATGGGCTTTGCTAGGACGAAATATAGAGTCTTACAGCATTTTTATTGGCCTGGAGTAGTCAGGGATGTCAAATTATTTTGTCGTTCGTGCAAGACATGCCAACAAGTGGCTACAAAAGGGTGCTTACCATAATGCACCTATTCAGGCTGCGGATATTTCGGTGCGACCATTCGAAAAAATGGCCATAGACTTAATAGGTCCACTGTCAGTTCCGTCAGCCAGAGGTCATAGATATGTCCTCACCTGTATTGATATGTGCACCAGGTGGCCGGAGGCAATACCTCTTAAACACATTGCTACCACCGATGTAGCTGATGCACTATTCCTCATTTTTACGAGAGTGGGGTTCCCTGACAATATTTTAGCAGATAGGGGAACACAGTTTGTGTCAGATGTCATGTCGCATGTCATGAAACTATGCAATATTGATAGATCTCTTAGCTCTGTTCATCATCCTATGTCAAATGGCATGATAGAACGTTTAAATAAAACACGCTGAAACAAATACTGGGGAAAGTTACCACGACGTATCCACAAGACTGGGATAGAGTGCTCCCAGCAGTGCTGTTCGCTTATCGGGAAGTCCCAAACGAACACACTGGGTTCTCGCCTTTTGAGCTCATGTATGGTGCTCCACCACGAGGACCCATGTCGATAATAAAACAATTACTTACAGGTTCGGAGATGACTCAGGAATGCCAGTCATCCTATGAGTATGTGGTGAATCTACGAAAGACACTTATAGACGCTTGGAAAATAGCGACTGATTCATCTGAAAAGGCAAAAGAAAAAGCTAGATCTCTTCAAAACCGTTGGAAAAAGTTAAGGAAATTACTTCCTGGAGACAAAGCTTACGTCCTGCTACCAACGAGAGAGAATAGCCTTCTCATTTCGTGGAGTGGTCCATATGAAATTATTTCAAAATTGACAGATGTTGATTACATTCTTGACGTGAAAGGCAAGAATAAAACCTTTCACATCAACATGCTCAAACAATTCCATGATAGACCTGAATATCTCAAACCTATCTTAGATGCTGTTAATGAAGTAATCACTGATCATCCTTCATCTTACTCTTCATTGTCAGTGATTCAAGAAGAACCCACTTCTTTTCATGATGTACCTTTGCAACTTCCTGTCATGTCTCTTTATCCGACAGAATCATGGGTAAATGTATCTATTTGTCCGGATCTATCCAACGAACAACAATCTCAAATTCTTTCTATTCTAGAATCATATCAGCAAGTTCTGTCTAATATTCCAGGCCGAACGTCTATAATCACTCACGATATTAGACTCACAGATCACAAACCTATTAAATTAAAGCCTTACCCTATCCCTATCCACTTTCAGGATCAGGTTGAAAAAGAATTAGGTCAAATGTTACAGCTTAACATTATTGCACCATCAGAGTCTGCTTATTCTTTCCCAATGGTTATAGTCAAGAAGAAGGATAATAATATCAGATTATGCATGGATTTTCGTAAACTCAATTCCATAATGGAGTCTGATGCAGAGCCAATGCCAGTTCTTGACGAATTACTGTCAAAACTTTCTAAAGCAACCTACTTTAGCAAATTTGACTTAGCCAAGGGATATTGGCAAATTCCTCACGGAAAAAGCAAAACCTTTCACGGCTTTTGCTACCCTAAGGGTCTCTTTCAGTATAATTTCATGTGCTTTGGCTTGGTAAACGCACCAGCGACTTTCGTTCGGATGATGAGGAAACTATTTTCTCATAGGTCTGATATCATCTCCTATATAGATGACATTTGTTTGTTCCACAACTCTTGGGACGAACATGTTTCTGGATTGAAATCTCTTCTCGAAATTCTTCGCTCTAATAATCTGACAGCGAATCCTTCGAAAGTTCAAATAGGTTTCAAAGAAATTTCTTTCTTAGGTCACAGAGTGGGCCATGGATTTCTGAAAACTGAGGATAAAACTATCTCGAAGATTCTTAACCTATCAATTCCTAAGACTAAGAAGCAGGTGCAGAGTCTTCTCGGCCTTATACAGTTCTATAATAAATTTATGCCTCATTTATCTTCAGTTACGTCAGTCCTGTCTGAGTTAACTACGAAAGGCTCCCCTAATAGAATTGTCTGGACGGAGGCCTGCAACATAGCTCTAGTCCATTTAAAGCATTACTTTTCATGTGCACCAATTTTAAAACTCCCTGATCCTCATCTCCCATTTATTCTCAGGACAGACGCTTCGATGTACGGTATTGGTGGCTCCTTGATGCAAGAAGTAGATGGAATGCTTCATCCAGTGATGTATGTGTCGAGGAAGCTCACAAAGACAGAAACCAGATATCCAATTATTGAGCGCGAGCTTCTCGCGATCATATGGGCTGTCACAAAGCTTCAGCGTTTCCTTCTTGGTTCTCGTTTCATCATTGAGACAGACCAGAAGGCCCTGTCGTTCCTTCAAAAATCCAACATGAAAAACGCACGAGTCGCACGTTATGCAATTAATTTGCAAATATATGACTATATCATTCGACCTATTGAGGGCAAGTCCAATGTGCTTGCAGATGTTCTGTCGAGATGTACACAGACAGACCTGCCCGATTCTCAAGGATATGACATTGCTGCGACCCATTGACAAAGGTACACTGCTGATAGTCTACAGATACCTCGATAACTTAAAAACGCTATCTTGACAATATCCATAACCAGATACATATTACCATCGTTATCAAGAGAAACAACTCAAGTCATTTGAAGACAAGATAAGAGACGTTTTGTGTGGATACATTCAAATCGTTTCACACTACATCAAGTTCCATGAACAGTACATAAGATCTGATTTCCGGACAGTCATGACGTATGCGGTAAAGGAACTAAATCAAACAGTATCTCAAGTAAACAGTATAAGGCTCTTTGTCATATCTTAATGGCAATCCTTCACAAAATGACTGGGATGCAGAACTTTAAAAAGATCATACGTCCTATTCCAGCAAACGAACTTCAAATATTGGGGCTCAGAGACTGTGACACTCATGAGGCAACATATGAAAAAAAAAATCTCACACAAGAAACAATCGATTCGTTACGCCTATGGAGAACTTCGCCATTTGAAAATTTTTTTTTTTTTTTTTGGTTATTACTTAAACCCGTTATGTGACTCTAAAGTGCTAAAATTGCAAATAGTAAGCTTTCACACTAATGAAAGTAGAACCTATCATTGAAGACACTCAGTAACTATAGTTAATTAGTTTTACACAATGCTACAGACAGCACACACACGATCATGTGGACATTTACATTAACGTAATTATTATACTTACTTAATACTATTTAATTAGTTAGATCTTTCATTTCATTCATCTTTTAATTAAATGCATTCAGATATTTCATTTTCCAAAACTTCACAATTTCACTATCATATTTCTTCACATTTTCATTGATTTTTCTCATTTTTCCATGATGCTGACTACATTCCATAGACTGTTGCTCAAGTATGACATAGACTGGACGGTAACTTCTCGCATTTTCTAAAAATGACTTCCTATATGGAAAACTTTCAGTTTTCGCTGGGGGGCGGGGTAAAAGTGTTACCTATCACTTTGCTCACAGGCTGGTAATTCATCGCTGTGCGCAATGGAGCAGAACGCAAATACGCTCCGATTGTAAAAGCGTGCGAGTTGTGGTATGTGTGTGACACAGGTATTTAGTGTATGACGTGGACCGGGTCTTCTGCGGGGGGAACGAAGGTGATCGTTAGGACAGTTGTGTCTGGCTGGTGTTTTTCGAAGTGTATGGATTTTTATGTGAGAGCGACAGACCAGTGTTTATTGTTATAAAATATTTCAGAGTCAGGATAATTGACTCAATTCATTAAGAATGTGTGCCTGATTATGTGTGGCTTAAGGAGATGGACAGTAAGTGATTTGAATCAATACGGATTTGTAAAGCATGAAGGCGTTGTAGACGATACATAGACATTCTGACTTTAAACCGGCACAACGACATTATTGCTTATGGCTGCTACTGATCACATTTGTATTACTAGTGTAACGTCATATCATCATATGCTCTCAAAAGAAGTGAAGTACACTTATGTTGTATTGTGACATATTAAATGTGATAAAACGTACAACAAGCTGTTGATCGAGATCATTCAAGTTGGCCATTCCGTACGTTACTGTTGAGACTGTTGTCTATTATATCAAAATATCTTACAAGACCAGTGCAGCACATTAATATACTCGTTACCCAATAGCCTTCAATAAGTATAAGGTAACAGGCAGTGTAATTCACGATCAAAATCTATAGAACAAAAAGCAGCAGCATTAGTAACAGTATTATTGTCACCCTGATTTAAAATAACTTGAGGCTCATGTTGAGCTGAGTTAGAATGTTGAAGAGATCTATCATTATTTGGAGATCTACCTCTATATTGCGATCGATCATGACCATTATCTCTAATGGGACCATTGTTTTGATTAGAACCCTAATTAGAATGGATACGATACCTATTTTCCTTGTAATTAAAATGTCCATTACTTGAATGGAGTTGGCTTCTAGAAGAATTCCCGTAAGGTTGCCAATTATTAGCGGGGATATCACGTCTACCATTTCCGGAATTATTTTCACTAGAATGTTGTGGCACATTAAATTGTCTCCAGTTTCTTGGAGCAGGAGAATTGCTACGCAGTTAATTTCCTTGGTGAGATCGGAAATTCCGATAATCTCCCCTGCCAAAGTTACGATCAGCGCTTTGCGACCTATGTCGTAAGTTACTATTGAAAGGCATAGCAGAAGCCACTGGAAATGCATCCCTGACGGTAGAGTTGCTAACAACCATGTTTGGATGTGCAGTTAAATATTGACGACCGATTTCCTCGGTAACTGTCAGGTTAGCAGGTCTTCGCTCATGTAAGAAGGAGAGAAATAATGGGTTGATTGAGGACATCACCTTATCCCGGAGCATTAAGTCCATAAGGGCTTCATACGTGTGTTCGATTTTTGAAAGCTCAACCCAGCGAGAAAAAGTAAGACGTATATTTGCAATAAAATCCGAGAAGTCCTTACCAGTCTCTGGCAGTAAGCTTTTAAAACGGAGCCGATAACCGTCATCGCCAAGTTGATATTTTTTTTAGTAAAACACCCCTGACAGCATAGTAGTCAGTTTTGGTCGGTCCTTCCAACATACACACAGCTGTTAAAGCTTCTCCAGTGAGAAGTTCCATAAGTCGTGTACAATATTCCGATTTATCTATCTTATGAGACTCACATATGGCCTCGAATCTATTCAGATTTTTTTTTTCTTAACCAGCGGCACTTGGGCTTTCAGCCCTTCGGCCCAATGACATGTCATTGCGAGGCTGGGGAACCTGAGGACTTTCCTTCCAACCTGGCCAGGAGCTTCGCTCCTTCCCATCCACAGAGGGTTTATCACAGGAGCCGTTCAGGTTATTCAGTCAAATTTCCGGCCGTAAACATTTCTTCAAACGCTGACGCCCGGGTTTGAACCATGAACACCTGGTCGCCAGTACAACGCCGAAGCCATTACACCAGCGCGGCTCCCAATCTATTCAGATAGAATACGATATCGTCGGAAGTAGATTTGAATGGGGGTAACCTGATCTTGTAAGAACCAGAATGGTTCTTGTGTGTAGTTGCTTGAGTTTCAGGAGCATTATGTGCATTATTCTCATTCATTAACTTGATTCTCTCAAGTTCTAAAGACAATAATCTATGTTCGTGAAGTCGGCGGTTTTCGTTTTCAGTAGCTTCTAATTGCATCTGAAGTTTCCTGTCTTCTGCGTCCAACTGACGTTTCTTGTCTTCTGCGTCCATTTGACATTTTCTTTCCTCCATCTGAAATTTCAGTAAACCATGTTCCTGGGCTTTCACATATTCAGCGGTCGCAAATCGCTTTAACTCCTCAGGGTCCATATCAAGCGCCTTCCCTTGCTTGATAAAATAGTCCAATGTAGACATCTTGTCTAATTATATTAATAGTTAACTCACTTTGTCGAATATTTCTTTAAGAAATTAAAATTATCACCTAAGTAATGTGTGGCAGATTCTAGTCCAATGAACCTATGTAAAAATTCCTATTAATGGCAGGAATGCTAATAGTACCTTATAATTATTAAGCAATCAATCAATAATGCATTAAAAACAATAATAGAGCATATAAGGCAGGCAATATATATGATGAAGATACAGAGAACAAATCGAAACGAAGACGAGATACCAAAGTACGAATGAAAACGTTCGCAGAATCAAAGAAAGAATAAAGTAGAAATAAAGAAAAAAATATTGCAAAAAATGCAATGACACTGCGAGAAAGGAAACGAGACAAGTAACAGTACAGTGTATAAATAGAAAATGTGTATATAAATCAATGATAGTAAGGTTGAGAATGACAGTTACAAACGAAGGCAATTAGTAAACTAAGGCACAGAGAAAAAATATCACAATAACAACAATAAAAACAGCACGTCACGTCTAAACACTAAGGTGTCACAGAGAACCAAACACAGTGGACCGAAATCCTTCGGCAAATACAAGCCGGAATTTCCACTGCGGGAAATCTGCAAATGTCCCTAAAGAACGCCTCATGTGGGCCCTGGTGTGAAACTGGGATGTAAACAACGAAGGTCTCCACCCAACCAACCCGCATGGCACATAGACATTTAGAATAAAGGTGGACATAAAAAAGAAAGGATCGTCTAAAACATGCAACAGCGGCAAGGTGCACAAAAACAAACAGCCACTTATCTTAAAAAATCCCGGTCCTCGCGAACGTAACGGCGATAGGTGTCGGGTGTTGCATGGTGAGCAAAATCCATGGAAGCAGTCCAACGTTGACCCTCACTAAAGGCACGGATGGCCGGATCACTAGAGGTCAGTAAGGTCGACCGTTACACAGGAGACTGCAGGAAACACATGTTGATGACATATTCTTGAAAACTTGACATATCATGAAACTTGACAATCGAATCGTGGAAAAAAGTTTTCCCGTACTCTGGCCGCCAACTGTTACCGGTTCAGTTGAACAGGTTTTCCCCACATAATGGCCGCCAACTGTTACCGTTGGGTTTACTTTATTGAACTGTCTCTGACAATGACAATGATGTTGTCGGAGCTGTCGGGCTTACACCATGTGGCTGACGTATTTCTTGATAACACGAATTTGATGTGGGCCGTTTAGTCTTGGCGTATGGTGATGATGGTTGCTTTTCGGTAACACTGTTTAAAACAAAGGTCAATGCAGGATGACCAACTGGTACGGATAAACACTGTACTCGTTGGGAGAGTTAGTGTTAACATATTTATTTATGACGAAAACGTTACATCCATAGTTGACAGACATACTTCATCAGCAATGTTCATGGTAGGAAAAATACATAATCGATGACGGTCAACATGGACCTTGGTTGACCTTCCCTGGCCATTACCCCATGAAGGTTAACGGAAATACTACAGCAACGAAGTGATAGGATATTAAAATCCATCATGGTAAAAGCGTTGAGCATACATATGAAGATCCACTAATGACTCCAAGCATTGTATTGACGCACTAGTGACTTGACTCCACTGGTCAAGTCAAAGCTCTACAATAAACAATCTTGAAGAACCAAGTATCAAAGGTGAGATACTTAAAAATGAGCCATTTTGGGTTAAACATTCGACTCAAGCGCATCTTGGCATGTTTCCTTCAAGAGCGACGTCTTCATCTTAAAGATGATTATAATGATCGTGTCTTTCCGAACCAAGGATAAGTACACGAGAAAATCACGCCTATATCAGACGGCTAATATTGGGATCTGCCTCCAGAATATTTGCTGGATGGCAACAGATCGCCGCGACAAATCGCGCCATGCTGTTCAAACATGGTGCACGGTGGTACGCAAATAATTAAACCTACAATTAACTTAGATACTCAAAAGTGCGTCTATACTAGACTCACGTGTCAGGATCTCAAACATTTAACTCCCCCGCGAAAATAACTTAACAGTGGTCCTTCCTGTTTTTGGGTTTGGGACCATGCACATGAAAACTGCTATTTGTCGTGTGCTCGGGATGCCCGGTTCAACCCCATAGGGGTTATAATTAGGGTATATAGGTTCATCATTAAATATAGCATATTACACCAGTTGTGTTTCTTGTGGCTGTAACTTATATGTCGTCTTTTGTGGCATGGTTTAATGTCTATGTCGGCAACAGGAGCTTTTGGGATTTACTTTAGTAATATTGAGCCCTCTAAAGATATACAGTACTATATATATATATATATATATATATATATATATATATATATATATATATATATATATATATATATATATATATATATATATATATATATATATATATATATATATATATATATATACACACACTAGCAATAACATATATATACACTAGGAATAACCCGTCGATAATGACGGAAGTAAATCAAAAACTGTAATATATTTTAAAAATATTTTTTAATTCAATATAAAAGTTCTTTGATGACAACATATTTTGTGAAAGTGCGTGGATTTGTTTCAAAGAATGGTCCCTGATAAAAAGTGTTTTTAACACAAACTTTCAAGTTTTCATGATTTGTTCCTTGGATGAGGGCGACATAGAGCTGGCCGTGTCCGAAAACAGGTTTAGGAAGGAAAATTCCTACGTGATCAAAAGATTGTCCTTGCGTCTTATTGATCATCATTGCAAATGCTAAAATCACTGGGAATTGATGACGTCGCATCCTAAATGGCAAACTGCGCTCGCTCGGTTCTAAGTCAATGCGAGGAATTAAGACTCGTTCTCCCTTATTACTGCCAGTGATAATTTCTGCATCAATGGAATTCCGATGCAAGACTTTTATGACCAAACGCGTGCCATTTAATAGTCCGTTTTTTTGCGTTCAGATTTCGCAATAGCATGATACATGCAGCAACCTTTAATTTCAGCAAATGCGGTGGCATTCCTGATGGGCATTGTTCATTAAGGAACTCAGTTGTGAAATCAACTGCATCGTTGGGATCATCGGAGATCATGATATCTATGCTCCAATAGACCATTTCATTTCCAGTGAGTAGCTCTAACAATAAGTCTGCAATACTTTAAACTAAAATTTTGTCTTGAAGAAACAATCAAAAACTTACATTTTAAGGTTATTTTTAAAAAATGCTGAATTAAATCCATTTCCGAAATGAAACTGGGTTCTACAATCAAAAACTTACATTTTATTCATATATCACTGTCACTCACTTTGTATTGCACAATTCACCGACTTTTCTTCGTTGAGTGTTACTATTTTCATAAGAGTACATATAAGGGAAACAACACAATTAATGTCTAACTTTCAACCACAGTTGCATCCCTTAGATGTGACCGACGTACTAATGGCGAGAATTATGGAGTTCGATGATGTCCGTGTGTGTGCGCAATTCTGTGAAAAAAAGGGGAGGAGGCGTGCGGATGATGAACTTTACAAAGAATAGGTCTCGTTCCTATCTCATGCAGTTCGCGAATATATTTTAGTAGCCAGCTCGAGAGCTTTCACTGAGAATGCGGAAAAAGTACCTTTGATCCCGCAGACATGGCGATTTTAATTCCGGCGGGCGAGGTCTAGTCCGACATTTTCCTAGTTTAAAAAGAACATTTATAACACATAAGGAAGGGAAACCCGAGGCCTGTAAACAGTAAATTAATATGAGACAAACATAAAGGTATGTTATCAGGCACTTGTAGGAAATAAAGAAGTAGAACACTAGACAACAGAAAAACAACAGACATGAGTGGCTTACCCAGGATTCGAACCCTGGACCTTCCATGCGACAACCCCGCCTAGCTATGCAAGTGAATCACACTATCCTCCCTGCCATCTACGCATCACCAAAAAAATAATGCTTCGATGACAGGTCATTAGTGCGAACCGCAAGACATAACATCAGAAGTTTACCATGGGCAGTTCAGCCTATTAATGATGCAATCACTTCTGTTGTTCCCCTATTATACAGTATAGGCCAGTCCACACAAGACAAAGAACGTTATACTGTGTCCAGTAAATGATAGTAGACTTAGAACAGTAAGAACAGGACAGAGGGTAGGTTTGGTATTGTATAAACATTTATAACACATAAGGAAGGGAAACCCGAGGCCTGTAAACAGTAAATTAATATGAGACAAACATAAAGGTATGTTATCAGGCACTCGTAGGAAATAAAGAAGTAGAACACTAGACAACAGAAAAAACAACAGACATGAGTGGCTTACCCAGGATTCGAACCCTGGACCTTCCGTGCGACAACCCCGCCTAGCTATGCAAGCTATGGTCTACCTCTGCCTCTCTTTCCCTGTGGATTCCAGAACAAGGACTGCCTTGTAATGCTATCAACAGGTTTCCTCAATGTGTGTTCTTCTCATCTCTTGTTCCACTGGCACTTGTCTGGTTCTTGTCATCAATTTCACATTTGACTTTGTCATGCCATTTCAAGTGTGTCCGATCCATCGCCAGTGTCTCCTTCTCAACTCTTGTTCCACTGGCACTTGTCTGGTTCTTGTCATCAATTCCACATTTGTGACTTTGTCATACCATTTCAGTCCTTCTATTCTATGCAAGCGGGGTTGTTTCTGTAGCAACTTAATTTACATGATGAGTTTGCCAGCTGCATGTACAACCTCCTATTAGTCACCTTGTACAACAAGCCCGAGGGAGCAGCAGCACTATTTTTTTCTTTGTCTCATCAAAGCCCCCCTCCACCCCTAGGAACTACACGTGTCCTTGGCGTCCTAATCTCCCATTTTGTCTTTAATTTTGATTTCAAGTTAAGCCTCAAATGTATATGCTCCCATGTTTCTCTGTGCTACTGGCATGTCAGATCCATTGTTTGTTTTGGCCATTTCTTTTCATGCACACAACATGACCAATAAAAAAGATAACACCATATATATAATCAGAAAATCACAGACATAGCTTATTATTTTTTCATATACACTTTTATTAAAATTTAAAAAGCAGTATAACATTGGGAAATTCAATCACATAAGTTTATGAAATAAAATAACATTATAAATATAACATTATCGGTAACATAATACTTTGATTACCAATGAATTTTGTTTAGATGCTCAAAACAGCACAGATTACCGTAGTTAACAATTATCTAGTTTCAACCAGTCATCAGATCTTTTTTGAGGGTTTCACAGTTTACAGAAAGTGGAAGACAAGTGTAAAAAAAATAATAATTTAATTTATTTATTTGGTCCTGTGACCTGGCAGCCATCTTAGATTTTGTACAAAATTGTCATGTTAGGAGGTATATTTGGTTGGGTCATACTTTAATGCTTTCTAAATTAATGATAAGAGTTGAGGATCAGTACAAAATAAAATTGCACTAGTTAATTACTACTTTTTAGAGTCCAGCCTATGCAACATTATAAATAAGGAAATTAAAAAGAAACTATCAAAACTGAGATATAACTCATTGTTAATTTTTATTATGGTTGGTTAAAAACAGAATGCTTTAAGGTACCAATATTTTTTTAATATCCAAGCACATACTTACTTAGTCGTTCCTCTTCTACCATGAGGTGTAGAGGTTAGTTTTATCCAAGCATGTAACTGGTCAAACTCTAGGAGCCACTCTGCTAGATTATGGACTTGGGAATTAGAAGACACTCCCTGCCACCGCCATGTGTTTGTAGTAGCTGTGACAGTGTCATGGTGTTTGTATTAGCTGTGACAGTGTCACACCCATCAACATATATCACTTGCCAATATACATTCATTTAGGTCACCTGCAGGCTCGTCCAATAAATTCAAAAATGTCTTTGTCAACATCATTACCAACCTCATCAATTCCCTTGAGAATCTACCAAATGTTTCACAGCATCAGTGTTACTCATTGTCCAATAATCAAACACCATTAAAAATATTTATAAAAAATTGTGTCCAAATGCAAGTGAAAAACTGAAAGTATGTACAACATAAGCAAATACTAATATGAAAGGGGAATTAACTCCTTCTTTTTTTATATTTTTGTAAATTTTTGGTTTCGCTAATTTAGATTTGTAACCTTCATTTTTGACTTTTGTTAAAACTAGCATTTGTCTCTGAAGAAAAATCACCTACTTGTAGTTCTTTCATCACCCCTTCAGCTCCCTTGGGAGCATAGCCCTTCAAACAATTCACAACAAGCCTTTCTGCCCTACACTATCCGTCCAAGGTCCTATCATTTCTCTTTTTATTCCTTTCGTATCCATCTCAAATTCCCTTCTCCACGTGTTTTTTAGATATCCCTCAATTTCTCTTACCTTGTGCACCATAACAAGCACTGCCTTTTAATGCTATTTGAAAGTTTCCTCAATGTGTTTCCTATCCAACACCAGCATCTTTTCCTCACTTCCAGTTCCCCCGGTTTTTCCACCAATTCTTCAATGATAATCTTGTCATATCATCTCCATCCTTATGTCCTGCTCAAATACCCATCTGTGAAAGTCGGCAACATCTTGGTTATCGCTTTTATATTTTTCTCTCTCGATGTTTCAAAGTCATGCAGTAGAACTGCCTGGACATTTGAGTTGAAGATTTTTATTTTCATGTTGATTTCTTCTGATTTCAGTACATTTCCCAATGCAGAGAAAGCTTCTCTTTCTTGTTGTATTCCTATCTTGATATCACTGCCTACTCCTTCAACCATATCTATACTGCTGCCAAGATATATATATATAAATATATATATATGAGGTATCTTGTAGGGATGTTCCATCAAGCATAATCTGGCTACCATTTGCCGCATTTATTCTCATAATCTTTGTCTTTTCTCCAATGTATATTCAGATCCCATTGCTGTGACCACTTCTACCGCTGGTCTATTTGGAAGTTCCTCAAAAAACTTCCACCCACTTCTTCATTTGCTCTTTAATATTTGTTTTGTTCGGTTTAGTTTTAAGGACTATCTTCAATGCACATGGACAACTCCATCAGTGCTCCGATCTCCTCCCTTAGATCAAATAAGGAGGATCTCAGCACAGCGCACGAGCTTCGTAGCACCGGCGAGAATCCCAGTGCGCGTATATAGGACTCATACATTTTATAAATATTTATCTGGTGAGTAGGTTTCAAATTTTTTTATTTTGCCACGGCAGTGGCCTTATGCCATACTCTTTATGATTTCCAACTGCTATGGGATATTTAACGTGCACAACTTGCAAATGAGACCTTCTATTTTTTTCGTCTTTAATCAAGGTTAGGCATCCGATCTCACTACCCAGGAAACCAGGGAGAGTATGACATCATTAAGACCATTCATTCTGAAAAAAAATGTCCATAAATTATATTCCCTTTACTGGGAATCGAACCCATGCCATACCTCTTAGCCATTCCAACTCCTAATATCTGTATACTAAGCAAATAAAAAAAAAAATTCATTGTCATAGCATATATAAAAATATGTAAGAATGAATAAACTATCGATTTATGTAAAATTTCTATGAACTCGGCATAAAAATAAAAAAGATCTACAGATGGAAAAGTATAGTGCTGAGCACTGATATGAGAGCAATGGAATGTTCAGATTTGTGCATACTTCCCGTCTTTAAAACTTAGTGCAGAAAAAAAACTACAAAAAATTTGATGCAACTATGCAGCCAATTAAATTTGCTTATCTATTGTTGTTTGGGGAGCCGCGCTGGTGTAATGGCTACGGCGTTGTACTGGCGACCAGGTTTTCATGGTTCAAACCCAGGCGTCAGCGTTTGAAGGAATGTTTACGACCGGAAATTTGACTGAATAACCTGAACGGCTCCTGCACATAAATCCCGTGTGGATGGGAAAGAGCAAAGCTCCTGACCGGGTTGGAAGGAAAGTCCACTGACCCCCCCAGCCTCGCAATGACATGTCATTGGGCCAAAAGAGCTGGAAAGCTCGAGTGCCGCTGGTTAGAGAAAAGAAAAAAATCTATTGTTAAAAGCGATGCCTTCAACTTGGTATTGGCTGCAAAAGAGCGAGAAGTTGAGCAGCCCTAATTAAAGAACAACAACAAGTCTTATGACATTATAATATTTTTTGGTATAAACATTGTTTTTGATCACGGAATGTGTCACTGTAAAATGTTTTTCATGTTTTCTTCATAGCTGCTAGCTAAGTGTGAGACTTTCATGGTTCACTGTGATCGATAGTGAGTGATCTCATGCACGGCTACAAACTTTGCATGCTCAATGACTGATATTTCTCGATAACTGAAAAAAGAAAAAACCGCGACCATGGCTATGGTTAGTATATTATAGTTTGGTTGTAAATATTAACAAATTTATATTAATGCTGTGTTTTGGTCTTCATGCATTAATTATTTATTATACAGTGTGGTCACATTATATTTAAGGGATGCGGTCCTGAAGATTTCACATAATTCAAAACTTCGATAATTCAAACTATTTTTCTCACTGGAATAAATGTAAAGTGTATGTGTGTGTAATTGCAAGCACACGTCTGCTTTCTCTCTCTTGGAGTGCATGAATTTACAACCATATATGCAAATGTGAGTTTTATTAATTAATGTTGTCTTCGTTTTTATTATATTACTGCACTTATTACATTATTATATCATAATAATTTTGGGCTGATACTGAAGGAACACAAAATACAACACTTCTAACTTCTGTTCTTCTAACTTCAGTTCCACAATTGTTGATCTTCAGGTGTGTTTTTTTCTTCACTAGCACTAGCATTACCACTTAATGAACACTTTGATGATATAGTTATGGGATATAAAACAGATTATAAATTATAATAAAGTAAATGCTAAAATAACAGCTCAATAATCATCAACATCACTCGCAGAATTTCCGATGCACATAAACAATTGCATGGTACACACGATAGTGACAAAGAATGTTGGGGTATTTCTGTTTACCAGCCAAAATAGCACCGCCATGGGGTAAATACACTCAGCCCACCAATTTTGAAATCTATACATATTTTCTTAATTTTTCGAATATTAAAAATTGTTGGTATTTTCACTATTTCTAAATGTGCACACAGAGTGAGACTTCATTAATATTTTTTTTTTTTTTAAAATATCAAATTCACATAATTCAAATTTGCATAAAATGCGATAGCACTCTATAGAGTTTAAAAAATGAATTTGTTAATTTTTGTTACTAGATATAAACCTGTCTATGATAGGCTAATTTGAGGCAACCTATAACATCACCAAATTTCGGCTTTCTAGGTCATCAGAAATTATGCTAAATTGACTGCGCAGACAACTGGACAGACATACATCATTAGCCTTATATATAATTTTACAAATACAGTAGACAGTGTTGGATAATAATAGGAAAGTTAAAAATAAAGAAATTTAGGGGGGAAAATAGTTAATCAATCATTAATTTGAATATACTGATATGTATGTAATCACAAATACATTTTTTCTTATAATAAAGTAATATACAAAATGCATTAAAATATGCTATGACTATTGTGACAGGAATTAGCTACAGAGTAGCAATCACATTCAGTTGTGTGGTGAGTCAATACTCTAACAGTCTGTACGAACATAATATAAGTACCAATTGTAATCATAATGTCCAGACATATGTCACTACATTATATGTAAAATGTTACTGAAAATACATATATCTGCTATATCTTATGATGTTTTGGCACCTTGTAAGTGTAATTTAGGATGTGGAGTGAACATTTGCAAATTGTGAATAAATTATGCAGATTAAAATATTTAATATGTGCAATACTGTCATTTTGAGCATGCAAGTTTCAAATGATTCCTAGTTTTGTTACTCGCTTTGGCGGCATTGGAAAAACATCAGTGTCCTGTCCATTCAGCAATGCGTTTGATGTTATCTTTGATGCCCCAGGATTTTCTCTGCCTTCCTCTTCTCCGTTTACCTTCGACTGTTCCCTGAAGGATCGTTTTCGAAAGGGAGTCATGACGAGTTACATGCCCAAACCAGGCAAGCTTTCGACGTTTCACTGTTGACAAAAGTGGTTCTTGGTGGCCTGCATAGGTGTTTATCTTCTCTCTAACATAGACATTTGTTTTGTGCTCTTTATAGCAAATGCGCAAAATTCTTCTATAACATTTATGCTCGAAAGCCTGAATCCTTCGCTCCGTATCTGCAGTGAGTGTCCAGCTCTCACACCCATACAAGAGAATAGATAATACAAGTGATTTGTATAATTTGATCTTCACCGGAAAACTGATGTTACTTTTCCAGATCACATTCAACCTTGTCATGGCAGCTGAGGCCATCTCAAGTCTTGTCTTGATTTCTTTAATTGATCTTCCATCACTGCATATAGTGGACCCGAGATATTTAAAGGTGTTAACTTCTTCTAACGTTTGCCCATTTAACGTAATGTTGGTCGGAACATGTTTCTTATGGCTATTCACCAATATCTTGCTTTTTTCTATATTAATTTCCATCCCATACGTTCTTGTTACTTTCTCCAGTCTAGAGGTAAGGTCTTGAAGTTCTGATTCTGATCCAGCTATCAGATCAATATCATCAGCAAAACGTAGGTTGCACAGAGGTCGGCCTCCAATCGATATGGTTGATTTATAATCGTAGAGAGCCTCCTGCATAATATGTTCTAGATAAATATTAAAGAGCACTGGGGACAGGATACATCCCTGCCGAACTCCTACAGTTGTTTTGAAAAATTCTCCAATGTCGTTGCTTGCAAAAACAGCACTGCTTGCGTCCTTGTACAGTGCTTCAATGATATCTATGATGTTGGTATCAAAATTGAATTTTCTCATTACTTGCCATAAGCCTTCATGCCAGACTCGATCGAAGGCTTTTGTGAAATCGATGAAGTTATGGTATAAATCGTGTTGATGTTGGAGATGTTTTTCGATAAGTAATCTAATATTGAAGATTTGTTCTGAGGTACTTCTTTTTGGTCTAAAGCCAGCCTGTTCCTCTCACAAGATTTCTTCTGATTTCTGTTTTATTCTGTTCAAAAGTATCCTTAACATCACCTTACTTGGATGACTAATAAGGCTAATGGTTCTGTAGTTCTTGCACATTTTTAGATTTCCTTTCTTTGGAAGCGGTATTACTAATGACTGCGTCCATTCTTTTGGCCATTTTTTTGTACTCCATATCTTCTGGCAAATTGTTGTCATGATTTTTACTATATCTGGTCCTCCATATTTAAAGAGCTCTGCTGGGATATTATCCACACCCGGTGACTTCCCTCCTTTCATCGAACATACAGCCTCTTCCACTTCTTCCCGTAATATTGCTGCATTTCCGAGTTCCCTGTTTTCGCACTTAATGTTGTTTAATATGCCTAAGTCAGTGTCAAGTTTACAGTTATATAATTCTTTACAATATTCTGTCCATCTTCTCATTACAGCTGTTTTTTCATTGAGCAGAGCCCCATTGCTATCTTCTATGACAGTTACCCTGGGCTGTTGGGGTTTTGATAGTTTTCTTAATGTGTCAAAAGCTGCCTTGCTGTTACCTTTTATTAGCCCCGTATTAATGGACTCACATTGATCAGCTACCCATTTTTCTTTGGCCTGTTTCATTTTCTTCCTAATATTTTTATTCACCATAATGTATTGCCATGCTGCTTCAGGAACCTCTTTCTTAACCTTTTTCATTTCCCGCCGTGTATCACATAACTTCAGAATGTCATCTGTAACCCATGGTTTGTTTATTTTCTTTCTTTTACCAAGTATTTCTGTTGCTGATTCAATGAGCACGTCTTTCATGTTCTCTGTGATTGAGTTGATATCATCCTCCAAAAAGTTGAGAGCTGCGAATTTTCCTCCAACAGTTGCCTCAAAGATTCCCGCGATTTCTGGATCTTTCAGTTTGTCTAAATTGAATCTTAACTGAGAACATCTGTTTTGATTATAGTTCTTTTTAAGTTTAAGCTTGAGCGTCATCAATACCATGTAATAAGGCAGTGTAACAACTGAACTTGGCATATGTTTAAAAATTCATTTAGGCATATCATGTATGAAGTACGGCAGTACTGTGATTCAATCAATCAATACCCTTTAGCTCCCCAAGGAGCATAGGCATTCAACAAACACATGCCAAGTCTTCCTGTCCTGTGCCATCCGCTCAAGTTCTTTCCATGTTTTTCTCATCATTAGTACTGTGATTATAAGTGGAAATTAACATTATAGATGTACTCCTACTATAACTATTTCTCTAACTTTCTGGACCGCTCAGCCTCCCCCCCACCCACCCCTCCCCCCCCCCCCACCTCGCTACACCACTGTTAGAGAGACCCCTTCAGACTGTGAGGCCCTAAGCTGGAGATTGTTTAGCTTATGCCTAAATCCGGCCCTGCTTATGAGTGATATTTAGGTTGTGTGGTGAGCATTTTAAAAGTGTGAATAAATTATGAAAATTAGCTTAATAAATATGCAAAATATTGCAATTTAGATCACACCAGCTAATTGCTCCCCTCAAAATGCATTATACATGCTGTTATAATTAAAATTTATAACGATTATGTTGGTATAATAGGTAGCTCAACAGGGCTCCTTTTTTGTTTATTTTATATGGTGTCACTTATTAATACAGGAAGTGACGTCATGCCAATATGGTTTTCTGGCAGACGTAAAACTAATGAAGCAGATGTGAGGGGATCGTCTGCTGGGGTCTTCTTCCAAGTGTGAGGACGTATTTTATGGTGGCTCCAGATTTCGAAGTGTATGTCCGCTGTATGATTCTACTTCATGAGGCATCAGCAATGTGTGCGATTGCTAGATGAGATATTAATAGAAAGGAAGTATATTTTGAGCTCTACTTGATTCGCTCATGATTTCAACAATGTCGCGTTAGACGACTTCAGTGCGGACGCAAGACGGACAGAACAGTTCGCTTCTTGTATTATATTGACTGCCTAGGCCCTATGTATGGCCACTATTCAAGTATTTTAAATTGATGAACGTCTGTTATATTGGAGTAATGCATCGACAATAAAGTCTGTATCGTATCTGTCACTGGAGCATTTATTTGATGATTTACTGTTAGTGTTACACCTACTAGACGCATGCTTGGCCTATTCTATGAACATACCATTGATAACGCAACACATGCCAATTTTCATTTAAATCACATTGGCAGTGAATTTTTCATGATTTGTTTAAATTAAAGAACTCTGAAATTTGGATGTCCCTTATTGTACATGAAATAGCAAAAAATTTTTGTAAGAAGCTAACGAAGCTGTTTTATATCAGTTACATTCTTTGGTTGCAAGAAAAAGTCGGTAAGATAGTTAAAAAGTCAGCCAGTGTGAAATACGCAATCAAGAAAGACCTGTCTTTAAAAAATAAAACGAAACAAACAATATTAGAGAAAAATTATGATGCATATATACCTCTTTCAGAAGCCTAAGCAGAGATGAGAATAAGTATCAAAATGAAGGTGATAACTAATGCAGATCTATTATGTGTTCTTAGAGCATTATAAAAAATACTGCTGAAGAAGATATTAACATGTTAATTTCTTGCTTTTGAAGCAATGTAAAAATCAACATTATGCAAATTAGTATAAGAATTTGATTAATACATAGCAGAGTGAGTATTGCTGAGGCCAGCACACAAATAAAGTGCCTGAACACCATCATCATCACCATCAATATCATCGGGGAAGACAATTTATAGACTGCACTGTATTATTACTCTTTCAGTCGTCCTGAAAACAGAAAGGAACAAATTTAAAAACTGGTTTACAAATCTTTTATCCTTATCAAACAAACTAGTATTCTGGTATAAAAAAAATTACTGAGCTAAGGCTGCAAAAGGTAATTATTATTTTAAGTTATTAATATAAAAATGGTAACACATACACCAAAGAACAATGAACCAAGTTAGAGCTGCAATCGCTGAAAGCAGAATTTAATTATTTATAACTATGATGTCACCCTGTGTAGTTCCCGGGGGGGCTCTGAAGAACAATGATTTCCCGGGGGGCTCTGAGGAACAATGATGTCCCGGTAATTTTTAACAGAATTGAATGATATCAGATCATATGCCATCTCCACATGTCAGGTTGGCAGTAATGGATCTCCAACGACTTCTGTCTCTTGCTTTGATGGTACACTGATAGGTTCCTTCCTGTACATTTCTGGATCTTCACTTTATAGCACTGTCTAACTCCTTGCTTGCCTTCAGCTCTTCTGTTATGGTTTTCACCAAAGCGATATGCCTATTTGCCCTGTGAAGTTCCCGAGTATTTCACTAATGAGAAAGGACCACTGATTCCACCAGGCATGTTGTAAGAGGCAACTAAGGTGCATGGGGCTGGCAACCAGGCCATGTAAAACAAATTGCTAAATAAGCTACCACTGCAAGAGCATGTCAGAGTTGGGGCACTGTACGAAAGATGGCCGCCGACCGAGCAAAGTGGAATCAATTTGTTGTTGCAATACAAGACGCCACTAGGCGTAATGGCCACTGACTGCTTTGACGGTCGGCGGCAAAGGATCAAAGAAGAAGAAGAAGCAAGAATATGTCAGTACTTTGGTGCAGGCTTCCTGCATGGTGGTTGTTGCAGTGGTGGTCTATGCTCTATAAAGAACAAAACAAGGAAGGAAGTTATGGCAGTTTTATGTAACTGAAAGCCAGCTACCACAATAAACATGGGAAGCCAAGAGCCAGGGATCCAGATGTTCAGGATGACTCACAGTTCACTGGGAGGACAATATTAGACAATATCTGAAGGACTAAGGACTAGACTGGAACCAGGCCAATAGCAAGACAGCTGTTAGAAAAGTATGGCGCTAGCCTGTAAACCCCAGGGACGAACAGCAGCAACTAAGTAATCATCATCATCCTTCAGGGCCCCAAGGAGAACAGGCCTTCAACAAACTTATACCAAGTCTTCCTGTCCTGTGCCATCAGCTCAAGGTCTTTCCATGTTTTCTTTCATGTCTGTCTCCAGTTCTTTTCTCCATGTGTTCCTCGGTCTCCATCTCTAGAACCTCTCTTACCCTGGGGATTCCAGAGAAAGCACTGCCTGGTATTGCTATCAATAGGTTTCCTCAATATCCTATTCATCTCCAGCATCTTCTCATCTCTTGTTCCACTGGCAGAGCAGAACAGTAACTAAGTAGCAACTAAGTAAACAAAAGTAAAATAACTTGTAACTGACCCATTCATCATCACCAATTTCTGACTTCTCCTGAGTGCCTCCTTGATCACCCATGGAAGATTTAACTGCCATAATTTTATTTGTCCAGCTGCCCCCAGCTGTCTCATCCCCAACATAATTGCTTGCTGTTGCTGATGTCAGATCATCTCTTAAGACCAAACTCTCTGTTGGTAGAAAATTTAAAAGAGACATTATTAGGATGAAATCAATACAATGATTGCAAGTACAGCTAAGTCTTGTAAAGAAAGGTAAAGGTAGTCTCATAGCAGATACTGCCTTAGGGAAGTGAAGTGTTAGAGACAAACTATACCAAGTCTCAGCTTTATGAGGTGGTATGACTAGTTACCTTCCTCGCTGCCTCTGTTTTCCCTAACTTAACAGAAGAGTCAGGTCCCCATTTATAGCTGGGTAGACTGGAGAGTAACTTTACTGTGTTTTGAACATATGCCTGTCAAAAACACTGTTTTGAGAAGTGTTCTAATCACTCAGCAACTTGAGGCACATATCTTGTCGTACTGATGTCGATTTAGAGAATAAAATAATAAAGCATCCATACAGTCCTGCACAGCAGTGATCCTCAACCGCATCAGAAGTGCGAATATTTCTAACAGTTCTGCTAATTTCACTGAACCCTTCATCAAAATTATTTTACTAATGAGTTGTACTGATGACGGATTAAAGAGGATGTGGACATCTTAAAGGAGTATAAGGTGAAAACACTCAAGGCAACTTTTTGAGCACTGATTTTGAAACTAATAATATTTAACACAGCCACAAGGTGCCAGAAGTAAAAGAAACATTTTATGTTGGTCTGTTCATTTACATACTCTCAAGCGATAAATGACAGAGGCTATTGTCAGAATCAATAATTACTTACTTACTTACTCGTTCCCCTTCTACTGTGAGGTGTAGAGGTTTGAAAAAGAGAGCGCCATTCTATCTGATCGGCTGTCTTCCTCCTGGCCCATTTCCATTCTAGACCGCAGTCCTTCAAAGATTGTCTAATGTTGTCCTCCCAGTGGACTATAGGTCATCCTGGAGGTCTGGATCCCTGGCTCTTAGCCTCCCATACCTGTCGGGGCAGCCAATCTTCACCCATTCTGCAGACAGGCCAAACCATCTTAGTTAGGACTGTTCTACTTGAGTCTGCAGGGGTTGGGTTTTTAGGCCTTGACATATTTGCGGACTGTGTCTCTTCTTGTTACTTCAACCACCTTCCTCAGATACCTCATTTCTGAGGTTTGGATCTGGCTTTTGTGGGTTGTAGTCATTGCCCATGACTCGCATCCATATGTCAAGACTGGGACATAGGTGAAGCGGTACACAGCCATCTTCGTTTTCTTACCAACCTCTCTCTTGCTGAGGAATCCTCGATTTATGGCCTGAAAAAGTCTCCCAGCTGCTGCTTTTCGAGTTGCCAACTCTTCTTTCATGCCTCCCTTTCGGTCTATAATAGCTCTGAGGTATTTAAAGTGGTCGACCTGCTCCAGGACCTGTTCTCCCAGCTTAATCTGATGTCTTCTTTCTTCTTGTGATATCACCATGGATTTTGTTTTAGAGAATTGCTTATGACCATCCCTCTCTTCTCCAGCTCTTCCTTCCAGACTTGCAGGTTGAACTGAAGATGTGCCTCTGATTTAGCAATCAGGGCAACATGTTGCGTGGTGGTTTGCTCTGAACAATGTTCCATGTGATATGAATAAAACAATTATAAATTTCTGGCCATTGTTTTTTCATTGATATGTTAGTTTTTTTTGTTCAGTGATAGTGCATCGTGCCTTCGATGGAAGATTAAGCGAATGCGGGGGTGGAAGATTCCGAACAATAATTGAACCTTGGAATACGATTGATTTGATAAGTCATTTCATTGAGTCCGTACATTTAATCCACAGTTGTACACACAGGATGATCATTTCAATAGGGGTAGAGCATAAGTCCATATAAGTCATGCATAAATTAATCAATAACGTAGACTGCTGGTTTATGTGTCAATGTCCGTTTAAGGATACAATGCAGTATTGTCGTCAGAACATCACAGCTATATGCACGCGCAGCTAGACATGGCTACCTGCCGACAGTGAGACTGCGAGTCTGAATATTTCATATGAATTTGACGATTATTCTTCTCCTTCTGAGAATTCTAGTTAAATACTAACCTCCATAAATTTCCCTCTCATATAGAGTTCTAGGACTGACCCTGGTCCATCAAAAAATGCATATATAAATGGCTATATCATGCCATTGAATTGGAAGGTTAGAAAAAACGCAGCTATTCAGCTTGGCGGTCAAGTAACAAAGGGTCGCGTTTCTTAGTTACCGACTGTGTCCTAAACAACGCTATACACGTCATGATCGATCGTGTATGGAGCGTTCAGTAATTGAAACATCTATCGCAATATATTAAATGCCTTAACCTTTTACAATTGCACGTCTGATAACCTTTAGCAGACGGCGTTAATATCATATACCGTAACAATTCCCTGTACACCCGGGAAAAAAAAAATCGATAGATTTTTTTTCAAGATCTATCCGACTTAACAATTTTTCCAAAAAAATTTAACACAATTGTGACATATGGCCGACGATGTTCTGAGTAGAACCGTGTCGTGGTCATGTCAACCAACTATTTGTCATAGTCATCTAACATTAATCACATGATATATCAATTATACATATTATTATATCAACTAAATAAAATGTCCAATGTTAATAGTGAATGATAGAATTAAATGAAAGTAAGGTCTGTCGTATTAGTATGTCATATAGGAATTAATTTGACTAATTAAAATTAAATTAATGAATTAAACTAAGAGATAAATTATTAAGATTCTAATGTAACGCGATGTTATGAGAGAAGAAAAAACAAAATAAGTGAGAAGAAATAGAAAGAAAATTCGAATATAAGTTTAACTTAATTGTGTGTGTTAAGTGTTGGTGAATAATAACTATCTAATTTAACTAACTAAATAATGTATAGGTACATTAAAAAAAAAAAATATTAATCTAATACTTGTGTGAGATTTATTTTCTCTTTTCATAATTTCTTCTTTTTATATTTCGTTCTTTTTTTTTTTTTTTTTGTTCTCTTCATTTCATTTTTTTCTCACATTTCATTTTATTGATAATAATTCAATTAAGAAGTTAAGTTAACTAATGAATTAGTATAGGATATGATGATCCATCCGTAGTCTTGATCCTGATGAATTCTTTTAGGCAAAAATGTTCAAACGTTTACGTTGGAAAGAAATGTCATTTATCACAGCATCCAAGAATTAAGTGCACATAGGACAATAAGTTCGACTTGTCGTCAGATATTGTTCCATGATTGTTCAACGAATATTCATATATCGTGTATGGACGTTAGACGAAGTTTGAATGTCAATCTGTATACCTTGATTGTCTTTAGTTCCATTCTGTGATGCATATAGTGTTTATAAAGTTTAAATTGAAGGCAAGGTTAGTTCCTTTATAGTTGATATGTTTTAGGAATGTTAATGTTGATTATTCGTCGTCAATAGGATTACGTGACAACGCATCAGCCACAATGTTTTCAGTGCCAGGAATATGTTCAATGGAGAATTCAAATGGCTGTAGGATGATTGAATATCTGGCGAGTTTCTGGCTTTTATGATTAGATCGACGCAAGGATGCTACAGCACGTTGGTCCGTCTGTATGGTGAAGGGAGCACCAAGCAGGAACTTTTCGAGTTTAGTTATTGCCCATATCACAGATAAAAGTTCCTTGTCAACTGTTGAATACTTTGTTTCTGCAGGCTTTAGCTTTCTTGAAATGTATAAGGTAGGATGTAGAATGCCATCATGGTTCTGGAGCAGGCATGCACCAATGCCGTAGTTACTAGCATCTGTTCGTAAGAAAAATCTTTTGGAAGCATCGGGAAGTCTTAAAATTGGTTCATGCGAGAACAAATTTATAATTTTGTTGAAAGTTTCATTGCATGTACCAGTCCATGTCACCTTCACCGGCATGTCTTTCTTTAACAATGAAGACAATACAGCCATGATGGATGACAAGTTAGGTATGAATCTACTGTAATATTGAACAAGTCCTAACAAACTCCTGACCTGTTTCTTCGTCTGAGGAACTGCTATGTTTAGAATTTTGGAGACTGTACTAGGTAACGTTCGGATATATCCCGATCCAATGATATGTCCCAAAAAGGTTATCTCATTACACGCGATTTGCACCTTTGTAGGTTTAGCAGTTAGATGATAATTCCTTAGAGTGTCGAAAACATATCTAAGTCCCGAAACATGTTCCTCAAACGACGAACTAAACAAGCATATGTCGTCAATATATGTAATAACTTCTGGTCTACCTGATAAAATTTGTCGCATCAGGCGAATGAAGGTAGCTGGCGCATTAACAAGCCCAAAAGGCATCACATTCCACTGGTATAGACCTTGTGGAGTGGAAAATGCAGTGTAGTACTTAGCCTTTTCGGTCAGTGGTATCTGCCAATAACCTTTAGTTAAGTCTATCTTACTAAATATAGTTGCGTTGGATAGCCGTGGCAGTAAGTCATCGATAAGTGGATGTGGTTCGCTGTCAACTATAGTCTTAGCATTTAATTTTCTATAATCAACACATAGTCTGATGTTATTGTCCTTCTTCCGGACAATCACTAATGGAGAAGAGAATGGCGAATTACTAGTCTCAATGATTCCCAGAGACAACATCTGTTCAAGTTCCTTAGTAGTTTTAGCAAGGAAATGTAAAGGAACAGAATAGGGATGTACACGAATAGGTGTATCATCATTGAGAGTAATGTCATGACTGATAGCCGATGTGCGACCCGGGACATCGGTCAATACATCTGGATAAGATTGTAATAGATTAGCAATCTGTAGACGCTGTTGCGGTGTAACCGTTGAAGAGATGGTTACATCCCGCCAAGATTCAGTAGGTTGAACTACTGGTACCGGTAACGGTAACTGTACCTCAGGAAAAGAAGATTCTTCTTCCTGGATGACAGATAAGTTAGCATAATAACAAGTAGATACTGTGTTGTCATCTAGTTCATGAAAAATTGACTGTAAGTGTTCAGGACGTGTATGAAATTGCTTGAGCATGTTAATATGAAATATCTTTTTGTGTCCCTTGATATCTAAGACGTAATCAACGTCGGAAATTTTATCAATGACTTTGTAAGGACCATTCCAAGATATCAATAATTTATTGTTATTGTGAGGAAGTAACACATAAGCCTCGTCGCCTGGGAATAATTGGCGTAATCGTCGAGACCTATTTTGTAGAGATCGAGCCTTAGCTTTTGCAGCCTCAGAAGAAGCTGTTGCCAACTGGCAAGACTCAATAATGTTCTTCCGAAGATTAATCACGTACTCGTAAGATGACTGAGTGTCCTGAGTCATCTCCGCGTCAATTAATAAGTCTTTTATTAGTCCCATAGGACCTCTTGGGGGAGCACCAAAAACTAATTCAAAGGGAGAGAAGCCAGTTTGTTCATGCGGTACCTCCCGATAAGCAAATAGAACAGCTGGGAGTGCTCTGTCCCAGTCATGAGTGTGCTTAGCAGTAACCTTATGTAGTAGTTGTTTAAGTGTACGGTTAAGTCTTTCAACCGCACCATTACTCATCGGATGATAAATACTACTTAAATTCCTATCAATGTTCCAAGTTTTCATGACTTCCTTCATGGTGTCAGATATAAACTGTGACCCATGGTCTGATAAAAGTTTTCTAGGAAACCCTATTCTAGAAAAGATGAGATGTAGTGCATCAGCTACATCTGTGGTAGTGGTGGTCTTTAATGGGATGGCTTCTGGCCATCGTGTGCACAAATCAATGCACGTAAGGACGAATCTATGTCCTCTGGCCGATGGTAGCAATGGACCAATAATATCTATTGCCATCTTGTCAAACGGTCTTACTGAGATATCGCAAGCCTGAATAGGCGCCGTGTGAAAAGCTCCACGTGCTTTCACTTCTTGGCATGTAGTACAGGAACGTACATACTGCGAGATATCTCTTGACACTCCTGGCCAAAAGAATGAAGACAGTACTCGAGATCGTGTTCGAGTATATCCCATATGTCCAGCACAATGTGAGTCATGTGCATGTTGAAGAATGTACCGTCTAAAAGTATATGGGACCATAACTTGTTGTTTCATTTGTGATTTGTCATTAAAACATCTAATCAATATGTCATTTTTAATAACAAAACAATGTTTGTTATTATTACCTGAGGATAGATTGTCAACTTTATCAACCAGCTTAAAAAATTTTTTTAAAGATTTATCCTCTTTTTGTTTGGTTGCAAATGTTTCCCTGTCAATAGGTGAATTGACTACAAATTCCTCTTGGTTGTCTGCATCCATTTTATTATCATCAACTTTCTCCATGAGTTGAGTCTGCGCTCTAGTCGTCACGGCGTTTCCAGTGCATAGGTTATGTTTCTCCCATTCTATAATCTCATCTGGAGTACAATCTTTACTGCCGTGTATACGACCAACCATCAGATCAGCTATAGGCTTTTTTAGCATACATACTTTTACGTTCCCTGTGAAAAAAGGTGTGTTAACATGAATAATAGCTGTGGGGTAAAAACTCAATAGTTCCCCCAAAAGTCATGCAACGGACATATTCCCCCGTTGCACAGCTAGGATGTACCAGCGACTGTCGTACACCAATCGTTGTGGATCCTGAATCCCTCAGCACTGAGACGACGGATCCATTAACTAATCCCCTGTTAAAAATTAGTAGGCCTGTTCCATCGTTGACTGCAAGACCTACCTCTGGTGTAATATGTCCGCAGTTAAGCACTGTTTCTTTCGCCTTCTGAAAAATAAGATTGCATTGTTGGCAACTATTTGCCACATTATAATTAATAGCAAAACATGCAGCAGAAGACTGTGTTGTATTATTGTCAAGTGGGACCTGAGCTATAGGGGTAGTATTATTTGTAACTGCTGCCCCTGTATTATGGTTGTAATGAGATGATCCCCGAGAATGAGATCGATTCCGAGTATAATTGTTAGAATTATCTCGTCGTCCTCTATAGTAACTATTATCTCGATGTCTCGAGCCATGATTATTACCATTCCAGTTACTATTATTATTGGGAGTATGTGATCGATTATAATGAGTGTTATGTTGACCATTGTGGTAGTTTGTTTGAGGTGAATAATTTCTATCTCGTGATCTACCTCTGTTGAACTCATTTTTATTGTTGAAATCATTATTATATCCCTTCTGAAAGTGAACATTGTGATTTCTTTGGAACCTGCTTCTGTCTACACTGTGATGTCTTTGTTTGTTATTATGATTGTAGGCCATATTAGACGCCACAGGTAGAGGTTCTCTTAATGAGGAGTTAGAAATGGTTGCATTCGGATGTGCCGAACAGTAGTTTAAAGAAATTTTTTCTAAATCGTCCATAGTACCTGGTTTACGCTCCTGCAAATATGCAAAAAAATGGCTGGCTAACCGAAGATAATACCTTATCCCGTAGTAGTAAATCAACTAATTTGTCGTATGATTTGTTGACTTCTGCCAGTTCAACCCATCTATTAAATGTATTGCGTATATTCGCAATGAATCCTGCAAAATCTTTTGGAGATTCAGGTAAAATTCCCTTAAATTTCAACCTACAGTGTTCCTCGTCCAGGTGAAACCTTCGTAAAAGCAAGGACTTAATAGCACCGTAGTTATTTGCTATTGATGGGTCAGCATTTTGAGAAGCCGTCAATGGTTCTCCAACCAAGAATTCATTTAACTTGAGTACCCATGACTCTTCAGGCAAATGGTTTGTTTTGCAAGTCTGTTCAAAACGTGACAGGAACGATGAAAGGTCGTCCACGTTCAAGTTGAGAGTGGGTAATTTAAAGTTGTAGAAATGTTTAGTTTGGCTGGATGATGATCCATTTTGTGCGTTATTATTCTGGTTTGCATCAGCACTTTGTGCTTGTAATTTTGCTGTCTCCAATTTAATACGCGCCAATTCCATTTCTTGTTGTAAAATAATTTCCTCTCGTTTCAATTTATTCTCTTCTTCCTGTTGAGCAATTTCTCTTAATCTATTTTTCCTTGGCAATTTGCTTCATCTCACGTTCCTCTTCCTCTTTCTTTAATGCAGCCTTTTGTTCTGCTTCTTTTCTTTCATATTTTTCCAGTTCTGCCTCAGCAAACTGACGAAGTTCTTGAGATTTATAACCATATTCCCGACCAATTTTAACGAAATGGTCTATAGTAAGCATTTTGACTTTTATCTGTAAGTAATTATTGATAATTACTGATTAAAATAGTCAATAGTAGCTTCAGAGTAATTATTATACTTACTCAACTTAGAAATATTCAATATAAATAATCACAATAGTACTGAACTCTAATGTCTAAGTTCAACTAATAGACAATATTTTGTAACAATATTGTATCTAAATAATACTATATCATAAATAGTTATGATATCTGTTAACTATTATGTAATTACTTCACACAATTAATCTCAATATCCAATAATGTTGGGTATGATTCCTAGTAATTATATTGTTCAATGTACTAAGTCACTCTCTTAGTACCAGAAAAAGTATATTAAATAATATACAATGGGTCTATTACCTCAAAGGTAGCTATAAGATTATTTTATTTTGTCAATATATATATTATATTATTATGCCCTAGGCATCTATTATAAATTGTAGTGCTACTTTCTTGGACTATCACTGCATAATTATGCAATGTCCCATATTAACCTTAAATATCAGAAAAAATTAATTAAATTAAATTACAAGGGTATTATTGCATATAATATCATATTATTAATGTAGTATTAATATATATCATGAGGACAAACAAAACAATGATGCAACTAAAGGGTACAAACAATGTTAAGACGCAAACAAGACATTTTCACAATTAAAAATGAATTTATGAACTAAATAAAACAAGCGGAAATGTCACAAGCCAAATGAAGGGTCAAGGTCTGACCCGAGGTCAACTTAATATTCAAAGTACACAAAAAAAAAAAATGACTGCAAAAAAATGATGACATCACAGGACTCATAACGGACGAAAATTTAACAATCATCAAATAAATGATAGTAAGAGGAGACTGGACGAAATAGTTAACAAACATGATACAAAACTAAAAAAAATTGTTAACTGAGTACGAATAAAATACGCCAGTTATCTATGGAACGGTACAGCTAACACAAATCGTCAAACGGTAGCAGATTTGGACAGACAGTCCAATGGCAAACCTCAATGGGGCTTCCAAAGGTGCAATCGTTTAACTGCCCTAAGAAACGACCGAAATCAATTCAGGCATCGTGAGAGCCACAGAATCTTATTTCGGTTCATCCTCCCTACCTCCCACGAATTAACAACACATTAAGACAACAAAAAGTACATTAAACATAGGTAAAAAACATGCCGATGTAGGCAGAGGGCATGGACTTAGTAGCACTGTTTGCAATAACAACAGTTAAACACCTAGACTTATCTTTTCCGTTGCTTAGATCAGTGCTAGAGGTCGTCAACAGCTAGGCCTGTGCCTTTGACTGTCTGCTCCTGATGGGCAGGCAACGGTAGTCCATCTTGTGCATCTTGATCAATTTGAAACGAACTAGAGAGGCGTTGAAAATATGTCTTCTCACTGCGACAATGCAACAGTGACGTCATGTTGCTATTCATGATCACGTGCGTCACGTCAGCTTCGTAATGATCATGTGATCGAAACTTGATCGTAAATATTTCATTCGAAAGTCATGAAAAAATTTTTGGTTTTTGGTTGTTTTTCGTCCCCACACTGGCCACCACTGTTGCGTGGTGGTTTGCTCTGAACAATGTTCCATGTGATATGAATAAAACAATTATAAATTTCTGGCCATTGTTTTTTTCATTGATGTGTTAGTTTTTTTTGTTCAGTGATAGTGCATCGTGCCTTCGATGGAAGATTAAGCGAATGCGGGGGTGGAAGATTCCGAACAATAATTGAACCTTGGAATACGATTGATTTGATAAGTCATTTCATTGAGTCCGTACATTTAATCCACAGTTGTACACACAGGATGATCATTTCAATAGGGTAGAGCATAAGTCCATATAAGTCATGCATAAATTAATCAATAACGTAGACTGCTGGTTTATGTGTCAATGTCCGTTTAAGGATACAATGCAGTATTGTCGTCAGAACATCACAGCTATATGCACGCGCAGCTAGACATGGCTACCTGCCGACAGTGAGACTGCGAGTCTGAATATTTCATATGAATTTGACGATTATTCTTCTCCTTCTGAGAATTCTAGTTAAATACTAA
The DNA here is from genome assembly GCA_024509875.1 of Oreohelix idahoensis. Taxonomy (NCBI): domain Eukaryota; kingdom Metazoa; phylum Mollusca; class Gastropoda; order Stylommatophora; family Oreohelicidae; genus Oreohelix; species Oreohelix idahoensis. The sequence continues at coordinate 18,745 of JAMPIV010003401.1, read as the reverse complement.
CCTCCATAAATTTCCCTCTCATATAGAGTTCTAGGACTGACCCTGGTCCATCAAAAAATGCATATATAAATGGCTATATCATGCCATTGAATTGGAAGGTTAGAAAAACGCAGCTATTCAGCTTGGCGGTCAAGTAACAAAGGGTCGCGTTTCTTAGTTACCGACTGTGTCCTAAACAACGCTATACACGTCATGATCGATCGTGTATGGAGCGTTCAGTAATTGAAACATCTATCGCAATATATTAAATGCCTTAACCTTTTACAATTGCACGTCTGATAACCTTTAGCAGACGGCGTTAATATCATATACCGTAACACAACATCATAGGCAAATGCCAGCGCTGAAATACAAACCTGTATCATTCCAGTACCCCACTGAATATTTTCTTGTCCTCTCCCTACATGTTTTGATGACATCATCCATGAGGAGTATAAACATATATGGTGACGGGATATCACCTTGTCTCACACCAGTAGTGGTACTGAACTCTTCTGACTTACGGTTTGCGTCCTCACATAATTTCTGCAAGACTTATAGAAGCTCTGTATAGCACTTATCAGAGGTGCTGGAATGTTCTTCCTTGCCAAGCCAGAATCAATAATTACATACTTTAATATAGCATTCGATCGAGTCTGGCATGAAGGCTTATGGCAAGTAATGAGAAAATTCAATTTTGATACCAACATCATAGATATCATTGAAGCACTATACAAGGACGCAAGCAGTGCTGTTTTTGTAAGCAACGACATTGGAGAATTTTTCAAAACAACTGTAGGAGTTCGCCAAGGATGTAGCCTGTCACCAGTGCTCTTTAATATATATCTAAAACATATTATGCAGGAGGCTCTCTACGATTATAAATCAACCATATCGATTGGAGGCCGACCTCTGTGCAACCTACGTTTTGCTGATGATATTGATCTGATAGCTGGATCAGAATCAGAACTTCAAGACCTTACCTCTAGACTGGAGAAAGTAACAAGAACGTATGGGATGGAAATTAATATAGAAAAAAGCAAGATATCGGTGAATAGCCATAAGAAACATGTTCCGACCAACATTACGTTAAATGGGCAAACGTTAGAAGAAGTTAACACCTTTAAATATCTCGGGTCCACTATATGTAGTGATGGAAGATCAATTAAAGAAATCAAGACAAGACTTGAGATGGCCTCAGCTGCCATGACAAGGTTGAATGTGATCTGGAAAAGTAACATCAGTTTTCCTGTGAAGATCAAATTATACAAATCACTTGTATTATCTATTCTCTTGTATGGGTGTGAGGGCTGGACACTCACTGCAGATACGGAGCGAAGGATTCAGGCTTTCGAGCATAAATGTTATAGAAGAATTTTGCGCATTTGCTATAAAGAGCACAAAACAAATGTCTATGTTAGAGAGAAGATAAACACCTATGCAGGCCACCAAGAACCACTTTTGTCAGTAGTGAAACGTCGAAAGCTTGCCTGGTTTGGGCATGTAACTCGTCATGACTCCCTTTTGAAAACGATCCTTCAGGGAACAGTCGAAGGTAAACGGAGAAGAGGAAGGCAGAGAAAATCCTGGGCTGATAACATCAAAGAATGGGCAGGACACGGTTTTTCCACACTTGTACGCATTGCTGAGGATAGAGAGCAGTGGAGGACCCTGTCTGCTGATGCTTCCACCATGGCACCCCTACGACCCATGACGGGTTACGGGCTGAGATGATGATGAGATGATGAATATAGCATACAATGAAATTTCAGTACTGTAAGATGTAACCATAATTTAACAAGATTTTTTTTTTTAAACTAATAATACATTAGAAGAAATTTTTTCATTACATTGCAAATATAATACTGCTTTTATCCTTTTTTAAGCAAAAGTTTTTATTGCACATATCACAAAATTTTGAATTCTTCTTAAATAAATGCAGTTAATGCACATTGGATCCTTAGCCCTTGACTGACAAAGCAGTCAGTGGCCATCACACCTAGTGGTGTCTTGTAGGGCATCAGCAAACTTCCCCCATTTTGCTCGGTCAGTGGCCATGCTTTGCACCGTGCCCAAATTCTGGTTCATGTTTTGCATCTCAGCCTCCACTGTTCTCTGCCAGGTTGTCTTTGGTCTGCTTCTCTTTCGCCGTCCTTCAGGGGTCATTAGCATAGCAGTTCTGGTGATGGTGTCAGAGTCCCCTCTGAGGACATGGCCAACCCAGTTCCAGAGTCTGTCCACAACGATGGTGTGCATGCCTTTTTTACTGCACTAATGCTTTGTTTATAATACCTTATGAAGTCGCTACCCAAAATATTTAAATCATTTGGAGTTTAAATGCAAATGATGACAACATGACTGTTAATGGTAGCCATGATCATTTCATTATAAGATTATTTTAGATAGATTTCTTGAAAAAAAAATTGTTTTACATGACGGTTACTCAGTAAATAATATTACATGCATTGTGTAACCATTAACAGTATACTCATAATATTTTGTGAAATATTTTAGCACCTGCCTTAAAGAAATGCCTTACCCACAAAAGGATTGTTCCCTGCAGTTTTAACTCTTATAGGAACATCATTAAAAAGTTCTATCTTGTCTCGATCTTCCTCTCTCATCAGCAGAGTTATATCACCTTCTGAGAACTTCTCAACAAATTCTGCAATTATGGCACTGATTTTTGTGTTTTGGATAGCTTTCTTTACTTCGTCAACAGAAAGTCGGTCTGTCTTGCCTTTGGCCTTGACCTCTGAAATATGGCACCAATTTTGTATTAATTAACTGAAACTCTACAGTGTGATAGAAAAGTCACCACCTATTTTTAAATTGTTATTTCTTTGCATCTATCCCACTAATTTACATGAAACAATGTCAAGATAAAGAGAACTGAATGCAATTTTATTAAATAAAATGCTATATAACAGCAACATTATAGCTCATGAGATCCGGACTGTTTAACACGACTTCATAGCAGGCAGCAATGTTTGATGTCTATTGTAACATCCATTTTAGATTTTATTTTAGTTTTATATTGTTTCCAGTAAAAAGAAATAAACAATAAAATTTAATAATCAAATCACAGTTACTGCTCCTTACTTTGACTTTTATTCCAAGTAGAACAGTAAGGTCTGTATTGTATCCAATAGATACAAGTCAGGATATGCAAATGTAAAAAAAAAAATTTTGGAGTGACTTTTCAATCACCCCAGTACACAGTCTTAGATCAAACACTATATCTTCCCCACAAGTAATGGTTTGAAGAATACTTTAAAAATGATATTTCATTATCAGATTTTTTTCTGGCAATCTGCAATTCATGGCCTGATAAATATAAATAAATATTAGACAAACATAAAGGTATGTTTTCAGGCACTCGTAAGAAATAAAGAAGTAGAAAACTAGACAACAGAAAAAACAACAGATGTGAGTGGCTTACCCAGGACTCGAACACAGGACCTTCCATGTGACAACCCCGCCTAGCTATACTGTAATCAGCACTTCTCAAGATAACCTTATTCACATGAGATATCCACACTAGCACATAATGTTGAACAGTGGCACACTAAGAGGGATGTGAGGAAGGGGGGTGGGGGGGTGTCACCCCGGGTGACAGCCAGAAAGGGGGTGCCATCGAACACTATTATGATAGTTTTTACTATTGAAAATGTACTTGTGTGTTTCTTTGTGGGAAGGGGGTGCAAAATGTAGGATCCACCTCGGTAGCCAGATACTTTAAGGATGCCCCTGGCCTTGTTCATTTATGAGATATCCACACTAGCACGTGATGTTGAACAGATTCTACTATTTGCACAAAAACAATTACATACACACACCACACAAGTACACATACATTCACTACTCACTGGCTCACTCAATCTTTCATTTATATACAAACAAACCAGATGATAGTTCTGGAGATATGAGCAGAATACTCACAAAAATTAGTAAACTAGTTAATAAACAGAATATAGAAGAAAGTGTTTTCAATCAATCAGTCAATACCCTTTAGATCCATGAGGAGCATATGCTTTAAAAAAAACTTATACCAAGTCTTCCTGTCACGTTCGATCCATACAAGGTCTATGTCTTCCTAATTTTGATTTCTGTCTCCAGATCTCTTCTCCACGTGCTCTCCCATCTCCCTCTACTTCTTCTGGTCTGGGAATTTCAGAACAAAGACTGCCTGGTAATGCTTTCAACAGATTTCCTCAATGTATGTCCAAACCATCTTCTTATCATCTTTTGTTCCACTGGCAGTTGTCTGGCTCTTGTCATCCCAGAACCATCTGAGATAAGAACTGGAGTGTGACATGTATGCCTACTGAACCACTTCTCATCTAACAGGCTATAGATTGCATTATGAAACATCCACAAAGGCAAACAGTCATGGAATTCAGAAAACTCTGATTAAACAGCTAGTTGATCTAGATTTTGCAGATGACCTGGCTCTTCTGTCCCATAACCATAACCAGTTGCAAGACAAAATGAAAATATTTGATGAGAGAGGTCACAGTATGTGGGTCTTAAAATATATACAGCAAAAAATAAAGATTGCAGGAAACGATAATAAGACTGCACTGGAAGATGTAGAATCATATATAAATCTTGGCAGAAATATAGACAAAATTAGAGGGACAGACAGCGATAGCAAAATTAAATACAAAATGCAACAGGAGATTTCATTATACTAGGCAATATATAAAATCAAAGAATCCAACACAAAAATTCAGAACCTTCAAATCACATTCCAAGTCTGGCTCTGAAACATGGAGAACAACAAAAACAACCAACCAAGAAATTACAACTTAATAAATGGATGCTTGTGTAAAATAGAAGGATTTAAATGGTACGACAAGGTCTTCAATATGGAACTGATGACAAGAATTATTAAGTGCCAATGGAACACGAGATTAGCAGAAGACACTGGCAATGGACAGGACAAAGACTGAGGAAACCTACTGATAGCATTACATGGTAGTCCTTGTTCTGAAACCCCTAGAGTAAAAGAAGTACTGGTCCATATTCTTTTATCCAAACACCCAAAAACCGAAATATTTAGAAAATCAAAAGTTTTTTTTTTTTGCTGACTTTGGATGAAGTTCGAACACATTTTGGGCTACTTTTCAAACGTGATTTGGGCGACATCTAGAAACTAAAAAAAAAAAAAATCAGGTTTCTAAAACACAGCTGTCCTGGACGATTTTGGATAACAGGATACGAACCTGTAGAGGGTGACCAAAAAAACACATGCAGAAGAGGACTGGAGGCAGAAATGAAAGAGATTAAGACACTGAAGGACCCTAAGTGAACATGGCAGGAGGACTTGGCGTGATTGTGTAGAAGGCCTATTCTCTTAAAGGAGCTGGAGGGTACTGAATTGACAACTGAGGTACTTAAAAAAAAATGGCATCGAATACACACCATATGAAGAGTTGAGATATCCTGTTGATACTTTGGTGGTGTCACTGAAGTTAGGTTCTACTTCTGTCCCATTAGCATCAAATTTTCGCCTGTGTGCTTTCTCAATCTTGGTGAACAAAAGGTAGTATCTTGCCTTGGAGATCAAGAATATGGTCAAGTGTTATCAACTGTAACACTAAACATCTGTGTAAACTATGCCATTAGACAAATCAGCTTCTAAACATATGTCTAAAACTTGATACATTTTACCAAACAAAAAACATTTTCATAAATATATATTTATATAATTTACTTACTACTACTTACTTAGTCATGCCTCTTCTACCCTGGGGTGTAGAGGTTTACCAGAAAGAGCACCAAAATATTTATATAACTAATAATTATAATTAACCCAGTTTTTGCAGGTCTAAGATGTGTGCGCAGTACACAAATTTATATTTTTGCTCCAATTACAGGACTTACGGTGAAAATGAAGTGGGAAGGTGCTGGTGGAGTGTTATGATGTAATCAGTAGTGCACCATACACATGGATCAGCTATGCTATCATTTGTCAGCACCACTTTCACTTTATGAATCACAAGGTACTTCAGATGAGAAGCCTACCAATAATTCACCATCAAAACAACTGAGTCCAAAGTTCACTACAGCCTTTTGTTCTCCCAAAAGTTCTGGGCATGAATTGTATGTCAGAAATATATTTTGTATCCCCTCTAAATGACACAGCTCATTCAAGTGTTACTGGTGTCAAAAGGTGAACCAAGAAAAGTAACACTGTAATCTACCAAGCATGTTGTCAGAGATGACAAAAGAAGGTTGGGCATGAGACCACTTAGCCTAACTTGTAGAAAGGCCATAAAAACTTCAACAACATGAACAAATCATACAAAGCAAGTACCGTATATACTCAATTATAGGTCGAGAAATTTATTGCTATTTTGAACCTTAAAAAAATATTACCCCGACTTGTAGTCGAAACAAACAAAAAAATAATAAAAATTCATGAAATAGGTCAGTGTCGCACACATCCCTTCCCCTTCCCCCGCGGTATATACTGGATTGCATTCCGTAGGCAGAAATGCGGGACAATATTCCCACTTTTCATGCAAACAGAGGCTAAGCCCCCCGCCCGTTTCGTTGTACAAGTGCGGACATCTCCGCTCCCACAACTTTCAAGTTAGCAGTTGTGGAAGGAGACATGGTAGGGATGTGACAAAGCTAGTAAACAAAACTGGCTACATGTGTGGTTACCGATGCGATGACTAGGATTTTTTTCACCGCAAATAGCGAGAAGTTGATATAATGTGCTGTGTTAAAAATACTGCATGACTTCGTGACTTTAGCATAGTAGCACCTTCAGTCATTACTATAGGAATGTGCCCCTGAGGCCCTCAGCTATTTTTTTCCTTGGGTTCCTTTCAGCATGTTCTTTTCCCTTCTGCTTGTTGTGAGAGCTTCTTTTCGTCCAATCTGAGGTGGTGCGATCGACAGCTTCGTCCTCCCAGGCTCCAGTGCCTTCATGTCTCTCTTGCACACATCTTTTTTTAACCTCATCTGCGGTCGCCCAGGTGTTCTGTTGCCAGCTGCCAGTTGTCCGTAGAAGATATCTTTAGGGATATGACCATCTTCCATGCAGCGGCCATAGCCAAGCCAGCGTAGTGATGAGAACATACACGATGATATTTAATATAAGGGTTTGTGATGTCATTATCATGGAAGACGAGGTGTTTAGTTGCACCTTATGGAGTAGGAAAAAATAACTAACAGCACACATATATAATGTGGCGCTGCTTTGCAGCGTGGCAAGTAAAATCAATTTTTTTTTTAAACTATTGTATCAGATGTGTCACACTGTCCATTCATAAGCTTCTAGGCTCAGCCCTTACACTTTTTTGTTTATCTTCCTAATTACCCTACCCACTCTTCGCTTCATCCTTACATTTCTATGCACTGATATTACAGAATGCACAGATATAAACATGACATACATTAGCTGCATCCACCAGACACGCACTTCCTGCGGTACGCTATATTTTTAAGGCAGAGCTTAAAATCCCATGCTCGCGAAAGCGGGAAGCCAACGAAACACAAAACTGGTATCCTTCAGATATAAAGTTGCTGCTTCATTAAATGTTTTTAATAAAATATCTTAAATAATGCATTACAAATGTTTGAATCAATTTCATTAGGCTGTTAACTGTGGTAAAATAAAAGCATACACTTATACAAGTTACAAACGATATTTGGTAAATAAAAAATGTCCATGCTGCTTTCATACTTCCTGCCATACGTACACCAGCATTGCACAGTTGTTTAAATCATTTGTTGTAAATACACAGACATTTAGTTTAAAAAAAACATTTGTCCGGAATGTGCTTTTACAATGAGCTTGAAAAAAAAGCGTACTTCTTACGAGGCCAGCTTTAAACTGAATGTGATCGAATTTGCAGAAGCCGAGGCAATTCCAGTGCAATACAGGAATTCGGAATCACTGAAAAACATGTTCTAGATTGGCATAAAATAAAAGAATCATTGCAAGAAATGCCGAAAATGAAACAAGCAAGGAGAGGGAACACCTCGTCATTTACGGCTCTTGAAGAAGAAATAAATGAATGGGTTTTAACTCAGCAGTAAAATAGTTGCATCATTACTCGAGGATCAATTCAAATTCGCCCCCGTCAACTAAAAAGCAGTGGAAAATATCGCAATGTGCCATAAATAACTACCTTTCTTGCATCTGTTTTTTTTTTTTAACTTCGATTTATAATCTGGTCATTCATTTGGAAGGTTTTTAAGTCCTAAAGTCTAGGGGTCGATTTAAAGTTGGATCGACCTATACTTGAGTGAACCCACCAACCGAGTAGTTACAGATTACCTTAAATAGGTGCTTGCAATGGAAGGATTGAAATGGTATGACAAGTTTACCAATGTGGAACTGAAGAAAAGACCCAGAAAAATAACACTGGAACACGAGGTGAGGACAAGACACTGGCACTATGTAACAAACACCCTGAGGAAACCAGCAGATAGCATTACAAGGCAGTCCTTGTTCTGCAATCCCAAGGGTAAAAGAAATAATAAAGGGAAAGTGACGAGACAGGTCTATGGGGAATCAGAGACGTAGCAGATAGGGACAAATAAGACCTGCAGAGACCATGAAAAGTATAAGAAGGCATGCCAATGAACGTGTTGAAAGCTTATGTCCCACATAAGTTGAACGGTAATGATGGTGATGACACTAACTACTGCAAACTCACTACATAATTATACATTTAAACCACCATGCTTGTGTTACACTGTTCCAGTTAAGGTCAAATAATAACGGCCACAAGCTAAAATTGCCCCATGTAGTTTCCCTGGCTTCTCTGAAGTTACAAAGAAAGAATATGCCTCAGGCATGTCATACGAGGCAACTAATTTGAGGTTGTGCACGGGGCTGGCAATCTTGTAAAACAAATTGCCACAAAAACCACTACTTCATGCAATCTTTCTGCAACGGCTGCAGTGGTGGCTCCATGTTTTTGTGAGGAATGCAGAGCCAAATGATGATGACGACAAGCTAAAATTAAATCTTTATTGTAACTATTTAACTTCTGTTTTACTTCATAGAGGCTTCCTCTGTATAATTCAGAATTATTTCCTTCAGGAGTGGCTGACAACAACAAAATTACTCAGGCATACCTCTTTCCCAAAGCTTATTAAGACTAACCTGAGTTGGGCTTGTATTTTCTCTAGATTATGTGAATGAGTTCATTAAAAAAACCCATAGAAAGTGTATAAAATTCAAATGGCAGCTTTCACTGACTCACCTTAGGTGCTGCTGTCTCCGGGGAACTCGTAATGCTGATTCTGGCCTGACCGAGTACTTTGCCTTCGAAGATAATACCAGGCTGTTCTCTAGAATAATAAAAAATTTTAATATTACAGGCTAAAATACTATCACTTCTCCAGACTTTATAAAATGGGAGTGTTATATTATTACAAAATCATTTCTTACTTTATTTTCTTACATTTGTGTGATACTAAGTTAATAAAATCATGTTTGTTAAGAGAATTTCTGGTCTGTTTTCTGTCATTTTTTGGTCTTCTTTTTTTTTTTTTTTTTTTTAAATTTTTGAATATATTTGATTACAAAATTGATTGGTTATAGAAGACCAGCTTTTTTTATGTAAGTTTTTTTTTATTGAAATGAAGCATAGTTCACATATGTGTGATTTCATCCAAACATGTTGCCCCTATGGTTAGGGTTAGGATTCCAGTTAGCTTTAGGATCCCTAAACTTACCCTTTATTACTGCGTTTCTGAATTCTTTTTTAAACACACATCCCAATGTGAATTCTGCATTGAGCACGCATCCCATTGTTCTTAATTTTAGCAATTTTTTTAAAATGTATAATTATTTTTCCAAAGGACATATTCACTAATAGGATGTTGTTATAAAGCATTACAGAAGAGTAGCCTGAAGGCAAACGGGCAGAGGATGACAAAACAGTTGAAATGAAGAACAGTGGGACATGTGTTTGATGTCATTCAAATAAGTCACATATGTTTTTAGGATTAGGGTTAGGTTTAAGATTCCTAAACCTTATTACAGCATCTCTAAAAGCTTCTTTAAGGTCGTATCGAATATACATGGGATGTGTGTTCGATTTCACCGAAAGGTTTATTGATCTAGCGGCCAATTAAGTCACACTCATGATACAGCCTTTAACAAAAAATAGAATTCAGAGACGCAGTAATAAATAGCATATTCTTATCAACTCATTCTTATCAGCGTCAAACATGTCCCTAACCAAAGCACAGGAGCGGCAAATCATAAGAAAAGCCATTTATGTTACCAGGAGAGGCAGCATGAGAAGTGATGACATCAGAAAAATTGTAGGTGCTAATTCCTGCATCAAGTAGGTCTATACAGATAGACAGAAAATTAAGTGGTTTAGCCATCTCATGAGAATGGAGCCTGCTGAGGTATACTACACGCCTACAATAGGAGAAGATCAGTAACACAAATGTTTTACAACAACATGGGCTCACAGCAGCCAGTACAATATACTTGGTTCAAGCACACAAACTTCAGCTACTCACTTTGCTTCGCGGCATGAGTGCAGCGAAAAAAGTTTTTAAAAAAAAGTAAAGTACTACAAAGTGCAGATGGTGGCTGATTTGATTGCACATTAAAATACATCAAACTGAAAGATCTACAAGATAATTTATGTCTTTGCCTCTCATTTAAAAAAAGAATATAATGTTCAACCCTTGATGGGTTATAATTAGGACATATAGTGTAGTTAATTAACTATTCAGATAGTAATTTTGATTTCCAAAATCAAAATATGGTATCATCTCCCCACTTCACTCCACTCAGTTCAAACAGAGTAAATCAAACATGTAAAACTTTGTGAATGTATGTGTGTGTGTGCTCTCCCTTTTCCAAAACAAAACAAAACACAACCCCCCCCCCCCCCCCCCCCCAAAAAAAAATATCCCAACAAATAAACAAAACAAAAAACAGTCTCTCACAACTGCCATGTTGTTAACAAGGGAGAGAAAGGTAGGAAAGACCAGGGTGTCTGGGATGACACCCAGTCCACCAACCATCTGTCATCATCAACAAGCAATACAAGACCCCCTCCAGAGTCTCACTTTCCAATCACTGATCCTTATATATTAATTTTTGTTCGTGTTATATACTGTTTCACTATTTTGTGCAATTCCCCAGATCTGTCTACTCTCAACACCTGTTCTTCAGTTATGGATGAATCACACGCCCGCAAATAATCTATTATTGGTTTTCTCTATTGTTCATACCTCCTACATTTTAGTAGCAAATGCTCTACATTATTTTCCTCTAGACACTCTGCACAGTAAGGTTCTTCTATTCTAAAATAGCTCATTCCCAGTTGCAGTCTAAGAAGTTTCTTATTGCTAGGAATGTTTAGTTCTCTATATACCTAACACGTACTTGTTGGAGCCCAGAACAATTTATATGCATGTCTGCCCTTCAGGCTTCCATCCCATGCCACTGTCCATTCATCTTTTATTATTCTTTTAATAAAGCTTTTGATCTCTGTTTTACTCATCCCCACATTTATTTGGTTTTTATTACATCTTACCCCCACGGCGACCGTTGCCTCAATTGGCTGTTTGTGGTGTACCCGGAAACGGGGCCTCCCAGTACTGAGGCACAGTTAAGTCCCCGATGTCACTTATCGGTGCAGAGTTGAGAGAGATGGCTGAGCATCACAATCCCCCTGTGTTGCAGCATGATGAGAACCCAGCATTGCACATTGAGCTTGGGGGGATCACTTGGGCACCAGACTTAATACTGGCTCTTGACTGGATGGCCGCATGCAGGAGATTTCTACAATGGAGGGTTGGCAGGTGGTGGGTATCTGGAAGTGGCTCTGTGCAGGACGTGAGGATTCCTTGGGAGAGCCCAGAACCAGAGCACAGCATTGTGCAAGCTCTGCATAGTTGGAGAGCCCCCTGGATGACGGGGAATGCACAGTGTGCTACCCCACCTATCCCCAACTGCTAACTTAGAACCAGAAGTGGGGTCCTCTGTATGCGTGCCAGGCCAGGATAAAATGCCTGGGAAAGAGACTGGAGCTCAGAACTCCCTAACTCAAAGTTGCAGGATGGCAGAAAAGCCATGGGAAAGACAGGGCTATTTTGAAGATAACACAACCATATTTTCACCATACGAGCTCGGACGCCGCCTCGTAAACAAGGTCCGCGCAGAGCAGTGACACCCCCAGGCTGCTTGCGAATAGTCTACTACTGGGAACATAAACAGATTAGGGATGAGCCCACTCTCCCGTTGAACAGGTGCTAAAGTCATAGATACTGGGCCAGAAGGTGCACCGGAAACCACAGTATCACGCAACTCGCTTTTTTTTTTTCTATGGAGAGTACACCGTCAAATAAATCTCGTACTGGTGCTCACCCTGTGGAGCTCCACCAGGCAGGTGCAGTGCCGGGCTCTGAGCCTCGACAGAGCCCACCCTCAGCTACTGGAGGACCCTCTAGACCGTCTTGTGGAGTCAGCAGATGGCGGAGGAGAACTACTGACCAAAACAAAACAGAAAAAGAGAAACCCAGAGTGCCACTTGTCATGATGCACTGGAATGCAGAGGGAGTGAACAGCAAGCAGGCTGGATACAGCAAAAAGACAGAGCTGGAAAACATCTTGTATGAGAAGCAAGTCAGTGTTTGCTGTATCCAAGAGACTCACTTGAAAGCAGATCAAACCTTTAAAATAAGGGGATATCAATGCTTCAGATCCGACAGAAAAGATAGACGAAAAGGAGGAGTACTTACTCTTGTAAGGAATAACATTCCTGCACACGAAAGGAAAACCTTCATGGATGGAGCAGAATATCAGCTGTTGCAGATAAAGGTAGACAAGATGGAAATAGAACTCCTAAACTATTACTGTCCGAACAACAAACCCCTGAGTCTCAGCTCTATACAGGTACCAGCCACCAACTTTATAGCAGTTGGAGACTTTAATAGCCACTCCCAGAGCTGGGGCTATAACCATCTGGATCACAGAGGTGAAGAGGTTGAAACTTGGCAAGATGATCACTCCCTAATCCTAGTCAATAATGCCACAGATACTCCTACCTTCTACTCCAGAGGATGGCACACAACTTCAACACCAGATCTTGCCTTCTCCACACCAGATATAGCTGGATCTATTAGTAGAGAAGTAGGAGACCAACTAGGGGGAAGCGACCATCGCCCAATCTTTCTTACTGTCCAGAGTGCAACTCTCAGTACAGGCCCAGCCATTACAAGATGGAACTACAAAAAAGCCAACTGGGGTTTATTCAGGCATCAGGTGAACACGCTGCTGTCTACCCTCAAGGTACAGAACAGAGACATTAATGAAGTGGTAAAAGACTTCAACAGATGCATACTACAAGCTGCAAAAGAAACCATTCCCAAAGGATGCCGGCGTAACTACATACCATACTGGTCCAGCACACTCCAAGAACGTCAGGAAGCTATGGACAGGGCTAGAAAGGACGCAGAGTCTCAGCCTTCACTTGAAACTCACAACAAATGGAAAAAGGCTGTAGCAGAGTTTCAGAGAACAAAGCTAGAAGAAAAACGGAAAAGCTGGAGAACTAAAACGGCATCGCTGAACCTTGAGAAAGACGGCAGGAAACTTTGGAGATTAGTCAAGTCTCTAAATGAAGAGCGTTCCTCACCTAGGCAGACTATCACATTGGATGAAGGTGGCAAACTTTTCAGAGGAAAACAAGCTGCAGACTTGTTTGCTAGAAGATACAGTTCAGAAAGCAACTTACCCATTAACATAGATCATCAGAGAGAGATAAGAAAAGAAATACTGGCAACCATGGGACAGACAGATACTCCTGCCCCAATGAGGGAACCCATCACACTAGGAGAACTACAGAAGGCTATTTCCAAGCTTAAGTTTCAAAAGTCACCCGGCCCAGACAAAATCAGCAACGAAATGCTAGTAAATCTGAGCTCAGCAGCAAAGACAAAACTGCTTGAGATATTCAACCACAGCTGGTTGAAAGGAACGGTACCCCAAGTATGGAGAGAAGCCATCACAATACCCATACTAAAGAAAGGGAAATGTAAGACCGAGGCTGCAAGTTACCGGCCAATCAGTCTCACAAGCTGTGTTGGGAAGACTATGGAGCGAATAGTCAACCACAGATTGAAATGGTATTTAGAGTCTGAGCAGATCCTGGTGCCGGAACAAGCTGGATTTAGAGAATGCTACAGTATAGAAGACCAAGTTACTTACTTGTCTCAAGCAATAGAAGATGCCTTCCAGGAGAAGAAAAAGGTCCTAACGATCTGGGTCGACTTCAAGCAGGCCTTTGACAAGGTGTGGAAAGATGGCCTCATTGCAAAAACTTAGGAGAAGTGGAATCCAAGGCAACATGATGAAATGGATCCAGTCATACTTGCATAACAGGAGAACTAGAGTCACTCTTGACGGTCTGCAGAGCAGAAAAGTGTTGCTCCATCAGGGGGTACCTCAAGGAGGAGTAATTTCCCCAACACTCTTCCTTGTTTACATCAATGACCTGGTGAAAGATCTCCCTGCAGGAGTGAAAGCTGCCTTATATGCAGATGACCTAGTACTCTGGTGCGCTGATGAAAATGTCACCACAGCAAATTATAGAATGCAGCGGGCAGCAGACATGCTAGTGTCATGGGCAGAGAAATGGCTTATCACAATAAACACAGACAAAACCTCCACAACACTGTTCTCCCTCGCCCCCAAGGACAAATCAGCTAACATACACCTAGGGACAACCGTGATCAAGGAAGAAAGCTACCCCACCTATCTTGGGGTGACATTTGACCAAAGGCTTACATGGAATAAGCATATTGAAAATGCAGAAGGAAAGGCCCGAAGACGACTAGGCATACTCAGAAAATTAGCAGGTACCAACTGGGGAGCAAATGAACGAAATCTAAAGAAGATTTATAATGGAGTAATAAGACCACACTTAGAGTTTAGCTCAGCAGCATGGTCATCAGCTGCTAACTCACATCTGCAGTCTTTGGACAAGGTGCAAAATCAAGCTCTCAGGCTCATTACAGGAGCCATGAAAACTACACCAATAACAGAGATGCAGAAGGTTGCTGGATTACAGACATTGTCCCATAGAAGAGACACAAAATCCATGATCCAGATGGAAAAGTACAACAGTATGCCAATGCACCCAATGAAGGCAAGACTAGATGATCTGGCATTGGGACATTGTGACAACTTGCCCAATCTTCTCTTCATTTTTTTTATTATTTACGTGACATCGTTTTTTCTCATCCTCAATGCATGATCGCAAAGTCCCGGGAATTGTCACTGGCGTAAATTCTCCTAGCATTCAGTATTTCTCCTCGCTATTTTTAGATACGACGTCATTGTTGACCAATGACCTCGGTAGCTAGGAACCTGTTTTAATTTAAGACTGCTTAAGCTGATAAAACCAGTTTAGGCCACTTAGGAAAACATCACGTGACTTTTAACATTATTGATTGGAGCGTCTAAAACGAGGCTAATGTCACATGATGCACGCTATGGATCACGTGTCCAAGCGGCAATGTCCCGCTAAAAGTGCGCCAAACACGGGCAAGCTTCACTTGCCCGGAACCCTTGAGACAGCTAGGTCTAACCCAATTATCGGCGAATTCTCGCATTAAAAGCACTGAAGCCACGTGTCTAATTGCGGGTTAGCGTCCATCTTTGATGAGGTAAGTGAAATCTCGCTAGAATATAATGTGATGAAATGTGTAGTACATTGCAAAATCGACGCAAGAGATTGGTATGTTTACTTTATTCATATTTTTGTTTTACGATCACATCCAGCCACATGTGATCGGGTATATTTTATGATCCCACGGGATATGTACATGTTCATAATAATGTATAACGGGAATATATATATATATAGCTATTAATTTCCATATTATTTGATTATTTTCGACCCGACGTTTAGACTAACGGAAATTAATATTAACGATAATGTTGACCGACCGTGACATATATTCATTATAAATTATATGACGAGGCGACCAGACATGAAGTGTGTGATAATGTTGTCAGACAATTCTAAAAACACGGATGTCCAATTATTTGTTAAATTCATCATAATGACATGACGATTAGGCTAGAGGCACAGAACTAGAATACTGTTGCCGACATTTCTATGATAAATTTGGTGGGTTTAACTGACATTTATAATAATTCATCGGGTTAAGCTGACGATAAATCAGTCTAAAGAATTATAATACTGCCACTACGGGGCAGAGAAAATATAATAAAGGACAGACAGGAGAAACTTGAATTCAAGATTAGACTCTAGACATATGATGTTAGAGACTAAAATCTGAGGTGACAGGCAGAGGGACGGCTTAGGGAAAGACTGCTTTCTAAAGCTAGAAAATTAATGAAGCCGTCGTATTTGTCTTCAGTCTATGGTGGAGCCTTGCACGACAGTCCAATCTCAGCGCAGAATACGGAGTCGAGCACAGAGAAGGCAAATCCGAACCATTCAAGACCTACCGGGGCAACGTCAGGAGACCGGAGAACTAACCACACTTCACTATCAGCCGGGGGCTGAAAAGCTAAGTCCACGACAAAGGAAACTCACCTAATCAATGCCACAAAGTTTAGTCATCCATGATGAAAAACACGTGAATTGTGAGACACATAATACATACAGCAGACACTAATTCCATCGACAATACTATCATTCACCATCTATTCACTTTATTGCAATAAACCAATTGGGTGTATATACTGTACCCCACGCTTTGTTCCTTCCATTAGATGTTGAATATTGTCTATGTTTATCTTCCTTTATAAGGGAGGGGGGGGGGGGGGCTCGTAAAATATAATATAATTTAAAGAATAATAATAATAGATAACTGAGAAGGGGACGACGGTAGCGAGAGACCAAATATCTCCTTACAATCTTTTCCAGACCTGTCGAGTTAGGAGAATTTACCCTCTTCGTCACCCTTCGGAAGTGGGAAAACCCAGCAGGGATTCCTTGAGCCAAATCTTCCACATCAGATCTATTATTTCCTCTAAATAATTCTCTTATCCTTTAAACGCTACGTGACACTGGGGTCTCGGTCCGGGATTTGAACTTATGTATTTTATCATACCTCTGGGATAGTATCATCCATTCAGTCATTACAGTATACCATTTTAACACATGTATTTTCACACAGTGAGCTCTAGAAAGACAGAAAACATTTTTTCTAGAAATTCAGGCATTGATTGGTGAATCCCTTTATATATGTTGTGTTTAATTAAGTTAGTTCTTGATTTTGTATTTCATTGAATTACAGACCTTAAGTCTCCATAACTGTAGTAATTTCATTCTACAGCAGTCGGATAAATAATTAGTATTTACTTGTTGCTAGAAATACTATTGGAAGGTAGCACTAGCTTACTCAGTGTGGACTTTAACTGCAAAAGATGGCTGAAATAGTTAAGCTTAAGGCAGCACTAGGGGAGGCCGGTCGAGATCTAGGTTATAGTGGGGTGGACCTTGCAAATTATGTCAGTGTCGAGACTGATAAGTATTACGCTCGAGAAACAGCGAAAGCTGAAAGAGAAGAGCGAATAAAGTTAGCAGAAATAGATGAGAGGATAAAAGCTGTAGACGCTAGAGAAAGAAGCGAGAGAGATGAACGCGAGCATGCATTGAAGATGAAGCAGTTAGAGATGCAGGGACAAGCTCAAAGAGTTGAACCAGTAGCCGGTGCGACCGCATCTACCTCCTCAGGCAACCTATCGCCACGGTCAGATGATATGCCTTCCTTGCACGCAGGGGGCACCGGACCTTTGCCATCCTCACTCATGTCAACTTTGGGACCTTTGACGTTTCCATTTGAAGCTTTCTCGGAACAAGCCGACTCGATCGATAGGTATCTCGACAAATTTGAGAAGTTTGCCACCACGTTTGGTTTGGAGAAGAGCAAATGGGACCTGAAACTGTCGCAAGGGCTTAGAGGAACTGCTTATGACGTGTATAGCAAGCTTCCTCCAGGTTTACAGGATGACTACGACTCTTTGAAAAAGGCACTATTGGTTCGTTATGAGCTACATGCTGACGCCTATAGGAAGAGGTTCCGTAACTCTAGGAGGGAAGTCGGAGAGAACTTTGCTCAGTTTGCTGCGAGACTGGATTCCTACGTGGAGAAGTGGGGTGCCCTAGGGAATTTTACTCATGATTGGGAAGGCCTGAAGGAAATGGTCATGATCGAACAACTGAAGGACACCATGACTTCCGACATGAGAAGATTCCTGACAGAGAATGGGGCCAGCACTTTAGAATCCATAGTCCAGTTAGCGGAACGATATCAGGCAGCACTATCAGAGAATCCACCACCCAGACGGAAACAACCAGATTACGTACCTAGACAGACAGCTCAGTCACACATGGACCCCCAAGTGAAACCACCGTATACTAACTGCAAAAAGCATGACAAGCCAGACTACAAGACTACTCAGAGATCTAATTTCCAGCAGCAGAGGCAAGGGGAAAAATGGTGTAAGCACTGTAGAACCATCACCCACAATACGCAGGAGTGCAACCGGAAAAACCCACCTCATCATGCTGCCTGCTTACGTAAAAGTGCCGCAAGGGGAAATGGACCGGAAGAACCTCTGGACAAACCCCGACATCCCCCGGTCGTTGAGACAGTCCTCGTAAATGACCAAGAGGTGACCTGCCTTTATGATACAGGCCTTGCATTCGACGCAGTTGTCTGTGCATCCCTAGTCAAGCCTGACCAGATGACAGAAGACACTATAGAAATACAAGGACCTACT